>JAPXFY010000032.1:853984-858984 GCA_030674185.1 Monoplex corrugatus | reverse complement strand
CAGCGGGGAAATGTTTGAAAAATAAACCAGGGGATGTTGTTAAGCGGAGGCTGGGGCATTGTTGGTTGGTTTGTACACAGAAATGTCCCAGCAAGATGGACAGGCTTGGCTAATCAATGTAAACAGAAGCAGGAGGGAACGTTGTGTCAGAAAGCTGATGTGATGAAATGACGTCATTGCAACACACGCGTCCTGGCTTACAGAGACAGACAAGAGTTGTCATTCATTGACGTGCTTACGTGCGTCAACACACAAAGAAATACGTACACATACGTGTGTGTGTGTGTGTGTGTGTGTGTGTGTGTGTGTGTGTGTGTGTGTGTGTGTGTGTGTGTGTGTGTGTGTGTGTTTTATGAGTACGTGTATATATATATATATATATATATATATATATGTGTGTGTGTGTGTGTGTGTGTGTGTGTGTGTCTGTGTGTGTGTATGTGTGTGTGTGTGTGTATGTGTGTGTGTGTGTGTGTGTGTGTGTGTGTGTGTGTGTGTGTGAGTGTGTGTGTGTGTATGTGTGTGTGTGTCTGTGTATGTGTGTGTGTATGTGTGTGTGTGTGTGTGTGTGTGTGTGTTTATGAGTACGTGTATATATATATATATATATATATATGTGTGTGTGTGTGTGTGTGTGTGTGTATGTGTGTGTGTGTCTGTGTATGTGTGTGTGTATGTGTGTGTGTGTGTGTGTGTGTTTATGAGTACGTGTATATATATATATATATATATGTGTGTGTGTGTGTGTGTGTGTGTGTGTGTGTGTGTGTGTGTGTGTGTGTGTGTGTGTATGATTGTGTGTGTGTTTATGAGTACGTGTATATATATATATATACTACACGTCATTATTGAAGGGCAGGAACGTTTTTGAGTCAATTTTTGAAAGGAGAAATAACCTATTTTCTCTTACTCTTTTCTCCAATTCGTTGCCGTAACTGAATGGATAAGAGCTCAGACAACATTGCAGTTTCCTTTTGGCACGTGTTTGGGGATTTGCCGATTTGCAATGGGCGGCCCAAGGAAGACAATTTCCACACGAAATTGTCGAATCTTCAGCAGGGTCTCTCTGACGACGCAGGCAAGGTAGCGACAAAATTCGCTTTGCACGTGCAAGGCAAGCCCTTTTTGAACACTACTCCAGCCAAAGTTGCCGCAGACGAGGATAAAAAGGACCCGTTCTTGGTTCGTTTTAACCATGCTTGCAAGACGACGGATGACGGATGAGCAGCGGGGGAGAGCCCTCGTCTGCTTGATGAAGGCCTAGCGCAGCGGGAAGTTGCTAGACGACTTGAAGTGTCGCATTCCACAATCCAGAGACTGCTGGAGCGCTTCAATGAGACTGGAGCAGTCCAGGAAATGCGTCACACGGGTCGACCCAGAGTAACGACAAGACAGCAAGACCGCTACCTTGCCCTCTCCGTCCTGAGGGAAAGGGCATCCACTGCGGTGACCTTGAGGGGTCAGCTGAGGGACGCAACAGGTGCTAACATCAGCTGCAGCACGGTGAGAAGACGGCTACATGAGGCAAACTTGAGGTCACGGAGACCGGCCGTCCGACCCGTGCTGTCACCGGTCAACAGAGTGCGCCGCATGACCTGGGCCAGGGAGCACGTGACCTGGACAAGGCAACAGTGGGCCCGGGTCTTGTTTTCGGATGAGTCCAGGTTCACCCTGACCTTTAACGATGGCCGGGCTCGGGTGTGGCGACGTCAAGGGGAGAGGTTCGCTGACGCCACTGTCCAAGAGCATAACCGGTATGGCGGCGGGTCGGTGATGGTGTGGGGTGGCATGAGCCGTGGTACCCGGACCCCCCTGCTCCCCATTGACGGCATCCTGAACGGGGTCCGGTACCGGGACGAGGTTCTGGCGGCCGTGGCACTGCCTGCGCTTGTGGACCTTGGTCAAGGCGCCATCTTCCAGGACGACAATGCACCTGCGCATCGAGCACGCCTTGTGACCGACTTCCTGGAGCAGCATGAAGTCGTCCGTATGGCCTGGCCAGCGTGCTCACCTGACCTGAACCCAATTGAACACCTCTGGGATGTGCTCGGGAGGCGCATCAGGGACAACCACCCCCCACCGGGCACCCTGGCCAGGCTGGTCGACATCCTGCAGATCGAGTGGGCGGCCATCCCTCAGGACACACTCCGTACCCTTGTGGGGTCGATGCATCGGCGCTGTGAAGCATGCATCCAGGCTCGGGGCGGACACACGCGATATTGAAAACAGATTGGCCAAATCTGACACTTTCTGTTTTTTGAAAAGGGGGGGATGTTCCTTTAAATGCATGTGCTGTTCACTAATGGGTCATTGTGCTAATTTCTTTTTCCAAAACAGGTGTGGAAATGATGAAATAAAACATAGAATCAATTCTAAACATTGTCAATTATTTCAACTTAAAATTAGAGAGGAAGGAAGAAGTGGCCCTTAAATTATGATTAGGAGTATATATATATATATGTGTGCGCGTGTGTGTATGTGTGTGTGTGTGTGTGTGTGTGTGTGTATGTATGTGTGTGTGTGTGTGTGTGTGTGTGTGTGTGTGTGTGTGTGTGTGTGTGTTTATGAGTACGTGTATATATATAATTACATATACGCAAACCAACAGACAAGGACTGGGAGCAACAAAAATGCAGTGGTGGTCCAAAGCCAAAGGGAAGGAAAAAAGAGACATGATCATACAGGAGTTGAAGAAAGAAGATGTCAAAAGAGTGCAGAAGGCAGTCCAGTAAGGTCAACAGGGGCAATGGACAACATGGGACAGTGCACTCCAAAGAAGTCTCAGCTGGAACGATATGTGGCACATGGCTCCTCTAAGGATAAGCTTCCTCCTCAGATCTGTATATGACCTGCTCCCCTCGAATGCAAACTTAGTGAAATGGGGGAAATCAGATGACCCAGCATGTCCGCTCTGTCAGAAGAAACAAACAGTGGAACATGTCCTAAGCTCTTGCAAAGTAGCGCTAGCCCAAGGAAGGTATACATGGAGGCACAACCAAGTTCTGAAAGTGATCACAGACGTGGTTAGCGAAAAAACCATGACCCCAAACGCACCAATTGCTATGACAACGTTCTACAAAGCAGGAGGGAAACAGGTCTGGCCCGAAATTGCTATGAGAACCAGCACATTGCCAAAGGGTCTTCTGGATGGAGCAGTCGACTGGGAGTGTACAGCAGACCTCCCAGAGTGGAGAAATTACCCAGATGTCATCAGCAAGACAGGCATGAGACCAGACATCGCTCTCCACTCTGACTCCTCGAAACAAGTGATTCTGATAGAACTCACTGTGCCATACCAAAGCAGAATGGAAGAAGCACATATCTACAAGACCGAAAAATACGCCGGTCTTGCCAGCACCCTGAAGAAAGCAGGTCTGCGGGTCAAAATCTTCGCCATAGAAAATTCACAGAAACACATGAATGAATGGGAGGAAATGCGACGGCACGTGTGCATGTCTGAGTGCCAGAGGGTGCGGGCAGAAATGGGGTGATGGTGGTGGTGGGAATATCACGTGCATGCGCGTGCAATGGCACCGCGCGTGCATTCTAGAATAATTACAAAGTAAAGGCTGTTCTGGCCCCGAGCCCAAAAAGGGGGATTAAATCAAACACTTGCCTCTGACATTGATTGTCTCCCCTGTGTTTAACACGTCAGACCACTCCCTGCCTCGTCTCCCTTGTTTTGTTTTTGTTTCTGTTTGTTCTTCTTTTTCTCTCTGTCTCTCTCTGTCTCTTTCTTTCTCTGTCTCTGTCTCTTTCTTTCTCTGTCTCTGTCTCTTTCTTTCTCTGTCTCTGTCTCTTTCTTTCTCTGTCTCTGTCTCTCTCTGTCTCTCTCTGTCTCTTTTTTTCTATGTCTCTTTCTTTCTCTGTCTCTCTCTGTCTCTTTTTTTCTATGTCTCTTTCTTTCTCTGTCTCTGTCTCTCTCTGTCGCTGTCTCTGTCTCTGTCTCTCTCTGTCTCTCTGTCTCTTTTTTTCTATGTCTCTTTCTTTCTATGTCTCTTTCTTTCTCTGTCTCTCTCTGTCTCTGTCTCTCTCTGTCTCTCTGTCTCTCTGTCTCTGTCTCTCTCTGTCTCTCTCTCTCTCTCTGTCCGCCTGCCTGCTTTTTTTCTCTGTCTCTGTGTCTGTCTATCTGTCTGTCTGTCTGTCTCTCTCTCTCTCTCTGTCTTTCTGTCTCTCTGTCTCTGTCTGTCTCTGTCTCTGTCTCTCTGTCTGTCTGTCTGTCCGTCTCTCTCTCTCCCTCTCTCTCTCTCTCTCTCTCACACACGCACACACATTCTGTGTGTGTCTATCTGTTTTTCTGTCTCTGTGTGTCTGTCTCTGTCTCTCTGTCTCTCTGTGTCTATGTGTCTCTGTCTCTCTCTGTCTCTGTCTCTCTGTGTCCATGTGTCTCTGTCTCTCTCTCTGTCTTTCTTTCTCTCTGTCTGTTTCTCTCTCTGTCTCTGTCTCTCTGTCTGTTGTCTGTTCTGTCTGTCTGTCTCTCTCTGTGTCTCTGTCTCTGTCTCTGTCTCTGTCCTGTGTGGGAGTTAGGAGGCTTGGGAAATGACCAGGAACACGTTTTAAGCATACAATGCGTGCTTATACACTTACGTTTGTTTGTGCACTCATGAATGTATGCATGCATGCTTGCATGGCCTGTGTGCGCTTCTACGTGAGTGTGTGTACATATATACTCCTAATCATAATTTAAGGGCCACTTCTTCCTTCCTCTCTAATTTTAAGTTGAAATAATTGACAATGTTTAGAATTGATTCTATGTTTTATTTCATCATTTCCACACCTGTTTTGGAAAAAGAAATTAGCACAATGACCCATTAGTGAACAGCACATGCATTTAAAGGAACATCCCCCCCTTTTCAAAAAACAGAAAGTGTCAGATTTGGCCAATCTGTTTTCAATATCGCGTGTGTCCGCCCCGAGCCTGGATGCATGCTTCACAGCGCCGATGCATCGACCCCACAAGGGTACGGAGTGTGTCCTGAGGGATGGCCGCCCACTCGATC
>JAPXFY010000032.1:806484-846484 GCA_030674185.1 Monoplex corrugatus | reverse complement strand
ATCCCTATGAAGAGCGACTTGCCAGAATGAAAATACCCAGCATGCAGTACCGAAGGGACAGGGGCGACATGATTGAAACCTATAAGTTCACACACGAGTTGTACAACGTGAAGAGTCCTCTTGTCCCTGAAAACAGTGCTAAGCAGACCCGTGGGCATAGTCTAAAGCTCAAGAAAGGGAGTTGCAATAGTTCGCTGTGCCAGCACTTTTTTTTCAATCGAGTGGTGAATCCCTGGAACGCGCTCCCAGAAAAAGTGGTCAACGCACCATCTCTTGACAGCTTCAAGGCCAGTCTGGATCGCCATTGGGCAGACCGCATGTATCTGATTAGGTAGACTTTCAGACGGTTGCGCCATCAAGAAGTTTTTCAACAGTATGAATAACCAAGTTTTTTTTTCGTGAAAAAGACCAGACTAAAGGCTGAATAGCCTAAACCAGTCTGCAGCGGTATGGTATGGTATGGTATGGTAAGAAGTCAGGGACTGGAACAGTCTGCCCCCCGAGGTTATCTCTTCAGCCTCGGTGGAGTGTTTCAAGTCCCGAATCTGACCAGCCAGCCACCCCCCCTCCCCCATCCTCTACCACCACCCCACCCCCAAAGCCAGTTCTATATACCAGCGTCCTAGCCAGCGGAAACCCCCAGTTTCTATACACATCAGAACCATCAACACGATGATGGTGGATGTTCCAAGAAAGAAGAAGAAGAAGAAGCGCTAAGCAGACACCCAATAGACTTTAGGCGTACAGAGTGATGGCCGCATTAAGATGGGCAGCCAACAGGCTAGTTTTTGTTTGTTTGTTATCATTAGTAAAAGTAGTAGTATGGTTATTATTATTACTACAATTATTTTTCATTATTGTTATTATTTATTGTTGTTATTGTTAGTATTAGTATTACTATTGTTATGATTATTTGCAGGCTGGGATTGAACTGTAGTCCATGACTCTATCAAAAAGAACCAACCTACCCATGCAATAGAATACAAACCCCAAGCAATAAAATACAAACCCCATGCAATAAAATACATGCAATAAAATACAAACCCCATGCACTAAAATACAAACCCCATGCAATAAAATACAACCCACATGCAATAAAATACAAACCCATGCAATAAAATACAACCCACATGCAATAAAATACAAACCCCATCAATAAAATACAAACCCCATGCACAAATACAAACCCATGCACCAAATACAACCCCATGCAATAAAATACAAACCCATGCAATAAAAACAACCCATGCAATAAATACAAACCCTATGCACAAATACAAACCCCATGCAATAAAATACAAACCCCATGCAATAAAATACAACCCATGCAATAAAATACAACCACATGCAATAAAATACAAACCCACATGCAATAAAATACAAACCATGCAATAAATACACCCCATGCACCAAAATACAAACCCCATGCAATAAAATACAAACCCCATGCAATAAAATACAAACCCTATGCACCAAAATACAAACCCCATGCAATAAAATACAAACCCTATGCACCAAAAATACAACCCACATGCAATAAAATACAAACCCCATGCACCAAAATACAAACCGCATGCAATAAAATACAAACCCTATGCACCAAAATACAAACCACATGCAATAAAATACAACCCACATGCAATAAAATACAAACCCCAAGCAATAAAATACAAACCACATGCACCAAAATACAAACCCCATGCATAAAATACAAACCCATGCAATAAAATACAAACCCATGCACCAAAATACAACCCCATGCAATAAAATACAAACCCCATGCAATAAAATACAAACCCCATGCACAAATACAAACCCATGCAATAAAATACAAACCCTATGCACCAAAATACAAACCACATGCACCAAAATACAAACCCCATGCACAACCAAAAAATACAAACCACAATGCACCAAAATACAAACCCACATGCAATAAAATACAACCCCCATGCACCAAAATACAAACCACATGCAATAAAATACAACCCACATGTAATAAAATACAAACCACATGCACCAAAATACAAAGTCTACAAACAAATAAGAAGAACATAATAAAAGATAGGCAGACAACTTAACAAGAAAGTTATCAAGAAACACCTGAGGTGCTGGATGGGACCCAGAGCAACAATGCCTCATCACTTTCCGGGCCAGCAACTTCCACACTCCTGATGCCACACGATGGCGTAATGGTATTATCACCATTGTTATTACACATAGCATTAGTATTGCCACCATTAGTATCCAGCAGCCACCAGAAACAAGAAAACATTCATTGCCAGACGGAAAAGAAAAGATTATTATTATAATATTAATCAGTTGCCTTGATGTAGTGGGCTTTGAATCCCCATCAGTCTCTTCAAAAATCATTGTGGGAATTTATAGTTCCAACCGGCTTCTACCAAGAGTTGAGGTTGTTACTGTTAGGGGCTTA
This sequence comes from Monoplex corrugatus, assembly GCA_030674185.1. Lineage (NCBI taxonomy): Eukaryota > Metazoa > Mollusca > Gastropoda > Littorinimorpha > Ranellidae > Monoplex > Monoplex corrugatus. The sequence goes on along the minus strand of JAPXFY010000032.1, from coordinate 844,047 downwards.
TTGGGAAGACTGGTACCACACCATCGATTCTCCTCTGCCTCATGGATGTGTCACTAAGGGTGTTGCTTAATTCTTTTGACCAACATTGCAGGTGTCTGTATCTCTCAGGTTTTGTTACCAGCAGGATTTATTATGATAGTAAGTAAGTGTAGAGTACAGCCCTGTCATGGTCACAGTCAGAAATGGAACTCCATAGCTTCATGACTGTCATCTTCATTCTCATATTTCTCATCTTCTTCATTATCGTCATCATCATCACATAATAACTGTGACAGCTTCTGTGACCATTCAGGTGGCATAGAAAATGGGACCAAAAAGTGTTTAGCACAAAGGAAATGCCTGTAAGTCCAGTATCCTTGAAAAATTGTTATTATATCATTGCTATTATCATTCATTATTGATATTGTTATTACATGTGTACAGGTGTGTAAAAAGTACGAAATCCGGGAACAACTGCAAGATCTACTGGACCGTGTGGACGGCCAGCCACTGCCCCAACAGCCCCAACCTGCTTCTCCACCATTCCCTCCACCAGAGAAAGGGGAGAGGGATGTACAGGGTGGGCAGGAAGAGAGGAAGGGGGTGGAGGGAGAGTTTGTCAAGTTGAAGGAGCCATGTGGAGAGAAGAATGAGAGTATGGAGGGAGGAGATGCTCATCAGTGAGTGTACTGCTATTGAATTTTTATTTTTTGTTTTATAATTGTACATATGAATTTTATTTATTTATTTATTTATTTATTTTTTGTACAACATATTACATGCAATTTGGTGTTGTGGTTATCATTCTAGCCTCTATGACCTTTTTTTTAATAATTTTCTTCCATCCATATTCATTTCTATATTCATTATTCATTATTCATATTCATTTAGTCTGTGAATTTTACCATGTGAAACTCTGGCTGCTGTTCTTGTTGAGAGTGTATTACTACTGCAACATCATTCATGTTTTTCTTTTTTTATATATTTATATTAATTTTTTTTTTTTAACCAAGACTTCAGAAAGGGAAGATGGTTAATTGGCCTTTAAGGGGAGAGACCTGGGAAATGAACCCCTCTCTCCCATGTTTTATGCCAGGGCAGCCAGGCAAATGCCCTGCTTTTCATGATTTTCAACTGCTGTGGGATCTTATAGTGTGCACAGGCCAGAAGGTACACAGGTCCGACTCGTTTTTTCGGCTTCATACAAAGAACTAGACGCTCAGTTTGACTTTCCAGTCACAGTGAGGAGAAAAGTCGAAGTGTCAATAAGAAACGAATTCTGGAACCTTGAGTTTAGTGATTGGCAGGCAAACATCTGAACCATCCTGCTGTGTGATAAATTGGATGGATTGGTCAATGCCAGGGGCATTTCCTTAGATCTTGTGTGAGAATGCACAATTGATATGTGTACTTAATTTTCTGTTCCTTTTTTTTTTTTCTTTTCCTTTTGAAGTACTGTGTGTGTATTGAAATGGTTATAGCCCTGATATGGCTCTACTCAGTCAGCTGGGCTTTCATCATCATCATCATCATCATGTGCCCTGCCGCATGGCGTTGGCGATCATGGTCCTCCGTATGTATCTATCCCTTGTTGCCGCAAGCACATCTTCCACCCTCTCTGTCCTCAGCCACCCTGCAAGTCTGTCCAATATTTTCTCCTTGGGTCTACCTGGCGCTCTCTTTCCCTCCAGCTTTAAGCAACAATAAGAAGAAGAGTAAGAACTACCCTGCCATCTTTCTCCCTCTTTGTGTCACAATAGGTACAGTAGTCAGGTGGGTAAGATGTCAGACACACAGTCAGAAGGTCTGGGGTTCGATCTTGCTGGGTACCTGTAGCCTGGTTGGAAAAGGGTGGAGACATTTCTGATTTCCCTGATCAGCTTGTGGTGCAGACCTGTTTGGAGTTTGGAGTTTGTTCAAGAGGGATTCATCGCGCTCCAACAGTTCCATATGCGCTCCATCCAGATCTGCCAGCAATTACCTGGCAGACTCCTTTGAGCCTGAGCCTGTTCCTGGAAAAGAGGACGACCATGCGCATGCGCGGAACACAAGTGCTCTCAGAGTTGCGGTCCTTTTGGACTTTATTGTTTATGAGGCAGGAATGGCAATTCGCTGTCGCTTACTGCATTAGTGAGCCACGGTAAATATGTTAGATTAAACGTAATTTTAGAAGGAAAATTTCCTTTGTGTGTATATGTGTGCATAACCTAAAGCTTGCACTTTACAGATCCTCTAACTCGTGTGAGTGTTCACTGACTTGTGAAAACATAGAACATCCAGCATAATAATAATAATAATAATAATAATAATAATAATAATAATAATAATAATAATGTTTATTTGTATAGCGCATATTCCATATAAAAACATGCTCACCAGCGCTTTACATTTCGCAAGAAAGGCAAAAGGTGATAAAAAATGTTCACAATTATATACACAATAAGATAACAACAAACACTGACTTATGTAATGAAGAAAGATTAACAGATTTTTCATATGAATAAAGAGGCATACTGTGTTTATATATTGCTGCGTGTGTGTGCTTGCGTACGTGTGTGTGTGTGTGTTGTACGTGTGTGTGTGTCGTGCGCGTGCGTTGCTGTGCGCGTGTGTGTATGTAAGAATGTGTGTGTGCGTGTGCGTGTGTGTGTGTGTGTGTGTGTGTGTGTGTGTGTGTGTGTGTGTGTGTGTGTATGCGTGTGCTACGTTTGCTTGCGTGTGTGTGTGTTTATACAGAGGAGGAGTATGCAGACTGTGCAGCATCATGCTGTGTGCACAGTGTTGGCAAAACAACATGCATTACAACATCCAAGAAAATTGGAATGCATAAAAAAATGCTTAATTTTTGTTGTTGTTGTTGTTGTTGTCGTAAGTGTTTTTTTGTTTGATTTGTGTTGTTTCACACCCGGCAGTCAGTCGTAATTCTGTCGAGTAAACTGTATTTTTTTGTTTACGTGTTTTTCTTGTATCTGTTGTTTGTTTATTTTTATGATTGCAAGGGAGACAATCTTGCTTACCCACTGTAGTGGTTGATGACAAGTCCCTGTACTGTGTTTACTGTCCTTGTTTTCAGAGCTGTCTCTACTGCAGACAGACCGGAACCTTCCAGACCCTCACCTGGTACCGAACAAAAGCAAACGGAGAAATCATCAAAGAAGGCAAAAAGTAAGTGGAGAGGAATTATAGAAGTGTAGTCTTGAAAAAAAAAAACACAAAAAGGCAAATTAGGCTTATAGGGTTTTTAGTCAATAATGATGACATTTATGTTGTTTTACTTTTATTTTCATTCATTTATTTTATTTATCCTGCAGAAATAATAATAAATAATGAATAAATAATGAACGAATAAAAGCAGACATCCTTTGCCTAATGGCCTGGACTTGATCTCTGTCAAGAAGATATTGTGTCTTCTTCTTCAGCAAAATTGTGGAGGCGTGGCTTTCTGGAGGCGTGTGTAACCCAGGTGATCCAGCAAAAGGCAGCACAGCAGGAAAAAAAACCCCAAGTCCTGACACCAGTCACTGAGCATAACACTGACAAAAACAACTGTCATGTACATGGAACTTTGAATTTGTTTTCCTCTCTGAACAGCGCTATGACCATGAACTTTGTGTTCGTCACAATCCCTGTCGCCTGAAACAGCGACGATGATGAGTGGTGTTCAGAATCGGCCGATTGATCACGCCCTCATCGGAAAAATCTTCAGCTGTCTCTTGACTGTCCAAGTTTGTAGTCTGTAGCATTTTCTGTACTTTGGTGGTAAACAGTTTCTGTCGTCAACTTCTTTCTGAGTGTCAGGACTGTGAAGTAGTGCAAAGTGCATGGCCACTATGGTGAAAATGTGTTTAACCCTTTCGCATTTGCACTGCTAGATGTAAAGCTAGCTCCTAGTATTCGCATTCGAATGTAGCACAGCATCAGTACAAAGTCTTTCAGTAGTGAGTGGAAAGTTCTTTGCATTCCAGAATGCTCGTACTATTTTTAGAACATTCACCGCGAGATTGACCAAGATTCTAACCACACGCGCGATAAGACAGCAAGTCCAGTAGTGGTGAAAATTCCCCACACCTGTGCTGGAAAAGTTCGGGTGATCTCAACCGCTACAAACGGATCGGCACAATCTTCCGCAGGGTGGTTACCGGCTTTGTGAACAGCTAAGGGTTAAAAGTTATGATAAGTATCAGTTTTAAGTAAGCACTAAGATGTTGGATGCTTTTGAAAAACTAATCGAAAAAGTATAGAAATTTTGAAATGTGTTCATTTTAAAAGTAAATATTGCGACATGAAACTCTTTGTTTTTTGTTTTGTTAAGTTTATCATGTAGCACTCTGAATTTTTGGGATGTATGTATGCACATTGTTTTGCCCGCACTGTGGAGGGGGTATGTTGCTGCACAGTCTGCATACTCCGACTTCAGTGGGTGTGCATGCCGTGTTTACATGTTTCCATAAGCCACTGGACACTGATATGACTTATAGGATCTTCAGAGTGCGTAATTGGAAGACCTCGCAGACGACCGCAACAGCTGGAGAACCACTCTCAAGAATTAGCTGTGGATTGGTAAGGACAAACTGTCAGCTGCTGCAGCAGAAAAGCGAGTTCGCAGAAAAGGGATGACAGCCAACAGACCAGCATCAGCATACACATGCGACCGCTGCGACAGAGACTGCCTCTCTCGCATTGGTCTCTACAGTCACAGGCGACGCTGCTTGGACCAAGCAGACAGCCCATCTAGACATTAGGTCGGATGTACTTTGTCCATGGTCAGCCATGACCGAAGGAAGCCTACTACTACTATAAGCCACTGGACACTGACATGACTTACAGGATCTTCAGAGTGCTCTCTGAGTGTATACATATGTGAAGAGGGGTTAAATACTAACAGTTCTGCAGACATTTTGACCTGGAAGTTTGGAAAAATGTCCACTTTTTAAATGTCCACTTTTTATCACCATGTGGGAGGTATCCAGAAAGGTGTTGAATTTGGACCGTCTGATCAGAATCAAACCCAGACCTAACGATTGGAAGTCCAGTGGTTTTCCCGCTTGACTACCGTGCCTGTTGGTGGTCTGTTTTAACCCTTCGACTCACTTATCCTGTCCACCACCAACAAAAATTTAACCCTTTGACTCTCTTCCTCTATCTTTAAAAATGTAACCCTTTGACTCCCTTACCCTATCCACAAAAATGTAACCCTTTGACTCCCTTACCCTATCCACAAAAATGTAACCCTTTGACTCCCTTACCCTATTTACAGAAACTTAACTCTTTGACTTCCTTACCCTATTTACAGAAACTTAACTCTTTGACTCCCTTACCTTATCCACAAAAATGTAACCCTTTGACTCCCTTACCCTATTTACAGAAACTTAACTCTTGGACTCCCTTACCCTATCCACAAAAATGTAACCCTTTGACTCCCTTACCCTATTCACAGAAACTAAACTCTTTGACTCCCTTACACTGTCCATCACTTTCCTCCAGGAAGTTGGTGGATAGGATAAGGGAGTCAAAGGGTTAGATTTGCTTTGCTGTCATCATTGACAAAGTGTGATGCTGATGGACAGGCTGAGGGAGTCAAAGGGTTAAATTAAACTGTCAAGAAACCTGCAACTGAAAAGAATATTTGATTACTTGACTCTTAAGATAACTATTGCAGGACATGTGTTAGATGGGTTTAGAAAAGGAGATTATTAGCATGGTGTGACCATCTTTTTCCCACAACAGAGGGCAGTGTACAGAACAGTGGAAGAAAGAACCAATGGGAACGGATGTCTGTGCTGGTGTCGGAATTGGACGAACACAATGACCTTGTGACCTATGTTGCTGTTCAAGGGACTACACTGGTTTCTGCAAGGTCTGTCTCTTATGTCATAACATGTGACTTTTTTTGTTTGTTTGTTTGAAATCCTACAGTGTGAGTTTTCTGATTTGCAAGATGCTCCTGTATGTTCAGGTTATATTGACCGTACTTCAGAAAGTGCATCTGTGTCAGTTGTTATTCGTAAACTGAGCCTTGTTTTGTTCATATGCATATTCATATTTATATTCATATTCATATTCATATTCGTATTCATATTCATATTCATATTCATATTCATTTCATATTCATATTCAGTTCTTTTGTGACAGTGGATTTACTATGTGAAAATCGGGTTGCTGTCCTCTTTGAAAGTTCATTGCTGCAGTGCAGCACCACTCAATTTTTCTTTTTTTTTTTCTTTTTTCTTTTACAGGACTTCAGAAAGGCAAGGAGGCTAATTGACCTTCAAGGGGAGGGACTGGGAAATAGCCTATCTCTCAAATGTTTTTTATCATAGCCACCAAGCAAACGCCCTGTTCTTTTCAGTTTTCAATGCCGTGGGGTCTTTGGTGTGCGCAAGCCAGAAGGCACAAGTTTCTGACTCTTTTTCATCCCCTTCCGAAGGATTAGACATTCAGTTCAATGTTCCGGTCAAACTGAGGAGAAAAGTTGAAGCCTGAACAGGGAAGCTTTCTGTGTTTCAGTCAGGTCAGCGAAGTCTCAAGCCGTCTTTTGATCAAGTGTGCAGTTCATCATCATCATTGTCCCCATCATGTCGGAGAAAGAGAGACTGTATTTTAGGTCTGTTCACAATATGGGATTTTAGTATGATGTTTATGTCTGTGCATGTATGGTGTGTGGATGATGTGTGTGGTTTGGGGTGACAGACACAATATGTGCATGTGCATGTGTTCCATTGTGTCACTGTAGTAAGCACAGATCTCCGATTCTCAGCTGTTTGTAAATGAAGTTAAAATTTCATGTGTGTGCATGTACTTGAGTTTTTATTTTTTTGGTCACGAATATTCTGTCAACTTTGTGTAATTATTGCAAATTGTGGATTGTTACTTGAACGTTTGTTTTTTGGGGTCACGAATATTCTATCACCTTCGTGTAATTATTGTAAGTTGTGGATTGTTACTTGAGTGTTTGTTTTTTGGGGTCGTGAATATTCTGTTAGCTTTGTGTAATTATTGTAAGTAGTGGGTTGTTACTTAGTGTTTGTTTTTTGGGGTCGTGAATATTCTGTTAGCTTTGTGTAATTATTGTAAGTAGTGGGTTGTTACTTAGTGTTTGTTTTTTGGGGTTGTGAATATTCTGTTAGCTTTGTGTAATTATTGTAAGTAGTGGGTTGTTACTTAGTGTTTGTTTTTTGGGGTCGTGAATATTCTGTTAGCTTTGTGTAATATTGTCAATTGTTGATTTTTTTTTGCCCCCAGTCGTGACACGACCATCAAGGTGTGGGACCTGGAGACAGGGGGAGAACTCCACAGCCTTGGGGGACACACAGAGACTGTCACCTCTGTCCTTATTCTCTCCCCTGAAGAAACCACTCGTTTGAGTAAGGCTGTTTTTTTTTCTTTTTAGGTGTGTGGATGTTTTTGTTTTGTTTTGTTTTTCCCTTGTTGTTTTACCTTCCCATCTTCTGCACACCTGCCCTGTGGGGATGCCGGAGGATCTTTCAGTATAAACACACCTGCCCTGTGGGGATGCCGGAGGATCTTTCAGTATAAACACACCTGCCCTGTGGGGATGCCTGAGGCTATTTCAGTATAAACACACCTGCCCTGTGGGGATGCCGGAGGATCTTTCAGTATAAACACACCTGCCCTGTGGGGATGCCGGAGGCTCTTTCAGTATAAACACACCTGCCCTGTGGGGATGCCGGAGGCTCTTTCAGTATAAACACACCTGCCCTGTGGGGATGCCGGGAGCTCTTTCAGTATAAACACACCTGCCCTGTGGGGATGCCGGAGGCTCTTTCAGTATAAACACACCTGCCCTGTGGGGATGCCGGAGGCTCTTTCAGTATAAACACACCTGCCCTGTGAGGATGCAGAGGCTCTTTCAGTTAAACACACTGCCTGTGGGGATGCCGGGAGCTCTTTCAGTATAAACACACCTGCCCTGTGGGGATGCCGGGAGGCTCTTTCAGTATAAACACACCTGCCCTGTGGGGTGCGGGGCTCTTTCAGTATAGACACACCTGCCTGTGGGATGCGGAGGCTCTTTGAGTATAAACACACCTGCCCTGTGGGGATGCCAGGAGCTCTTTCAGTATAAACACACCTGCCCTGTGGGGATGCCGGAGGCTCTTTGAGTATAAACACACCTGCCCTGTGGGGATGCAGGAGCTCTTTCAGTATAGACACACTGCCTGTGGGGATGCCGGAGGCTCTTTGAGTATAACAACTGCCTGTGGGGATGCCAGGAGCTCTTTCAATATAGACAGTATCCTTTGCTTTCTGTCATTTCTACCTATCATTTTCACACTGTCCACCAACTGCAAAAACTTAACCCTTTGACTCCCTAACCCTATCCACCAACTGCAAAAACTTAACCCTTTGACTCCCTCACCCTATCCACCAACTGCAAAAAACTTAACTCTTTGACTCCCTCACCCTATCCAGCAACCCTCTGACTTCGTCACCCTCTTGCTTTGCAAGCATGGTTGGTGATGCAGGATGCTGGTGGACAGAATGCAGGAGTCAGAGAGTTAACTCACTCCACCCTGGCCGAGTGCTCATTCTCACAACCTCTCCCCCCTGGCCAAATTGTATATGTTACTAATAAATTTGTAAAAAAATAACTTGTAAAGATAGAGGAATGAAATTTTATGGAGATGTTGTCATTAGAATAACCTAACTTGTGTGCAAGTTTGAAAGTGTTCGTTCGTGAAATAATGAAATTATTCAATTTTTAAAAAAATCTGAATTTTTGAAAAAAAAATGGTGCAAAGGGGTATCATAATACTCAAAGAACAAAAAAATCACAATATTTGTTTGATACACTCCAAAATACTTTTATTTTGTGTATTTATGATTGGTTAGTGTGTATACCAAGTTTGGGAGTCCTGCATTTATTCGCCGTGCACAGCTAGCTGGTGTTTGACTGGACGCCATGTTGACCCCACGCGACCACGCGGTGAACTTGAGCTCCAAGTCACTCGCTTTGACCTTGCCTCAACCGACGAACAAAGGTCGCCAGCACTCGGGAAGGGTACACATGTACTCTTGATATGTTATAGAAGGGAGCCAACATGTTTAGTTTCGCATCCAACCTTGACCCTGTCCCCCAAAAATTCCCAAAGCTTAGGTACGCATATGTGTATTTTTGGGCTGAACCGTTGTGCGCATGGGGTACATATATGTGTACGTTCGGGCTGAACCGTTGTGTGCATGGGGTACACATATGTGTACGTTAGGGCTGAACCGTTGTGCGCATGGGGTACGCATATGTGTACGTTCGGGCTGAACCGTTTGTGTGCATGGGGTACGCATATGTGTACGTTCGGGCTGAACCGTTGTGTGCATGGGGTACGCATATGTGTACGTTCGGGCTGAACCGTTGTGCGCATGGGGTACTCATATGTGTACGTTAGGGCTGAACCGTTGTGTGCATGGGGTACGCATATGTGTACGTTAGGGCTGAACTGTTGTGCGCATGGGGTACGCATATGTGTACGTTAGGGCTGAACCGTTGTGCGCATGGGGTACGCATATGTGTACGTTAGGGCTGAACTGTTGTGCGCATGGGGTACGCATATGCGTACGTTCGGGCTGAACCGTTGTGCGCATGGGGTACGCATATGTGTACGTTAGGGCTGAACCGTTGTGTGCATGGGGTACGCATATGCGTACGTTCGGGCTGAACCGTTGTGCGCATGGGGTACGCATATGCATATGTTCGGGCGGAAAGAGTTAAGACTTGCACCATGATCAGTTTGGATCTTCTCCATGGCATGCCACCAGCGGCATCAGTACGTATGGAATTCATTCCCAGCACAGAGACGTCATCTTGACAAACTGAAACCAAAGCTGAAACAGCGCTGTTCTGAACAACCACCTTACTGCCTGCTGTACCCCTCCATAGTTTGAAGTTTGTTCCAGAGGGATTCATCGCACTCAGACAATTCCATATGTGCTCCACCCAAATGTGTCAGCAATTATGTGGCAAACTCTTTGACTTGTGTGATGGCAAGGTCTTGAGCTCCCAAGAAATGAGGGTAATCGCTCAGTCACAGATGGTCCAAGTTATTGTTGTTTAAAGCCCAGCCCACTGCATAGAGCCATATCAGGGCTATAACCGCTTCAAAACATACACAACACTTCAACAGGAAAAAAGAAAGAAAAGAAAATTGAGTACACATATGCATTCGCGCACATGATCTAAGGACATGCCCCCAGCATTGACCATTCCGTCCAATTTATCACACAGGGGATTTAAAAAACACATCTAAATACAAGTTTAAGCACACCTAAGAACACCAAAACATATAAAAATGGGCCTAAATTACATAAAAGTGCATCTGAATATCTCACCTCCCTAGAGCCAAAAATGCACCTAATACATGTACCCAATTATCAATCATCATCATCATCATCATCAGGTGCCCTGCCGCATGGCGTTGACGACCATGGACTTCCAACCATCTCTATCTCTCGTTGCCCCCAGCATCTCCCCCACCCTCTTCATCCTCAGCCACCTTGCAAGTCCGTCCAGCATTCTCTCCCTGGGTCTACCCGGTGCTCTCTTTCCCTCCAGCTTTCCCGTTGTGACCAGGTGCTCCAAATCCCCCTTCCTCATAAAATGGCCTATAAATGTTGCTTGTCTTTTCCTATTCTTCCATATGAGTGATCGACTTGTGTCTGCCTCCATCAAGACTGTCTCGTTTGTTTTCTTTGCTGTCCATGGTACTCTCAACATTCTTCTGAGAAACCACATCTCGGCTGCCTCAATCCTGCTCTGGCTTTGTTTGCTGACTGTCCACGCCTCGCATCCGTACAACAGTATTGGTTCTATATAACATTCAAGGACTCTCTTTCTGATGTTACTTGATAGGCATTTGTTGGTAAGAATGCTTGTCATCTTCTGGAATGCTGTTTTGGCTTGGCCGATTCTGCCAGCTATTTCCGATGTGCATCTGCCATCTGATGAAATGACCGTTCCCAGGTATTTGAACTTATTAACCTGTGTCAAGGTTGTGCCATTTGTTGTTATTTTGCATGAGGGGATTTCATGTTTTTTACTGATTACCATGACTTCAGTCTTCCTGTTTAGTTCCAACCCCTTACCTTTGCTTTCTGTTTCTAGTATATTCACAAGGTTTTGTAGGTCCCTTTCATTTTCTGCAGTTAGCACGGTGTCATCTGCGTACCGAATGTTGTTTATCATTTTCCCTCCAAGCTTTAATCCAGGGTCTTCTTCTAGGTTTCTCATGATGTTTTCGCTATATAGTGAAAACAGATCTGGTGACAAAACACAACCCTGTCTGACACCTCTTTTGACGTTTTGAAAAGAGCTTATATTGTTTTCTATTCTCATTGCAGCTGTTTGTTCCCAGTACATATTCCTGATTATTCGTAGATCTTTTCCATCGACATTGAGTCTCTCCAGTTGGTTGATCAATTCTTCATGTCGTACCCGATCGAAAGCCTTGGTATAGCCAACAAAGCATAAATACAAATCCTTATTCATCTCAACTGACCTCTCTATGATAGTTCTTAGGATGTATATGGCATTAATAGTTCCTTTCCCCTCCACAAATTCACACTGTTCTTCTGCACTTTCTGAATTATCAATCCTAAGAAAAAGTACGTAAGACTTTATCAAACACATATAGGTGAATGGCCATTAAGGCAGAAAATGGTAGGAAGAAAGCAAAGAAACAAGGCAGAAACAAAGAGAGTGACAGAAAAGAGGAAATGTCTTGCACAGTATTTCCAGAAGGTGAGCAACATAATTGCATTGAAAGAGCCCTGGGTGTCCCCATAGGGGGAGGACAGAACAAGTGGGATCCCCTAATAAGGAGATGACTTCCCAGCCATTTCTTGACAGCCCATGTGAACCACTGACTCTATCTTCGTGATGTCAATTGATAAGTATTAGTAACATGATATATTTCATAATCATGAACTGTTCTGAAGATGGAATGGTTGATATTGTTTGTTTAATCAGTTCTTGGTTTAGTTGTTATTTTATGTTGTCTTTTTTTTTTTTTCCAGAGGATGAGGTTGAGGCCAGTGTCGATGACAGTTATATCATCAGCGGTTCGACGGACTGTACGCTGAAGGTGTGGTCTTTGAAATCAGGTCAGTGGTTTAGTGTGTGTGTGTGTGTGTGTGTGTCTGTGTGTGTGTGTGTGTGTGTGTGTGTGTGTGTGTGTGTGTGTGTGTGTGTGTGTGTGTGTGCGTGCGCATATGTGTGTGTGGGTGGATGTGAGAGAGAGGGAATGTTTTGTGTGTGTGTGTGTGTGTGAGTATAGGAATGTGTGTGTGTGTGTGTGTGTGTGTGTGTGTGTGTGTGTGTGTGTGGAGGAAAATATGTGTGTGTTGTGTGTGCGAGAGAGAGAGAGAAAGAATGTTATGAGTGTGTGTCTTCTGTGCTCAGTGTGTGGTGTATGTGTTTATGTGTGTGTGTGTTATGTGTTTATGTGTGCATTTTATGTATAGCACGTGGACAGATGAAGTCAATGTACATTATCTGTGTGCATAACACCTGTGTTGTACAGGTAGACAGATCAAGTCAGTGTACACCTTTAACCCCGTCACCTGTCTGGATTACAGCTACTCCTCCCATCTGTTGGTCACTGCCTCAGGTAAGACAACACTCCCCACTCCCTATCCCCCACTCCTTCTCTTGTTTCCAAAAAAGTGTTAATAGCTGAAGAAACAACATGCACAAAAATAACAGCTGTTGAACTTTCTTCTTTGTTTCAAGCATTGGTTTATTGGGAGTGTGTTTACAGCTTGTTTGGAACACATTATTTACTTCATATATATGTTCCTTTTTTGAAGGTAAGATACACACATAGACATGTCATTTACATATAACCAAGATTACTCCAGTGGTAGGCTAATAAAATACCAGTATAAAACATAGTCTAGATAGAGCCTCAAAACTTGGCCAGCTCATGGGTTTATGTGCAGGCTTAACCCTCTCCCATTTGCATAGCTCGCAGTGAAACTTCTCCTAGTATTCACCTTCTTTCTCGCCTTCACACAGAGACAAGAACGGAATGCGGTCATTTCCTTCTTCTCTCTTGTGATGATGCCAGTGGTGGCGTCTTAATTTAGTGTTAATAGTTCACTGGTCCTTCGTGGACCTACCTGCCAAATTTCATCCGTTCAGAGTGAGCTAGCTCATGGTTACAGCGTGATGGAAAAGTACTGGCCATGTGGCAAACATGCGGCCGGCCGTGGCCGGAGTGAACAGACGCGGGAGAGCTGTGTTTGTCCCGATGCAGCCGGAGTGAATGGGAAAGGGTTAAGGCATGTGCCGTGGTCACCATACACGTGGCACCTGTGACATTAGTGCATATGGAATTCGGTTCAGGCGCGGAGACACCATCTTGAGAAACTGAAAATGAAACCGAAACTGGCCCACACTGTGTAGTTGTTAAGCTGCTGCATAGTCTGCGTACTCAATCCGTCTTTGGTGGGTGTGTATGTTGAGTATTTCATGTTTCTGTAAATCAGAAACATCAGCATGGATTACAGGATTTTTTTGTTTGTATTTAATGCTTTCCACTGTCTGCAAACGAAGTGGATGCAGGCATTAACATATCTGCGCATATATTGACCTGAGAGCTTTGAAAAACTTCCACCCATTACTTACTGCCCCGTTACCATCATTGATATGATTGTACCCTATGCAGCAGACGTTGCAACAACTCTCCTCCATTAAATCCAGTCTTTGTTTCTCTGTGCCACTTTGTAGACTTTCAAGCTGCTGATGTTGGTGATGTTGTTCATACAGGAGGTGGGTGGTCTGCCCGCATTTCTTTTGGTCTTGACTTTTCCTTGTAAGACTGTTGTCATCAGGGTTGTGTTGGTGGTATGGGTCATCATCATTATCATCATCATCATCATCATCAGGTCCCTGCCGCATGGCGTTGGCGACCATGGACTTCCAACCATCTCTATCTCTCGTTGCCCCCAGCATCTCCCCCACCCCTCTCATCACCAGCCACTCCGCAAGTCCGTCCAGCATTCTCTCCCTGGGTCTACCTGGTGCTCTCTTTCCCTCCAGCTTTCCCGTTGTGACCAGGTGCTCCAAATCCCCCTTCCTCATAAAATGGCCTATAAATGTTGCTTGTCTTTTCCTAATCTTCCTTATGAGTGATCTACTTGTGTCTGCCTCCATCAAGACTGTCTCGTTTGTTTTCTTTGCTGTCCATGGAACTCTCAACATTATTCTTAGAAACCACATCTCGGCTGCCTCGATCCTGCTCTGGCTTTGCTTGCTGACTGTCCACACCTCGCATCCGTACAACAGTATTGGTTCTATATAACATTCAAGGACTCTCTTTCTGATGTTAATTGATAGGCATTTGTTGGTAAGAATGCTTGTCATCTTCTTGAATGCTGTTTTGGGTTGGTCCATTCTGCCAGCTATTTCCTTTCTCCTGTCCATGGTGTGTGTCACAGTTGTAAAACTGTTGTGTTGGTGGTGTGGGTTGCACAGCTAATGTGTTTTATTTACTAGGCATCAGAAATCTAATGTCCAACCATTTGGTTCTCTTGCCCAGTATTGAAGCTTATTAACCACCTTCTCTTAATGGTGGAGATGAACGGCAAGTACATCTCCAACTCTCTCTGTCCTCAACCACTCTGCAGATCCGTCCAGTAGTTTCTCCCTGAGTTTACCTGGTGCTTTCTTTCCCTCCAGCTTTCCTGTTTGTGACTAGGTGCTCTAGTTTCTCTTGCCTTGTAAAATGTCCTGTGAATGTTGCTTGTCTTTTCCTTACCTTCTTCATGAATGTTCTTTTTGTGTCTGCCTCTTTCAAGACTGTCTCGTTTGTTTGTTTGATTGTTTAATTTTTTGCTGTCCATGGAACTCTTAACATTCCTCTTGGAAACCACATTTCAGCAGCCTCAATCTACACAGTGCTTGGAGATTTGCAATTCAGTTCCTCTTGAACAAACTCCATAGTTTTACAAATTCTGTGGTGTTTTGTTTTTCTCCCTGTCAGTCAGCACGGTGTGTGTGGTGTGTGTGTGTGTGTGTGTGTGTTGTGTGTGTGTGTGTGTGTGTGTGTGGTGTGTGTGGTGTGTGTGTGTGTGTGTGTGTGTGTGTGTGTTTTTTCAGATGGCGGCAAGTTAGAACTGTGGGACATGAAGTCAGGGACCAACACGTACACTGTCCTGACTCACGAAGAGGCCGTAACTGGTATGAAGGTGGGTCCATGTTTGTGTGCGTGTTTTGTTTTTAACCCTTTCACTCCCACACCCTGTCCATCAGCATCCTGCATTGTCAACCATGCTAGCAAAGCAAAAACTTAACCCTTTGATTCCCTCACCCTGTCCACCAGCATCCTGCATTGTCAACCATGCTAGCAAAGCAAAAACTTAACCCTTTGATTCCCTCACCCTGTCCACCAGCATCCTGCATTGTCAACCATGCTAGCAAAGCAAAAACTTAACCCCTTTGACTCCCTCACCCTGTCCACCAGCTTCATTGCGGGAAGCTGATAGATAGGGTGAGGGATCAAAGAGTTAAGTTTTTGCTGTTGGTTGATAGAGTGTGGGAGTCAGAAGGATATTCAGGTAAGTTCTCCACTAATACATGCAATCTAACTGATAAAAACGTCATATTTCACACTTACAAGTCTTTTACTTCATCAGCTTCTTAATACATACATTCAAGGTTTGAGGCATATATAAAGATTGTAGTCATTACTGGGAAAAACTGATTTATAGTGAAATTGACAGAAAGCAAGTATGAATGATAAAAGGCCTGGCCAGTCGTATGGGAGCTGACTCTTTTAGACAAATTGTAGCCTTTGGTTCGAGTTTCCTCCCTTACTTCACTTTGTGCAGTTTTACTCATTTTAAAAAGTGTTCATAAAAGTAGCAAAGACTTTTGTTTTAAATTAACCCTTTGACTCCCACGCCCTGTCCACCAGCATCCTGCATTGTCAGCCACGTCAGCAAAGCAAAAACTTAACCCTTTGACTCCCTCACCCTACTCACCAGCTTTCTGCAGGAAGTTGGTGGATAGGGTGAGGGAGTCAAAGGGTTAAGTTTTTGCAGCTGGTGAATAGGGTGCGGGAGTCAAAGGGTTAAACACACACAAAAAAAGAACCCTAGAAAAATAAAATTAAAAACAAATACAGTGGAAACCATTTATAACAGGACCGGTTATAACAGGAATCCGGATATAACAGGGCTTTTTTCAATCCCCATTTTTTCTTCCTCTTTGTCTCTATTAAAACTTATCGGCAATAACAAGGAGTCAAGAGGGCTCGATCGGTTATAGCAGGGATGCCGAGACGGGCTCTGCAGCAGAAAGGCCTAGGCCTAGACTCAGCACGCCACGCAGTAGGCCTAGATCTAGATCTAGGCTAGCCTTGGTATACTGTGTACTGTACACTGAAAGAACGCTTCGCAATGCGAGCGTGATGCGCGCGCAAGCGTGTAGGCCTGATACCACTGAGTCAGTGACTGACTGCGCCATCATTCAGTTTGTAAGCTTACTGCACACTTACACCAGACCAGATCTAGGCCTAGATCAAGAGTTAGTTGATCAGTCCTTATTTCCCTTGATATCTGATATAACAGGGATTTTGATTTGGTCCCATCATCCCTGTTATATCAGTTTCCACTGTACAACGTTTTAGAAAGTTTTCATAAAAGTAGCAAAGAATTTTGTTTTAAATTAAATAGAGGAAAAAAAACACAAAAAATAGAATTAAAACAAATACAACAACAACAATAAAAAAAAAGGTATATGCAGCGTGCAAGCATAGATCAACAGTTTGTTTTTTTTAATCAGAAAATTGTGAATGCATCCCTTTGAATTACATTATAAAAAATATGCAAACATTGAGAAAGTTAAAAATTATAAAAATTACAGCTTATGCCTTCTCACAGTTTCTATTAAAAGTAGCCTGCTACCTGTAAAATAGGTTTCAGTGTTGATTCTAGGCTGCGGGATCGCGGGATTCACGCGATTTTTTTCTTTTGCCCGCAAAAAAAATCAAGCCTAGTGCGGGCAGCATCCCGTATTTATCAAGGAAAGCCCGCATGTTTTGCTCGCCAACGCGTACTGTAAGGCCTACACATCTAGCTTTTGCCCGAATCAGCCCCGCATGCAACATACGCAGGCGAGGCCTAACTGATTTATAGGCCCCATTCCAAAGCACACCGTCCAGCGACTGAGTGCGAAGCTTTACGATTGGTCGCTGTAAACCTATCAGCATTTATTACACAGACCTATCGAACGGAAATGACACAGCCGCCATTGTCAGAATTTGAGCGCCGAACGCAAAAATGAAGTGAATACTGTTTTTGCCCTGCCGCCGCTGACCCCCGCTGGTTTTGTCAGGCCCCCCATTTTTGACTGGAGGGGGGGGGGGGGGGGGCCTGCCCCACCTTTTTGAAAATCCTAGAATCAACAGTGGGTTTGGCCGTCCTGTATTGTTTGAACAAAGTTGTCTGACTGGAGTTGGTCACTTGAAAGGGAGGTGATGTTTCGTTCTCCTTATGAGACCTCGGTCAGGTCAGGTGGGTGGTTGACTGTGTGAATGACCCTGTCCGTACTGAGTGGACGGTGGTCACCGATTATCAGCATTTGTTTGTATGATGCTTGGTGGTTCACACCTGATGTCTGTCAGAACCAGAAAAACGGAACTAGAACTTGAATTAAATGTGGAAAACAAGACAGGTGCAACTGTTCGACCAACTGGCCTTTGTCAAGCATACACAGAACATAGCAAAAGAATAAATGCACAAAACCTTGGGAAACAAAAACAGCAAGATTTCCTGATGTTTCGTTGACCTGGACAAAATGTCAGAAATGTTAATCAAAGTGACTGCTTGTTGTTGTTATTGTTATCGTTATTGTTTAAAGCCCAGCCGACTGCGTAGAGCCATATCAGGCTATAACCGCTTCAAAAACAAAAAAATTCAACAGGAAAAAAAATAAAAAGAAAAGAAAATTAAGTACACATATCAGTGCATTCGCTCACATAATCCAAGGACATGCCCCTGGCATTGACCACTCCATCCAATTTATTGCACAGGGGATTTATAAAACACACCTGAATACAGGTATAAACATACCTAAGGACACCAAAGCAAATGTAAAAACAGGCATACATTGCCTATAATTGCTTCCGCATATCTTACCTCCTTAGAGCCAAAAATGCATTTAAATACATATACCTAATTATCAATCCTAAAAAAAAGTACATAAGACTTATCGAACACATGCAGGTGAATGGACCAGCAAGGCAGAAAATGATAGGAAGAAATGACAAAAAGCAAAGGAACAAGGCAGAAACAAAGAGAGTGACAGAAAAGGAAATTTCCAACTCAGAATTTATGGAAGAAGGGGATACTATTGATACTGAAAGAGCCCCCAGCATCCCTGCTGGGGGAGTGACTGCTAGTGATCAAGCTAATAGGAAGAAAAACAGAGGACAGGATAATAGAATGAGATAACAGATTTAATATGAAGAACAAGATATGTATATAGGGGGGTGCAAAAAGGTATACAGTAAGTATCACATCATTATTATAATGCTTAATTCCGCTCTCGATTAGAGGAGTGTGTGAATACCGACGGCAAGCAGTTTGAGTATCAGAGGGATTAAGGCTGTGCTTGTTATTACATGTATATGCAATATTTATTTGTTTGTATAATAAACGCAGTGAATATTGTACGTGTTTTCTTTTTTCATACCTGTATACCTACTTTTGCACCCCTCCTGTATATCTGATGTCAGTATTTGAAGATGGCTTGCCCTCCCTGATCACCAGTACTTCTGTAATTTAGTTCTGAAGTGTGATAATGATTATGACCTTTTTGTAAGTTTTGTTGTTGTTCTCTACATCGTATCATGTTATTGTGCTGTCACATTTTCAGTGAATAAAACTCACTATTTCAGGTGCTAATTTAAACCAGTCAAGATTTTCAGCACCTGATTTAACATCCCCACCTTCTGAAAATTCTGTGATAGAAAAATTTCCGTCTTTTTCTGTCACTCTCTTTGTGTCTGTCTCGCTTGTGTGCTTTCTGTCACTCTCTTTGTGTCTGTGTCGCTTGTGTGCTTTCTGTCACTCTCTTTGTGTCTGTTGCTCGTTTGCTTTCTGTCACTCTCTTTGTGTCTGTCGCTCGTTTGCTTTCTGTCACTCTCTTTGTGTCTGTCGCTCGTTTGCTTTCTGTCACTCTCTTTGTGTCTGTCGCTCGTTTGCTTTCTGTCACTCTCTTTGTGTCTGTCTCGCTTGTTTGCTTTCTGTCACTCTCTTTGTGTCTGTCGCTCGTTTTGCTTTCTGTCACTCTCTTTGTGTCTGTCACTCTCTTTGTGTCTGTCTCGCTTGTTTGCTTTCTGTCACTCTCTTTGTGTCTGTCTGCTTGTTTGCTTTCTGTCACTCTCTTTGTGTCTGTCACTCTCTTTGTGTCTGTCTCGCTTGTTTGCTTTCTGTCACTCTCTTTGTGTCTGTCATTCTCTTTGTGTCTGTCTCGCTTGTTTGCTTTCTGTCACTCTCTTTGTGTCTGTCTTGCTTGTTTGCATTCTGTCACTTGTGTCTGTCACTCTCTTTGTGTCTGTCTCGCTTGTTTGCTTTCTGTCACTCTTTTGTGTCTGTCACTCTCTTTGTGTCTGTCTCGCTTGTTTGCTTTCTGTCACTCTCTTTGTGTCTGTCTGCTTGTTTGCTTTCTGTCACTCTGTGTGTGTCTGTTTGCTTTCTGTCTTTCTCTTTGTCTGTCACTCTCTTTGTGTCTGTCTCGCTTGTTTGCTTTCTGTCACTCTGTGTGTGTCTGTGCTTTCTGTCTTCTCTTTGTCTGTCACTCTCTTTGTGTCTGTCTTGCTTGTTTGCTTTCTGTCACTCTCTTTGTGTCTGTCCTACTCTTTGTGTCTGTCTTGCTTGTTTGCTTTCTGTCACTCTCTTTGTGTCTGTCACTCTCTTTGTGTCTGTCTTGCTTGTTTGCTTTCTGTCACTCTCTTTGTGTCTGTCACTCTCTTTGTGTCTGTCTGCTTGTTTGCTTTCTGTCACTCTCTTTGTGTCTGTCTGCTTTTGCTTCTGTCCTTGCTGTTGTTTCTGTCACTCTGTGTGTGTCTGTCACTCTGTTTGTGTCTGTTTGCTTTCTGTCACTCTGTGTGTGTCTGTTTGCTTTCTGTCACTCTGTGTGTGTCTGTTTGCTTCTGTCACTCTGTTGTGTTGCTTTCTGTCACTCTGTGTGTGTCTGCTTTCTGTTCACTCTGTGTGTGTTGCTTTCTGTCATCTTGTGTGTTGTTGCTTCTGTCACTCTGTATGTTGTTCTGTCACCTTTCTTTTCTTCACTCTGTGTGTCCTGTCTGTTTTCTCTCTGTCACTGTGTTGTCTGTTGCTTTCTGTCACTTCTGTGTGCTGTTGCTTCTGTCACTCTGTGTGTCTGTTTCTTTCGTCTTACATACTTTGCTTTGCCTGGTCTGTTTCCTGTCATCTGTTGTGTCTATGCTTTCTGTCACTCTTGTTGTCGTCTTTCTGTCACTCTGTTGTGTCTGTCTCTTTACTGTCATCTGTGTGTGCCGTCTGCTTCTGTCACTGTTGTGTGTCTGTTTCGCCTTTCTGTCACTCTGTGCGTCTGTTCTGCTTTCTGTCATCTGTGTAGGTCTGCTTTCGTCACTCTGTTGTGCTTCTTGCCTTTCTGTCACTCTGTGTGTGTCTTGTTCATCTTTGCTTTGCCGTCTTTCATCACTGTTGTGTTCTGATCTGCCTGTCACTCTTTGCTTGTGCCGTGTTTCTGTCACCTGTTGTGTTGCTTTCACTGTACATCTTGTGTGTGGTCTGTTTCTTCACTCTGTGTGTGTTGCTTTCTGTCACTTACTGTTGTGCTGTTTGCCGTTCTGTTCACCTGTTGTGTTCTTACTCTGCTTACTTACTTTGTCATTGGGGTCTGTTCACCTGTATGTGCTTTCTTCACCTTGTGTTGCTGCTTTGCCGGTTTCTGTTCACCTGTATGTGTTCTTATTAGCCTTTCTTCACTCTGTTGCGTCTGTTTCGTCACTCTGTTGTGTTTCTTCTGTCACACCTGTTCTGCTTTGCTTTGCGGTCTGTTCACTCTGTGTGTTCATAGCTTTCTTCACTGTTGTCTTTGCTTTCTGTCACTCTGTGTCTGTGTCTTTCTGCCTTACTACTTTGTTGCTCTGTCTGTGTCCTGTCTGCTGTTCTGACACTTCATACTTTGTCTGCTTTCTGTTCACCTGTTGTGTGTTCTTTTCTGTCATCTTTGCTTTTGCCGGTCTGTTTCACCTGTATGTGCTTTCTTGTCACTCTGTGTCTGTTGCTTTGCTTTCTGTCACCTTGTTTTTGTTCTTTCTGCTTCACTACTGTTGTGTCTTTGCTTGTCTGTCACTCTGGTGTGTTGTTTCTGTCACTCTTATTACTTTGCTTCCTGTCACTCTGTTGTGTTCTGTTCTTCTGTCACTCTGTTTGCGTGTCTGTTTTCTTCACTGTCTGTGTTCTGTACATGCTTTCTGTCACTCTGTGTCGGTCTGTTTTCGTCACCTGTGTGTGTTCTATGCTTCTGTCACTCTTGTGCCGTGTCTGTCACCTCTTGTGTTTCTTTCACTTCTACTCTTGCTTTGCCGGTCTGTTCACCTGTTGTGTTCTATAACGCCTTACATACTTTGCTTTGCCGGTCTGTTCACCTGTCTGTGTTCTATAACGCCTTACATACTTTGCTTGCCGGTCTGTTCACCTGTCTGTGTTCTATAACCCTTACATACTTTGCTTTGCCGGTCTGTTCACCTGTCTGTGTTCTATAACACCTTACATACTTTGCTTTGCCGGTCTGTTCACCTGTATGTGTTCTATAACCCTTACATACTTTGCTTTGCCGGTCTGTTCACCTGTTGTGTTCTTATAACGCCTTACATACTTTGCTTTGCCAGTCTGTTCACCTGTATGTGTTCTATAACACCTTACATACTTTGCTTTGCCGGTCTGTTCACCTGTATGTGTTCTATAACACCTTACATACTTTGCTTTGCCGTCTGTTCACCTGTATGTGTTCTATAACACCTTACATACTTTGCTTTGCCGTCTGTTCACCTGTATGTGTTCTATAACACCTTACATACTTTGCTTTGCCGGTCTGTTCACCTGTCTGTGTTCTATAACACCTTACATACTTTGCTTTGCCGGTCTGTTCACCTGTATGTGTTCTATAACGCCTTACATACTTTGCTTGCGGTCTGTTCACCTGTATGTGTTCTATAACGCCTTACATACTTTGCTTTGCCGGTCTGTTCACCTGTATGTGTTCTATAACACCTTACATACTTTGCTTTGCCGGTCTGTTCACCTGTATGTGTTCTATAATGCCTTACATACTTTGCTTTGCCGGTCTGTTCACCTGTCTGTGTTCTATAACGCCTTACATACTTTGCTTTGCCGATCTGTTCACCTGTATGTGTTCTATAACACCTTACATACTTTGCTTTGCCGGTCTGTTCACCTGTATGTGTTCTATAACACCTTACATACTTTGGCCGGTCTGTTCACCTGTATGTGTTCTATAACACCTTATATACTTTGCTTTGCCGGTCTGTTCACCTGTATGTGTTCTATAACACCTTACATACTTTGCTGGTCTGTTCACCTGTATGTGTTCTATAACACCTTACATACTTTGCTTTGCCGGTCTGTTCACCTGTATGTGTTCTATAACACCTTACATACTTTGCTTTGCCGTCTGTTCACCTGTCTGTGTCTATAACACCTTACATACTTTGCTTTGCCGGTCTGTTCACCTGTATGTGTTCTATAACGCCTTACATACTTTTGCCGGTCTGTTCACCTGTATGTGTTCTATAACACCTTACATACTTTGCTTTGCCGTCTGTTCACCTGTATGTGTTCTATAACGCCTTACATACTTTGCTTTGCCGGTCTGTTCACCTGTCTGTGTTCTATAACGCCTTACATACTTTGCTTTGCCGGTCTGTTCACCTGTCATGTGTTCTATAATGCCTTACATACTTTGCTTTGCCGTCTGTTCACCTGTCTGTGTTCTATAACACCTTACATACTTTGCTTTGCCGGTCTGTTCACCTGTATGTGTTCTATAATACCTTACATACTTTGCTTGCCGTCTGTTCACCTGTCTGTGTTCTATAACGCCTTACATACTTTGCTTTGCCAGTCTGTTCACCTGTATGTGTTCTATAACACCTTACATACTTTGCTTTGCCGGTCTGTTCACCTGTATGTGTTCTATAACACCTTACATACTTTGCTTTGCCGGTCTGTTCACCTGTATGTGTTCTATAACAACTTACATACTTTGCTTTGCCGATCTGTTCACCTGTCTGTGTTCTATAACACCTTAATACTTTGCTTTGCCGGTCTGTTCACCTGTCTGTGTTCTATAACACCTTACATACTTTGCTTTGCCAGTCTGTTCACCTGTCTGTGTTCTATAACGCCTTACATACTTTGCTTTGCCGGTCTGTTCACCTGTCTGTGTTCTATAACGCCTTACATACTTTGCCGGTCTGTTCACCTGTATGTGTTCTATAATACCTTACATACTTTGCTTTGCCGGTCTGTTCACCTGTATGTGTTCTATAACACCTTACATACTTTGCTTTGCCGGTCTGTTCACCTGTATGTGTTCTATAATGCCTTACATACTTTGCTTTGCGGTCTGTTCACCTGTATGTGTTCTATAATGCCTTACATACTTTGCCGGTCTGTTCACCTGTATGTGTTCTATGCCTTATATACTTTGCTTTGCCGGTCTGTTCACCTGTATGTGTTCTATAATGCCTTACATACTTTGCCGGTCTGTTCACCTGTATGTGTTCTATGCCTTATATACTTTGCGTTGCCGGTCTGTTCACCTGTCTGTGTTCTATAACACCTTACATACTTTGCTTTGCCGGTCTGTTCACCTGTATGTGTTCTATAACGCCTTACATACTTTGCTTTGCCAGTCTGTTCACCTGTATGTGTTCTATAATGCCTTACATACTTTGCCGGTCTGTTCACCTGTATGTGTTCTATAACACCTTACATACTTTGCTTTGCCGGTCTGTTCACCTGTATGTGTTCTATAACACCTTACATACTTTGCTTTGCCGGTCTGTTCACCTGTATGTGTTCTATAACACCTTACATACTTTGCTTTGCCGGTCTGTTCACCTGTATGTGTTCTATAATGCCTTACATACTTTGCTTTGCGGTCTGTTCACCTGTATGTGTTCTATAATGCCTTACATACTTTGCCGGTCTGTTCACCTGTATGTGTTCTATGCCTTATATACTTTGCTTTGCCGGTCTGTTCACCTGTATGTGTTCTATAATGCCTTACATACTTTGCCGGTCTGTTCACCTGTATGTGTTCTATGCCTTATATACTTTGCGTTGCCGGTCTGTTCACCTGTCTGTGTTCTATAACACCTTACATACTTTGCTTTGCCGGTCTGTTCACCTGTATGTGTTCTATAACGCCTTACATACTTTGCTTTGCCAGTCTGTTCACCTGTATGTGTTCTATAATGCCTTACATACTTTGCCGGTCTGTTCACCTGTATGTGTTCTATAACACCTTACATACTTTGCTTTGCCGGTCTGTTCACCTGTCTGTGTTCTATAACACCTTACATACTTTGCTTTGCCGGTCTGTTCACCTGTATGTGTTCTATAATGCCTTACATACTTTGCTTTGCCGGTCTGTTCACCTGTATGTGTTCTATAACACCTTACATACTTTGCTTTGCCGGTCTGTTCACCTGTATGTGTTCTATAACACCTTACATACTTTGCTTTGCCGATCTGTTCACCTGTCTGTGTTCTATAACGCCTTACATACTTTGCTTTGCCGGTCTGTTCACCTGTATGTGTTCTATAACGCCTTACATACTTTGCTTTGCCGATCTGTTCACCTGTATGTGTTCTATAACGCCTATATACTTTCCCTTACAATTAGTAATTGGGCACATCTATGAATTATGTTTACAGCTGTAATATAATGTGGTGTGTGGAATAGTTTTAGGTAAGTTTGGCCAGCTGTGTTTTAGGGTACTGAATTGTGTTTACGCACTTGCATTGAGGTTTGTGTCTTTAAGCTCCTGATGATAAACTGAGTGGAATGGTCAACACCAGGGCCGTATTCTTGGATTATGCGTACAAATTCAGTGATCTCACCTGTCTCACCTGTCGGCGTCACCGGGAACAGTGTTGGCCGCTGCACATGATGTCCTCACAAGTTGCCTCCAGCACTCTCGATCTTGGCTAAGTCTGACCACCTCCTGGAGTTTCTTGCCACTGATGTTTGTGATGTTTCTAGCAAGTGATGCAGGTGGCCGTCCTCTGTTTCTCTTTCCTTCCACTTTACCTTGGAGGACAGTGGACATCAAGTCTGTTCTCTCATTACGGATTGCGTGTCCAACATATTTCAGTTTCCTCCGTTGTATGAGTACTAGAAGCTTGCGTGTAGTACCCAACTCATTCAGTATGCTTTCATTTGAGCGCCTATCCGTCCATTTGACCCTCAGCAGTCTTCGGTAAAACCACAGCTCTGCTGCTTCCACTCGTCTTTCATCCTCTTTCTTCATTGTCCATGCCTCGCAGCCGTATAACATCACTGGCCAGACAAGACATTTTAAGAGTTTTATCTTAAGGTCTGCTGTTATGCTGTGGTCTTTCCAAATATTGTTCAATTGAACCATACTGTTCTTGGCCATTCCAATTCTCATCTTTATGTCTTTTGAGCATGTTCCATCGTGTGTCTTGACTGAACCTAAATATCTAAAGTCCTTGACATTTTCTAGAGGGACTTGGTTTAGCATGATCTGGTCCTGTCTAGTGTTATATTTGCCTGCAACATGCATAACCTTTGTCTTCTTTGAATTTAAGTCCAGCCCAGCTGCCTTTCCAACCCGGTCTACCCTGTACAGGATCCTCCTAGAGCCTGTAATGTTGTCTGCCAGTAATCCTGTGTCATCTGCGTAGCGTAAATTTGACAGGTTTCTACCACCAATATTTACTCCCATGTCTTCTATGTCTGCTTCTCTCATGATATGTTCAGTGTATATGCTGAAGAGATGTGGAGACAGGATGCAACCTTGCCTTACCCCTTTAGTGATGTTAAAAAATTTGCAGTTTTGATTATTCCATCTGATTGTTGCTTTTTGATCATTATATAATGAAGCTATGAGGGAAACCAGATGTCTTGGAAAACCCATTTTGATCATGAAGTGGAAAAGACTTTGGTGAATCACGCTATCAAATGCTTTGCTGTAGTCAATGAAAACGATGAACATCTCTTGGTCTGTGTTTCTAATCTTTTCTATCAATATCTGGAGTACAAACAGCATATCTATAATTCAGTGATAAGTGTACTCAAAAGTGTTTTTTTTCCCAGGTACTTTTTTTTCCTTTTTTTTACAGGTTCAGTGAGGTGGTTGTGACCGTTTTAACCCTTTGACTCCTGCAGAAAGCTGGTGGATAAGGTGAGGGAATCAAAGGGTTAAGTTTTTGCTTTTTGGCATGGTTGACAATGCTGGTGGGCAGGGTGCGGGAGTCAAAGGGTTAAGATGATTGTAGTCCTGATATGGCTTTGCACTGTCAGCGGGGCTTTCAACCTTTGACTCCCTCACCCTGTCCACCAGCTTCCTGCATTGTCAGCCATGCTAACTAAACAACACCTTAACCCTTTGACTCCCTCACCCTGTCCATCAGCATCCTGCATTGTCAGCCATGCTAGCAAAAGCAAAAACTTAACCCTTTGACTCCTGCATCCTGTCCATCAGCATCCTGCATTGTCAACTATGCTAGCAAAGCAAAAACTTAACCCTTTGACCCTCTCACCCTGTCCACCAGCTTTCTGCATTGTTAACCATACTATCATAGCAAAATCTTAACCCTTTGACTCCCTCACCCTGTCCATCAGCATCCTGCATTGTCAATCATGCTAGTAAAGCAAAATCTTAACCCTTTGACTCCCTCACCCTGTCCACCAGCAACCTGCATTGTCAATCATGCTAGCAAAGCAAAACCTTAATCCTTTGACTCCCTCACCCTGTCCACCAGCATCCTGCATTGTCAATCATGCTAGCAAAGCAAAATCTTAACCCTTTGACTCCCGCTCCCTGTCCACCAGCATCCTGCATTGCCAACCATGCTAGCAAAGCAAAAACTTAACCCTTTGACTCCCTCACCCTGTCCACCAGCATTCTGCATTGTCAACCATGCTAGCAAAGCAAAAACTTAACCCTTTGATTCCTGCATTCTGTCCACCAGCATTCTGCATTGTCAGCCATGCTAGCAAAGCAAAAACTTAACCCTTTGACTCCCTCACCCTGTCCACCAGCATCCTGTATTGTCAACCATGCTAGCAAAAGCAAAAACTTAACCCTTTGACTCCCTCACCCTGTCCACCAGCATCCTGCACTGTCAACCATGCTAGCAAAAGCAAAAACTTGACCCTTTGACTCCCTCACCCTGTCCACCAGCTTTTGTTGTGGGAGTCAAAGTGTTATACATTGATAATGATAATAATAATTCAATGCCTGAATTGAGTTGCAGAGTCTTTCTCAAATTAAATGGAAAAAAGTGATTTTTTTTTTTTTTTTTTTTTGACTACCCAGGTGCTGAACAACACTGTGATCACCTCCGATTTGGAAGGTCTGATCATGGTTCATGAGATCCGCGATGGTTCATTGGTGCGTGTCTTTGTGTCGGAGGACGTGAAATCATCAGGATCAGGGCAGGTTCATCGTCGTCTCATCCGAAGTCTGACCGCCACGGACAATGCCGTCATCTTTGGTGATGACGCTGTCAACTTGAAATTTCTGGACTGGAAGAAAGGTTGTGTGTGTGTGTGGTGTGTGTGTGTGTGTGTTGTGTGTGTGTGTGTGTGTGTGTTTGTGTGTGTGTGTGTGTGTGTGTGTGTATGTATGTGTGTGCGTGCATGTGTATATGTGCATGTATGCATGTGTGTGTGCGTGCATCTTTGTGTGTAGTGTGTGTTTGAGTGTGTGTGTTCACATGTGTCTTTATGCATGTGTATATGATGAATGTGTATATGATGAATGTGTATATGATGAATGTGTATATGATGAATGTGTATATGATGAATGTGTATATGATGAATGTGTATAATGATGAATGTGTATAGCAGCCACAGACAGTGTTGTGTTTTTAGTGATGATTCTGTCAACCAGAGGCTTTTGAATTGGTAAAAAGATGGGGTGTGTTGTGGTGTATGTTTCAGGAGAAGGGGGGGGGGGGGGGGGAGTTTACAGGAGTGCGTATACACATGTAGAACATCAGAAATGCACATTGAAAATGTCAGCATTCAGAGGATTTATGGAGACATGAAAGTAGCCCAGTCTTCACACTATTCTTCCATCACTGCCTCCAAGTTGTAATGTTGTCAGCGTCTGTCTTGGCCCTGCCTGTGCTGTGGAAAGAGAGAGTTTTGTTGTACGGACAACAACAGGTTCGCCATATCACTATGGCCTGTGTCCTGGAGACATCTATACTGTTGTATGGACAACATCAGGTTCTCCGTATCACTATGGCCTGTGTCCTGGTGACATCTATACTGGTGTATGGACAACAACAGGTTCTCCATATCACTATGGCCTGTGTCCTGGTGACATCTATACTGGTGTATGGACAACAACAGGTTCTCCATATCACTATGACCTGTGTCCTGGTGACATCTATACTGCTGTATGGACAACAACAGGTTCTCCATATCACTATGACCTGTGTCCTGGTGACATCTATACTGCTGTATGGACAACAACAGGTTCTCCATATCACTATGGCCAGTGTCCTGGTGACATCTATACTGCTGTATGGACAACAACAGGTTCTCCATATCACTATGGCCATGAGACATCTATACTGCTTATGGACAACAACAGGTTCTCCATATCACTATGGCCAGCATTCAAAAGACAGCATTCAAGAAGATGAGAAGCATTCTTACCAACAAATGCCTATCAATTAACATCAGAAAGAGAGTCCTTGAATGTTATATAGAACCAATACTGTTGTACGGATGCGAGGCGTGGACAGTCAGCAAGCAAAGCCAGAGCAGGATCGAGGCAGCCGAGATGTGGTTTCTCAGAAGAATGTTGAGAGTTCCATGGTCAGCAAAGAAAACAAACGAGACAGTCTTGATGGAGGCAGACACAAGTAGATCACTCATAAGGAAGATTAGGAAAAGACAGGCAACATTTATAGTCCATTTTATGAGGAAGGGGGATTTGGAGCATCTGGTCACAACGGGAAAGCTGGAGGGAAGGAGAGCATCGGGTAGTCCCAGGGAGAGAATGCTGGACGGACTTGCAGAGTGGCTGGGGATGAGGAGGGTGGGGGAGATGCTGGGGGCAACGAGAGATAGAGATGGTTGGAAGTCCGTGGTCGCCAACGCCATGCGGCAGGGCACCTGATGATGACGATGATGATGATGATGTTTCAGGTGTGGTGACCAAGGCGTCAGTCATAGTTACATGTAACATGATGATGTTACAGGTGTGGTGACCAAGGCGTCAGTCATAGTTACATGTAACATGATGTTACAGGAAGTGGTGACCAAGGCGTCAGTCATAGTTACATGTAACATGATGGTGTTACAGGTGTGGTGACCAAGGCGTCAGTCATAGTTACATGTAACATGATGTTACAGGTGTGGTGACCAAGGCGTCAGTCATAGTTACATGTAACATGATGTTACAGGTGTGGTGACCAAGGCGTCAGTCATAGTTACATGTAACATGATGATGTTACAGGTGTGGTGACCAAGGCGTCAGTCACATGTAACATGATGATGTTACAGGTGTGGTGACCAAGGCGTCAGTCATAGTTACATGTAACATGATGATGTTACAGGTGTGGTGACCAAGGCGGTGAACCACACCAGTGAATTTGCATCAGCGGATGCTGTGTATGTGTGGGAGGACTTGTTGCTGAGTTCCAGTTATGATCTGGACACTGGATATGGATACATCAATGGTCAGTCTGCCTCTGTCTGTCTGTTCTCTCTCCTCTGCCTCAGTCTGTCTCTCTCCCTCTGTCTGTCTGTCTCTCTCCCTCTGTCTGTCTCTCTCCCTCTGCCTCTGTCTGTCTGTCTGTCTGTCTGTCTCTCTCTCTGTCTGCCTGTCTCTCTCTCTCCCTCTGTCTGTCTGTCTCCCTCTGCCTCTATCTGTCTCTCTCCCTCTGTCTGTCTGTCTGTCTCTCTCTCTGGCGCTTTCTGTCTGTCTCTCTCCCTCTCTGTCTCTGTCTGTCAGTCTCTCTCTCTCTCTGTCTCTCTCTGTCTGTCTGTCTCTCTCTGTCTCTTTGTGTGTGTGTGTGTCTCTCTCAGTCTCTTGTCTTTTGTGCTCTCTCACTGTCTCTGCCCTTCTCTCTCTCACTCTCTCTCTGGATATGGATACATCAATGGTCAGTCTCCCTCTGTCTGTCAGTCTCTCTCCGTCTCTGTCTCTTTCTGTCTGTCTGTCTCTCTCCCTCTCTGTCTCTTTCTGTCTGTCTATCTCTGTTTCTTTGTGTGTGTGTGTGTCCCTCTGTCTCTGTCTTTTGTGCTCTCTCACTGTCTCTGTCTCTGTCTCTCTCTGGATATAGATACATCAATGATCAGTCTGTCTCTTTCTGTCTGTCTCTCTCCCTCTGTGGCTCTTTCTGTCTGTCTCTCTCTGTCTCTTTGTGTGTGTGTGTGTCTCTCTGTCTCTGTCTTTTGTGCTCTCTCACTGTCTCTGTCTCTGTCTCTCTCTCTCTCTGGATATGGATACATCAATGGTCAGTCTGCCTCTGTCTGTCTGTCTCTCTCCCTCTGTCTCTTTGGTTGTGTGTGTGTGTGTGCTCTTTCTGTCTTTTGTGCTCTCTCACTGTCTCTGTCTCTCGCTCTCTTTCTCTCTGGATATAGATACTTCAATGGTCAGTCTGCCTCTGTCTGTTCTCTCTTCGTCTCTGTCTCTTTCTGTCTGTCTCTCTCTCTGTGTCTCTTTGTGTGTGTGTGTGTGTCTCTCTCTCTCTGTCTGTCTTTTGTGCTCTCTCACTGTCTCTGTCTGTCTGTCTCTCTCTCTGTCTCTCTCTCTCTCTGGATATAGATACACCAATGGTCAGTCTGCCTCTGTCTGTCAGTTTCTGTCCCTCTCTGTCTCTTTCTGTCTGTCTATCTCTCTCTGTCTCTTTGTGTGTGTGTGTATCTCTCTGTCTGTCTTTTGTGCTCTCTCACTGTTTCTGTTTCTCTCTCTCTCTCTCTCTCTCTCTCTGTCTCTCTCTCTCCTCTCTCTCTCTCTTATTCTTCTCTCTCTCTCTCTCTCTCATCTCTCTCGTCTCTCTCTCACTCTCTGTCTCTCTCTCGTCTCTCTCTGTCTCTTATTCTCTCTCTCTCTCTCTCTGTCTCTCTCTGTCTCTCTCTGTCTCTCTCTGTCTCTTATTCTCTCTCTCTCTGTGTCTCTCTCTCTCTGTCTGTCTCTCTGTCTCTCTATCTCAGTCTCTGTCTGTCTGTTGTTCTCTCTCTCTCTCTCTCTCTCTCCTCTCTCTCTCTCTCTCTCTCTCTCAAAAGCATCCTTTTTCCTGGATAAACTTAATGTCATTTACTTTAGGAATCAATCACTTGAAAATGCTCGTGCACAGTTCCTGATACTAGTGATAGCTATATCGCTGTTGAAAATGCAGTTTTTGGTTTTATAGTTCCAGTGAAAATCTTTTATGTCCCCTGTGTGTTTGTCAGTTCCAGACATGTAAACACCTTTTTGTGTGAATGTGAGTCATACACTGACCTTGGAGATAGAGAATAGATAGCTGCCTTTGTTTGGGCACCATCGTAATCAGGACAACAGATTCTCCAGATTTTTGACTCTGAACTTAGAGATAGAGAATAGATAGCTGCCTTTGTTTGGGCACCATCGTAATCAGGACAACAGATTCTCCAGGTTTTTGAGCAAGTAATCTTACAATATTTAAATTAACAAAACTCGTATTTTAAATCATCAGAATTTGACCTGCTGTGGTAAATCCAAAACAAGTGTGACTGCCCGCGTTCAAGCAAACAGGAATCAGAAGAAAACACGAAAGAAGAATAAGAACGCATATTTAATACAACCAGACAAGACAGGCGCAAATTTTCAGCCAACTGGCCTTTGTCAAGCATAAGATTACAAACAAACAAACACCAGAAACAAAAATTAGGAGAAAAAGACTGAAACTTCCCTGCTGCTCGGTCCAGTGTAAGAAAAGGAATAAACTGACTAAAATGACATCATAATGTTTTTGAGTGAATAAGATGTCAGAGCGGAAATGAGAACTATGACGCGCTAGCAAAAGTAGTGTTTGGAATGTAAAGGATACTAGTATAAAATAATGCATAAGAGAAAATACAGGCATATGTTCAACTGAAAGGGAAAATATTTAGTCAAGAGGTATGGCTGATGTAAGTGGATCGTGCCTAGTGCAATAAATCCAGTCTGACCTTGGAATAGGAAGAAAACACATCCTAAACCAACAGCCAAGGGGCTGAAGGGAAAACCAGAGTCCCCAGAGAAAAAAAACCCTTAGTCAGACGTGGCTGGGCCTTTCTTGTGAAAGGAGAATTCAAACAGATTGAAATTAAAATAAAAATAAAAATGAAAAAGGCATATGTACAGTCGCGAAGCCAATACCTCACTGGGATGGGAAAATGGTGCACATATTGATGATAATATTAATAATAATAACAATGATGGTGATGATGATGATGATGATGATGATAATGATGATAATGATGATGATGATGATAATAATAATAATAATAATGACATGGGTAAATGTTGGCCTTCCATTTTCAAAGTCCTGGTTTAGATCCATCCTGGGTATCTCTGTCTGGTGGGTAAAGAGTGCAGATTTTCCCATGTGGAGGATTTTCTCATTTCTCAGTTCAGTGTGTGTGCCAGATTTTCCTAATTCTCAGTTCAATATGTGTGCAGGTTTTTCCCATTTCTCAGTTCAGTGTGTGTGTGCAGGTTTTTCCCAATTCTCAGTTCAATATGTGTGCCAGATTTTTCCCAATTCTCAGTTCAATATGTGTGCAGATTTTTCCCATTTCTGAGTTCAGTGTGTGTGCCAGATTTTCCTAATTCTCAGTTCAATATGTGTGCAGATTTTTCCCATTTCTCAGTTCAGTGTGTGTGTGCAGGTTTTTCCCATTTCTCAGTTCAATATGTGT
This sequence comes from Monoplex corrugatus, assembly GCA_030674185.1. Taxonomy (NCBI): domain Eukaryota; kingdom Metazoa; phylum Mollusca; class Gastropoda; order Littorinimorpha; family Ranellidae; genus Monoplex; species Monoplex corrugatus. The sequence goes on along the minus strand of JAPXFY010000032.1, from coordinate 810,893 downwards.
GCAGATTTTTCCCATTTCTCAGTTCAGTGTGTGTGTGCAGGTTATTCCCAATTCTCAGTTCAATATGTGTGCAGTATTTTCCCAACTCTCAGTTCAATATGTGTGCAGTATTTTCCCAACTCTCAGTTCAATATGTGTGCAGTATTTTCCCAACTCTCAGTTCAATATGTGTGCAGTATTTTCCTAACTCTCAGTTCAATATGTGTGCAGATTTTTCCCATTTATCAGTTCAGTGTGTGTGTGCAGGTTTTTCCCAATTCTCATTTCAATATGTATGCAGTATTTTCCCAATTCTCAGTTCAATATGTGTGCAGGTGTTTCCCAATTCTCAGTTCAGTTCAGGTTTCTTCCGTTTCTCAGTTCAGTGCAAGCTCTTCCCAATCCTCAGTTCAGGGTATGTTCCCAGTTTTCAGTTCAGTGCAAGTTTTTCCAATTCTCAGTTGAGTGCAGAATTTCCCCAAATCTCAGTTCAATGTAGGTTTTCCCCATTCCTCAGTTGAGTGCAGGTTTTTCCCAATTCTCAGTTCAACATGTGTGTAGATCTGCGAGTGCCTAAACCCCCTTTGTACATATAAGTGTGCAGAACATCAGATGTGCACGTTAAAGATCCTGAAAGTCATGTCAGTGGCTGGCTTATGGAAACAGTAAAACACCCAGCATGCACGCCCACCAAAGATACAGACTGTACAACAACATAGTGCAGTGTGGTCAGCTGACCTAACAGATACAGACTGTACAACAACATAGTGCAGTGTGGACAGCTCATCTAACAGATACAGACTGTACAACAACATAGTGGAGTGTGGTCAGCTGACCTAACAGACACAGACTGTACAACAACATAGTGCGGTGTGGTCAGCTGACCTAACAGATAATAATAATAATTATAATTACAATATTTATATAGCGCAAAATCTTGATAAAATCAAATCTAAGCGCTGAAGCAGACACACACGCAAGCACGCACGCACGCACGCACGCACACACACACACCACGCACACACACACACACACACACACACACACACACACACACACACCACACACACGCATGGCTATAAATGGGGAGAAAGAATAAAAGCAATAAAATCAAGAATAAAACCAATGGAAAATTATAGAGAGCATAGCATATACAATTATATATTATAACCATGTGATTCCCTCCGAGCGGAGACAGGCTGCAGAGGGGGGGGGGGGGGGGGGGGGTTGAGTGAGGTTAGGATTTTATGCGGAGGAGAAAAGGTGAGTTTTGAGAGCGGACTTGAAGGAGACAAAAGTAGGTTGCTGACGGACTGAGAGAGGAAGTTTGTTCCAGGAGAGTGGACCAGAAACAGAGATGGCTCGTGGACCATAGGTATTGAGCTTAGTGCGTGGAAAGCGAAAAGTCAGAGGATCGGAGGCAGAGCGGAGGGTACGTGAGGGAAGATAGATCTCAAGTAGGCTTGACAGGTAATCGGGGGCTGCGTTATTGAGGCTTTTGTAGCACATGGTGTCTAGTTTGTACTGTATGCGCTTTGATACAGGGAGCCAGTGAAGTTGTGCAGGAGAGGAGATATGTGGTCGGCTTTTTTCTTTTTGAGTACAAGGCGTACAGCATTGTTTTGAATGCGCTGTAGGATGTGAATGGTGGAGGCAGGAAGACCAGACAGGAGTGAATTGCAATAGTCAATGCGAGACATTATGAAGGAGAGAACGAGTTTGGCAGTTGTTTCGACAGAGAGATACTTCCTGATCAGCCTTATACGATGGAGATGATAGTAGCAGGATCTGGCAGTTTGAGTAACAAAGTTGTTCATGGAGAGGGTAGAGTCAATGCAGACTGTACAACAACATAGTGCAGTGTGGTCAGCTGACCTAACAGATACAGACTGTACAACAACATAGTGCAGTGTGGTCAGCTGACCTAACAGATACAGACTGTACAACAACATAGCACAGTGTGGTCAGCTGACCTAACAGATACAGACTGCACAACAACATAGCGCAGTGTGGTCAGCTGACCTAACAGATACAGACTGTACAACAACATAGTGCAGTGTGGTCAGCTCACCTAACAGATACAGACTGTACAACAACATAGTGCAGTGTGGTCAGCTGACCTAACAGATACAGACTGTACAACAACATAGTGCAGTGTGGTCAGCTGACCTAACAGATACAGACTGTACAACAACATAGCACAGTGTGGTCAGCTGACCTAACAGATACAGACTGCACAACAACATAGCGCAGTGTGGTCAGCTGACCTAACAGATACAGACTGTACAACAACATAGTGCAGTGTGGTCAGCTGACCTAACAGATACAGACTGTACAACAACATAGTGCAGTGTGGTCAGCTGACCTAACAGATACAGACTGTACAACAACATAGTGCAGTGTGGTCAGCTGACCTAACAGATACAGACTGTACAACAACATAGTGCAGTGTGGTCAGCTGACCTAACAGATACAGACTGTTCAACAACATAGTGCAGTGTGGTCAGCTGACCTAACAGATACAGACTGTACAACAACATAGCGCAGTGTGGTCAGCTCACCTAACAGATACAGACTGTACAACAACATAGTGCAGTGTGGTCAGCTGACCTAACAGATACAGACTGTACAACAACATAGTGCAGTGTGGTCAGCTGACCTAAAAGATACAGACTGTACAACAACATAGTGCAGTGTGGTCAGCTGACCTAAAAGATACAGACTGTACAACAACATAGTGCAGTGTGGTCAGCTGACCTAACAATCGCTGTGAGTTGTAGTCCTCGTTGGTTCTGTCTCACTAAAAAGTCTGATTATGTGTGATGCACATTTAGTCAAAATGAGTTTGAAGAATAGAGCCGTACAAGAACGATTGATGATAAAAATGAATTCTCCAACATTTTATCCAATCTTATCAGTACAATATGAGTTCCATTGGACTGTCAGTGGTCAGTGGTCAGTGGTCCATTGCCCATATCACCTGAGGTGGGTGTCAACGTAAAAACTGAACCACATCAATCAATCAATCAATCAGTGATCATTGAATTGAAATGTCTGTCTGTCCATCAGTACGTTCTCTGAAGACGGGTGAATACCTGGCGTCGCTGGACGATGAAGAAGAGGCAGACCAAGGAGGGACGGAGAGAATCGTCTGTCTGGCCGCCACCAGGCTGCGCAACGGGCATGACGTCATCGTGACCGGGGGACCACAGCTTAAAGTCTGGGAGTTACTACCTCCTGATCACAGGTACTGTCTGTTTGTTTGTTTGTCTGTTTGTTTGTTTGTTTGTCATGGATAGGGGTAGTGGGGTGGGGGGGTGTTGATGGGGGTGTAGGTGGTGTGTATTGTGGTGATAAGCCTGATCAGGAAGTATCTCTCTGTCGAAACAACTGCAAAACTCGTTCTCTCCTTCATAATATCTTGCATTGACTATTGCAATTCACTCCTGTCTGGTCTTCCTGCCTCCACCATTCACATCCTGCAGCGCATTCAAAACAATGCTGCACGCCTTGTACTCAAAAAGAAAAAAGCGACCACATTTCTCTTCTCCTGGCACAACTTCATTGGCTCCCTGTATCAAAGCGCATACAGTACAAACTAGACACCATGTGCTACAAAAGCCTCAATAACGCAGCCCCCGATTACCTGTCAAGCCTACTTGAGATCTATGTTCCTTCACGTACCCTCCGCTCTGCCTCCGATCCTCTGACTTTTCGCTTTCCACACACTAAGCTCAATACCTATGGTCCACAAGCCTTCTCTGTTTCTGGTCCACTTTCCTGGAACAAACTTCCTCTCTCTGTCCATCAGCAACCTACTTTTGTCTCCTTCAAGTCCGCTCTCAAAACTCAACTTTTCTCCTTTTCTCCTCTGCATAAAATCCTGACCTCACTCAATCCCCTCTGCAGCCTGTCTCCACTCGGAGGGGAATCACATTGTAACATATAATTGTATATAATATGCTCTCTATAATTTTCCATTGCTTTTATTCTTTCTCCCCATTTATAGCCGTGTGTGTGTGTGTGTGTGTGTGTGTGTGTGCGTGCGTGCGTGCGTGCGTGCGTGCGTGCGTGCGTGCGTGCGTGCGTGCGTGCGTGCGTGCGTGCGTGCTTGTGTGTGCGTGCGTGCGTGTGTGTCTGTTTTAGGCTTAGATTTGATTTTATCAAGATTTTGCGCTATACAAATAAAATGTTGTGGTGATGTGTGTGTTTTTTTCAGTCCTGTTTTAGTTTTACTTGCTTGTTTCCTTTCCTTCCTTCCTTCCTTCCTTCCTTCCTTCCTTCCTTCCTTCCTTCCTTCCTTCCTTCCTTCCTTAATTACTTACTTATTACTCATTCACTCACTCACCCACCCACCCACCCACTCATTTATCCGCTCACTCACCCACTCACTGACTTACTGACTGACTGACTGACTGACTTACTTACTT
>JAPXFY010000032.1:791484-796484 GCA_030674185.1 Monoplex corrugatus | reverse complement strand
TCCCTCACCCTATCCACCAGCTGCAAAAACTTTCAACTCCCTCACACAGTCCACCAGCTTTCTGCAAGAAGCTGGTAGACAGGGTGCGGGAGTGAAAGGGTTAAGTTTTTGCTTTGCCAGCATGGTTGACAATGCAGGATGCTGGTGGACAGGTGCGGGAGTCAAAGAGTTAAGTTTTTGCTTTGCTAGCATGGTTGACGATGCAGGATGCTGGTGGACATGGTGCGGGAGTCAAAGGGTTAAGATTTTGCTTTGCTAGCATGGTTGACAAAGCAGGATGTTGGTGGACATGGTGCGGGAGTCAAAGGGTTAAGTTTTTGCTTTGCCAGCATGGTTGACAATGCAGGATGTTGGTGGACATGGTGCGGGAGTCAAAGAGTTAAGTTTTTGCTTTGCTAGCATGGTTGACGATGCAGGATGCTGGTGGACATGGTGCGGGAGTCAAAGGGTTAAGATTTTGCTTTGCTAGCATGGTTGACAAAGCAGGATGCTGGTGGACAGGGTGCGGGAGTCAAAGGGTTAGTTTTTGCTTTGCCAGCATGGTTGACGATGCAGGATGCTGGTGGACAGGGTGCGGGAGTCAGACACTGCTCTCTAGACAGGATGTCTGTCAGTCCAGCAAGATGAATCTGTTCTCCTATGGGACTGAAGAGGCCTGTAAGGTGAAGGTCGTCCCATAACCTCGAGGTCACAAGGGAGTGTGAGGTGTTAGAGACCTCTTTTTTTTTTTTCCTCTCTGGGTCGTTATTATGAGGGAGGTGCCCGATCTTCTCCCTCTCTTCTTTGCCCTCCTTAATCCTATCACAGTTTTGGAGAATGTTGAAGAGGGATTCTTAGCATTTGGACAATTCCATATACGCTCCATCCAAATCTGCCAGCAGTTACCTGGCAGACTCTCTGACACTGAGCAAAATCCTACATGCTGGCAAGGTCTTGAAATGAAGTGGGGGGGGGGGGGGAGAAGGAACCAATGAGACAGTAAGCAGACATCACCACTGTCGTCATCATGTGCCCTGCAGCATGGTGTTGGCGATCATGGCTCTCCATATGCATCTATCCCTTATCGCCGCAAGCACTTCTTCCACCCTCTCTGTCCTCAGCCACCCTGCAAATCCGTCCAGTATTTTCGCCCTGGGTCTACCTGGTGTTCTCTTTTCCTCCAGCTTTCCTGTTGTGACCAGGTGCTCTAATTCCCTTTTCCTGACACCACCAGAATGATCGAAATGTTAAGATGGGCAGCGAACAGGCCAGTTTTTGTGTTTTGTTTTTGTTTTGTTTTTGGTGGTGCGTTATCCTGAACACAGAAACAGGGTCAGGTATCCAGAAACAGCAGGGCGGACCGGAGAGACCGCTTGCACAGTCGTCCCTCCCCCCCCTCTACCCCCCCTCATTCCCCCCTCCCTGAATAGAATCGAACCTGTGTGTAGTGAGAGAGGAAGATGGGAGCTCTACCACTTCGCCAACCAGGACTGAAGTGGCCTGTGATTGTGTTAACCCTTTGACTTCTGCACCCAGTCCACCATCATCTTGGAGTTGTCAACCATGCTGACAAAACAAAAACTTAACCCTTTTGACTTCTGCACCCAGTCCACCATTATCTCGAGCTGTTAACCGTGCTAGCAAAACAAAAACTTAACCCTTTGACTCCCTCACCAGGAAGCTGGTGGATAGGGTGAGGGAGTCAAAAGGGTTAAGTTTTTTTGTGATTGGGTGGATAGGGTTCGGCAGTCAAAGAGTTAATTCGGCTTTATCTCCTTTGGAAACAAGCAGACGACCGTAGAAAACAAGAGAACAAAGGCCAGACAGGGGACAGACCAAAAAAGAAAAAAAGGAGTCTGTGTGTTTCGGGGGTGGGGGGTGGGGGGTGTGTGTGTGAGGGGAGACCTGTGACGTGTAGTCTAAATCGCCGATAGACGAGGGAGTGTGGGTTGGGGGAGTGGGGTGGGAAGTTGGATATGGGGGGGGGGGGGGGTAGGGGTAGGAGGGAGGTGAATGACAGAAGGGGGGGGGGAGTTTTGTTGGGGGTGGAAGATGGGGGGTGAGGGTGTGGGGGTTAGGAATGATGCGCGGTATATGTAGACGGTTATTGCTTCCGCGTGACCGGGTCAAAGCCGGCACAGCCAGTCATCTCGCACGTACGCGCACGACCCACACACACACACACCACACACACACACACGCACACACACACACACCACACACACACACACACACACGTACACACACACACACGTACACACACACACACGTGCGCGCGCGCACACACATGTGCATGCAAGTAAGCGAGCACACACAGCGGTTCATGAACAGTGACATATACCCACGCACCCACACATTGGGATAAGACTGTGTAAGAGATTCAGATCACTTGAACATAATGTCTGTGTTGTGTGTGTGTGTGTGTGTGTGTGTGTGTTACATATGTATGTATATGTGTGCATATATACACACACACACACAGACATATAATAGATAGATAGATAGATACATACATACATACATACATACATACATACATACATACATACATACATACATACGATACATAGATATACATCTTGTGTGTGTTCACGTACATGCATGTGTGTGTGTGTGGATGTGAATAGAGGCGACTGTGTTTGTGTGTACATTCATGCCCCACGTGATTTTATGCCATATTTTAAAGGAAGTGAGATGAATTCTCTAATGTAGATGAGATCATACGATTTTACTGTCATTTTACCCTGAGGAAGGCCAAGGGCCGAAATATTGGAGAAAATACTCAATGCTCTTGTTGATTGTCTTGGAAAATTGAAGTGTTATATATTATATATATATATATATATATATATATATATATATATACCTAGAGAGAGAGAGAGAATGTGTGTGTGTGTGTGTGCGCGCGCGTGTGTGTGCGTGCATGTGTGTGTGTGACTCTGTGACTGAAGTGTCTATGTTCGGTGTGTGTGTATGTCACTGTGTGTGTGCATGTGTGTGTTTGTCTGTGTGGTATGGTGTGCGTGTCTGTGTGTGTGCACACGTGCATGTGTGTTTAAGTGTGTGTGTGTGTGTGTATGTATGTGTGTGTGTGTGTGTGTGTGTGTGTGTGTGTGTGTGTGTGTGTGTGTGTGTATGTGTGTGTGTACACGTCCGCCAAAGATACAGACTGTACAAAACAGTGGAGTGTGGTCAGCTCACCTAACAGACACAGACTGTACAACAACATAGTGCAGTGTGGTCAGCTGACCTAACAGATACAGACTGTACAACAACATAGTGCAGTGTGGTCAGCTCACCTAACAGATACAGACTGTACAACAACATAGTGCAGTGTGGTCAGCTCACCTAACAGCTTGAGTTCTCTGTGCTCCACTAAACAGTCTGATTATGTGTGATGTGCAGTGAGTCGACATGTGTTTGGAGACTAGCATTGTACAAAAAATATTAAATAATAATTTAAAGCTGATGTTGACTTAAGGGAAGGAATACAGGGTCAGATGTAGACAAGGAGACACTGATGTTATATGGAAACTGTGATTTTATGTAATTACTTACTGCCAATTAACATCAGGAAGAGAGTTCTTGAATGTTATAATATATAGAACCAATACTGTTGTACGGTTGCGAGGTGTGGACAGTCAACAAGCAAAGCCAGAACAAGATTGAGGCAACCGAGATATGGTTTCTAAGAAGGATGTTGAGAGTTCCATGGACAGCAAAGAAAACAAACGAGACAGTCTTGATGGAGGCAGACACAAGTAGATCACTCATAAGGAAGATTAGGAAAAGACAAGCAACATTTACAGGTCATTTTATGAGAAAAGCGGAATTGGAACACCTGGTCACAACGGGAGAGCACCGGGTAGACCCAGGGAGAAGATACTAGACGGACTAGCAGAGTGGTTGAAGACAGGGAAGGTGGAAGAGATGCTTGAGGCAACAAGAGATAGAGACAGATGGAAGTCCATAATCGCCAACGCTATGTGGCAAGGCACCTGATGATGATGATGATGATGATGATGATGATGATGATGACTTGCTGCCATAAACGAAACCAGTCAGTAGGCACCCCCTGTAGGGATGCCGGGGAGGGGGGGGGGGGCTCTTTCAGTATAAATAGTATCCCCATCTTCTGGAAATTCTGTACTAGAAATTTCCTCTTTTCTGTCATTCTCTTTGCTTCTTTCTTCCTTCTTTTCTTTCTGTCCTTTCTTCTTATCATTTTCTGCCTTGCTGGTCCATTCACCTGTATGTGTTTATAAAGTCTTATGTACTTTCTCTTAGGATTGATAGGAATGATGATTGGGTACATGTATTAAATGCATTTTTGGCTCTAGGGAAATGACATATGCGGCACAGTTTTACACAGACTCACAAAGCCTGCCGGATAATTACCGATTTAAGTACAAAATCCATATGTAAGTTGAGATAATGGGAAGAGCAATTGTTGAGTACAAAACAAAACAAAAATAACATAAGTTGAGATATTAGAAAGTGCAGTTGTTGAGTACGAAAAACACTATAAGTTGAGATTTTGGGAAGAGCAGTTGTTGAGTACAGACACCCCTATATAAATTCAGATATTGGAATGAGCAGTTGTTGAGTACAAAAACTCATATGTAAGTTAAGCAGTTGTTGAGTACAAAAATTATATTTAAGTTAAGATATTGGAAAAATCAGTTGTTGAGTACAAAAACCCAAGTATAAGTTGAAATATTGCAAAGATCAATTACCGAGCACCACACACACCATATATAAGCTGAGATATTAGAAAGAGCAGTTGTTGAGCGCCGCAATCTCCATACACAAGTTCAGAGGTGGGAAAGAGTGGTTGTTTAAGCACGAAAAGCTGTGTTTAAGCTCAGAGACAGGAAAGGTGAATTATGTGTGTGGTGTGACTGTTGTGTGTGTTGACAGTGCAGGAACAGGGGTTTTGTTTTTTCCGTCTTCCTACACAGTTCAAGGGGAGTTCAGTGAGAGGTTGCCTCACGATCGTATTGATCAGCTGAGTTTTGTTT
>JAPXFY010000032.1:736484-786484 GCA_030674185.1 Monoplex corrugatus | reverse complement strand
TTCACTCTTTACACCTCCCCCCTGTCCACCATCATCAACTCCCATTCTATAAAACACCACTTCTATGCTGATGACACCCAACTTCAAGACAGTGACTCACCTGATAATATACAGCGCCTGTTGACTCGCACCACTGAGTGTTACTCGGACATTAAGAACTGGATGACACACAATAGACTTCAGCTTAATGACGACAAAACAGAAGCTATCCTCATTGGCACCCGTCAGAAACTTTCTCAGCTGCCTCCTCTTTCTCTCCCATTATGTAACACATCAGTCCCAATTTCTGATTCAGCTAAAAACCTTGGTGTCTGCATTGACTCTACCCTCTCCATGAACAACTTTGTTTCTCAAACTGCCAGATCCTGCTACTATCATCTCCATCGTATAAGGCTGATCAGGAAGTATCTCTCTGTGGAAACAACTGCAAAACTCGTTCTCTCCTTCATAATGTCTCGCATTGACTATTGCAATTCACTCCTGTCTGGTCTTCCTGCCTCCACCATTCACATCCTACAGCGCATTCAAAACAATGCTGTACGCCTTGTACTCAAAAAGAAAAAAGCTGACCACATATCTCCTCTCCTGGCACAACTTCACTGGCTCCCTGTATCAAAGCGCATACAGTACAAACTAGACACCATGTGCTACAAAAGCCTCAATAACGCAGCCCCCGATTACCTGTCAAGCCTACTTGAGATCTATGTTCCCTCACGTACCCTCCGCTCTGCCTCCGATCCTCTGACTTTTCGCTTTCCACGCACTAAGCTCAATACCTACGGTCCACGAGCCTTCTCTGTTTCTGGTCCACTCTCCTGGAACAAACTTCCTCTCTCAGTCCGTCAGCAACCTACTTTTGTCTCCTTCAAGTCCGCTCTCAAAACTCACCTTTTCTCCTCCGCATAAAATCCTAACCTCACTCAACCCCCCCCCCCCCCCCCCGCCCCTCTGCAGCCTGTCTCCGCTCGGAGGGAATCACATGGTTATAATATATAATTGTATATGCTATGCTCTCTATAATTTTCCATTGGTTTTATTCTTGCTTTTATCGCTTTTATTCTTTCTCCCCATTTATAGCCATGCGTGTGTGTGTGTGTGTGTGTGTGTGTGTGTGTGTGTGTGTGTGTGTGTGTGTGTGTGTGCGTGCGTGCGTGCGTGCGTGCGTGTGTGTGCGTGCGTGCGTGCGTGCGTGCTTGCGTGTGTGTCTGCTTCAGCGCTTAGATTTGATTTTATCAAGATTTTGCGCTATATAAATATTGTAATTATTATTATAATTATTATTACAGTACACATACGCTTTTTCACACACACACACAGACAGATCGCCACGCCACATCACACGCGCACGCACACACACACACACACACACACACACACACACACACACACACACACACACACACACACACGCACGCACACACACACACACGCACACACGCACACGCACACGCACACACTCCACGCCACACCATATCCACACACACACACCATCGCACGTGCCACACCACACTATATTATGCACACATGCACTATGTTCACAATATCCCCACCTTCTGGACATTCTGTGCTGGAAATCTTTGTTTCTGCCTTGTTCCTTTGCTTTCTGTCATTTCTTCCTATCATTTTCTGCCTTGCTGGTCCATTCACCTGAAAGTGTTCTAAAAAGTCTGAAGTACTTTCTCTCAAGATTGATAATTGGGTGTATGTATTGACTGCATGTTTGAGTGTAATGAGATGTGCTGTGCAGGAACAATTTCAGGTAATGTAGGCCATTTTTATGTATGTTTCATTTGTCAGTTCCAAGGACAGCAAAGAAAACAAACGAGACAGTCTTGATGGAGGCAGACACAAGTAGATCACTCATAATGAAGATTAGGAAAAGACAAGCAACATTTATAGGCCATTTTATGAGGAAGGGGGATTTGGAGCACCTGGTCACAACGGGAAAGCTGGAGGGAAAGAGAGCACCAGGTAGACCCAGGGAGAGAATGCTGGACGGACTTGCAGAGTGGCTGGGGATGAGGAGGGTGGGGGAGATGCTGGGGGCAACGAGAGATTGAGATGATTGGAAGTCCATGATCGCCAACGCCATGCGGCAGGGCACCTGATGATGATGATGATGATGATGATTTATTTGTCATGTTCACATTTATATTCAGGTTTTTATTTCGAAAACCTCTAGTGATAAATTGGTCAGGATAGTCACTGCCAGGGGCATATCTTTACATTATGTGCATACCCGCATTGGTATATGTTCATGTTTGCAGACTTATTCTTCTTCAGTCCTCGAATCTACACACAGCAACTCCACGAATCTATAGCAACTTTTCTCTTTTTGAGATGGAAAGAGAGGGGGGATTGAGAGAGAGAAAGAAAGAGAGAGAGAGAGAGATGGAGAGAGAGAGACAGGGGGATGGAGAGAAATGGAGAGACGAGAGAGAAAGAGAGATGGAGAGAGAGAAAGAGCGATGGAGAGAGAGAGACAGAGACAGACAGAAAGAGAGAGAGACAGGGAGAGAGAGAGAAAGAGAGAAAAAGAAAGAGACAGACAGACAGACAAAGAGAGAGAAAGAGAGATAGAGAGAAACAGAGAGACAGGTAGACAGACAGAGATGGAGACATACAGAAAGAGAGATGGAGAGAGAGAGAGAGCGAAAGAGAGAGAGAGACAGACAGATAGAGAGACAGACAGACAGACAGAGAGTGAGAGACAGACAGACAGATGTTGTGAACTTTTTGAAATGGCTATTGTGTGCGGTCGGCTGGGTTTTAAATTAAACAATAAGAATAATGTCATGAATCATCACGAGGTGTAAGTTCATTGTGTATTGTAAAACTCACAAGACATTGAATGGTACAGCAGGTGAAAGGAGAGTTGTCAGTTATGTATTGTTAAACATACAAATCACTGAATGGTACAACAGTGGAACAACAGCTATGTAACTGTGTACTGTATAGCGTACAGGCCATTCAGTGGTACATCTCGTAGTTCCGTAAACGATTAAATTTAGCAAAAAATAAGCTGTTTGCGCATCCGCGGACGCGATCAAATATATCAAGGAGGTCCTCAGATAGTCTTCTTCAAAGTTTGCCAATATTCCGACCTTCAGAAGACTAACAAACTAATAATCTCATAAAATAAATATTATACGGGAATGAAGGACAGGTTTCGACCTGTCAACTGTACTAATTTGCATGAAGGTAGTCCTGTGTGACCCGTATAATTTAAGTTGCCGTTAACCGGTCACCCCAAGCACTGCCGTGAGCCAGTCGCCATTACGTGACACGCGGTGAAACTTCGTCGGTCGGCGTGGGTTGTTTTTGTTTTTTGTTGTTGTTTTTTTGCGCAGATTTTCGTATGGGTGCATTTACAACAAAAACAAACAGCACAGATCGATAGAGGAAAGACCAATCTTTATCTTCATGATAACAACTTCGTCATTCATGTTCATCTGCAGGAATATTTGACTGATAAACATGTGCAATTTTTCCACTGACTGACACAATTCCCGCATTGCTGAAGAGAGGCTGCCGGTACCTAGTATAACTGTGTACTGTATAGCGTACAATGGTACAATGAATGGTACAACAGTGGTACAGTGAATGGTACAACAGTGGTACAGTGAATGGTACAACAATGGTACAGTGAATGGTACAACAATGGTACAGTGAATGGTACAACAATGGTACAGTGAATGGTACAACAATGGTACAGTGAATGGTACAACAGTGGTACAGTGAATGGTACAACAGTGGTACAGTGAATGGTACAACAGTGGTACAGTGAATGGTACAACAATGGTACAGTGAATGGTACAGTAAATGGTACAACAATGGTACAGTGAATGGTACAACAATGGTACAGTGAATGGTACAACAGTGGTACAGTGAATGGTACAACAATGGTACAGTGAATGGTACAGTGAAGTACAACAGTACAGTGAATGGTACAACAGTGGTACAGTGAATGGTACAACAATGGTACAGTGAATGGTACACATGTACAGTGATGGGAAGTGTACAGTGAATGGTACAACAAGTGGTACAGTGAATGGTACAAATGGTACAGTGAATGGTACAACAGTGGTACAGTGAATGGTACAAATGTACAGAATACAGTAGGTACAGTGAATGGTACAACATGGTACAGTGAATGGTACAACAATGGTACAGTGAATGGTACAACAATGGTACAGGTGAATGGTACAGTGAATGGTACAAGTGTAATGGTACAACATGGTACAGTGAATGGTACAACAGTGGTACAGTGATGGTACAAAGTACAGTGAATGGTACAACAGTGGTACAGTGAATGGTACAACATGGTACAGTGAATGGTACAACATGGTACAGTGAATGGTACAACAATGGTACAGTGAATGGTACAACAATGGTACAGTGAATGGTACAACAATGGTACAGTGAATGGTACAAAAATGGTACAGTGAATGGTACAACAGTGGTACAGTGAATGGTTACAACAGTGGTACAGTGAATGGTACAACAGTGGTACAGTGAATGGTACAACAATGGTACAGTGATACAACAGTGGTACAGTGAATGGTACAACATGTGTACAGTGAATGGTACAACAATGGTACAGTGAATGGTACAACAGTGGTACAGTGAATGGTACAACAATGGTTACAGTGAAATGGTACAACAATGGTACAGTGAATGGTACAACAATGGTACAGTGAAATGGTACAACAATGGTACAGTGAATACAACAATGGTACAGTGAATGGTACAACAATGGTACAGTGAATGGTACAACAATGGTACAGTAAATGGTACAACAATGGTACAGTATGGTACAACAATGGTACAGTGAATGGTACAACAATGGTACAGTGAATGGTACAACAGTGGTACAGTGAATGGTACAACAGTGGGTACCTGTACAGTGAATGGTACAACAGTGGTACAGTGAATGGTACAACATGGTACAGTGAATGGTACAACAGTGGTAACAGTGAATGGTACAACAATGGTACAGTGAATGGTACAACATGGTACAGTGAATGGTACAACAGTGGTACAGTGAATGGTACAACAGTGGTACAGTGAATGGTACAACATGGTACAGTGAATGGTACAACAATGGTACAGTGAATGGTACAACAGTGGTACAGTGAATGGTACAACAATGGTACAGTGAATGGTACAACAATGGTACAGTGAAATGGTACAACAATGGTACAGTGAATGGTACAACAATGGTACAGTGAATGGTACAACAATGGTACAGTGAATGGTACAACAGTGGTACAGTGAATGGTACAACAATGGTACAGTGAATGGTACAACAGTGGTACAGTGAATGGTACAACAGTGGTACAGTGAATGGTACAACAGTGGTACAATGAATGGTACAACAGTGGTACAACAGCTAGATCTGTATAACTGTGTACTGTATAGCGTACAGTGGTACAGTGAATGGTACAACAGTGGTACAGTGAAAGGTACAACAGTGGTACAACAGCTAGATGTATATAACTGTGTACTGTATAGCGTACAGGCCATTCAGTGGCACAATGAAGAAATGGAAGAGAAAAACTTCCAACAGTCGAAGAGAGAGAGCTGGAGGAGTGCAATGTCTTTTCCAATGCAGAAAATGAAAAAAAAAAGTTTTTTGATTTTCATTGTCAGAGGGAAGGGTGTGAGGGGTGGATGGACGGAGGATGAAATGTAGGCAAAGAAGACACGTGTTATTACACAATGGGAACCATCGAGAAGCAAAACGGAGAAATTGGGGGGAAAAAAAAAAGATTGAAAAAAAACAACTTTTGATTTATATCGGCGAAAAGTTTTTTTTCCCCATGGGGGAGGGGAGGGAGGGGGAATGATGGGTTGTCAAAGCTAATCTCAGATAAGAAGGGGAAAAAAATAAGGAAAATTGTTTTTAAAAGCTTGACTCGTGACGTTGTTTAAACGATCTTTTTGGGGGTGGGTAGGGTAGGAAGGGGGGTGGAGAAGATCAGAAATCAGAGTTTCAGTTTTCTGAAGAGAACGTTTTTCCATGCTTGAAATAGATTCCATACACACAGCGCCTGTAATGGCATGTTATGGAAAAAGGACCCAAACTGCTCACCGCATACGCCCTAAGCTTGTGCAGAAACCATTACACACGTGGACAAGGTCTTGAGGTCCTATATTTAACTCTTTGACTCCTGCACCCTATCTGCCAAAGGTGAGGGAATCAAAGGGTTAAGTTTTTGCTTTGCGAACATGGTTGAAAATGCAGGATGCTGGTACACAGAGTGCGGGAGTCAAAGGGTTAAAATCATGGTCTGTATACTGTTGGGTCATATACACATAATCTGTGATTTGTGGAACCTCCCCTTTTTTTTTTTTTCTTTTTTTTTTTTCTTCTTTAAGTCGACATGAACATTAAATGTGAAATAAACGAAGAGTACACAGACGAGGAGATGCTTGGGACAACAAGAGATGGAGACTGATGGAAGCCCATGATCGCCAACGCCGTGCGGCAAGGCACCTGATGATGATGATGATGATGACACAGACTTCATCCCCCACCCCTTCACCATCAGCATCACCCTCCACCCATCATCAAACATGCAAACAGTGATGAAAGAGTGTAGTAGAAATAATGACTACCTGGCTGAACCTGTCTCTCGGTGACAAAA
This sequence comes from Monoplex corrugatus, assembly GCA_030674185.1. Lineage (NCBI taxonomy): Eukaryota > Metazoa > Mollusca > Gastropoda > Littorinimorpha > Ranellidae > Monoplex > Monoplex corrugatus. Next base: position 779,834 of record JAPXFY010000032.1, on the reverse strand, counting down.
AGCTACTTACTGCGTAGCTTTCGTTGGTGATCCGGCCGACTTCTTCAGTGCAACTGCTGGGTTGAGAACTGGCTTCAGTGCGCACCGCTGTCAGCAAACTCACGACAGTGCGACTGAATAAGTGAGGAGTACACTGATAGCAGGTTGTGTCGGCCCCGGTCACGGTCGAGTGTGGGGTTCCTTGCGGCGATGTAAACTGCCTCCTTTACTCCCCTCTGGAACCATCTTGCTTCTTTGTCGAGAACTTGCACACTGTCCTTTTCAAAGTTGTGTTGGGTGTGGGTCAGATGTTCTCCCACTGGAGAGGACTCACGTTTGTGTTCTTTTAATCTTTTGTGCAAGTTGCGCTCAGTTTCGCCAATATAACTTTGGTCACAGTCCTGGCAGTCTATCTTGTATATCACCCCTGATGTGTCCAATTTGTCTGTTTTGTCTTTGGGGTAGAAACTTTGTGGAAACCTGGACAGCAGAAGACACTCAGCAGGAGAAGCTCGCCTCAGTGAAGTGTTTTGTCCCAAAACTTCTTATACTCTGTCTGAAAGGGCCTGGCCACATCCAGGTCATGACTCGCTAGACGCCCTTCTGCTGTCGCCATTTTCAGGCCTGGCCACATCCAGGTCTGACTCGCTAGACGCCCTTCTGCTGTCGCCATTTTCAGGCCTGGCCACATCCAGGTCATGACTCGCTAGACGCCCTTCTGCTGTCGCCATTTTCAGGCCTGGCCACATCCAGGTCATGACTCGCTAGACGCCCTTCTGCTGTCGCCATTTTCAGGCCTGGCCACATCCAGGTCATGACTCGCTAGACGCCCTTCTGCTGTCGCCATTTTCAGGCCTGGCCACATCCAGGTCATGACTTGCTAGACGCCCTTCTGCTGTCGCCATTTTCAGGCCTGGCCACATCCAGGTCATGACTCGCTAGACGCCCTTCTGCTGTCGCCATTTTCAGGCCTGGCCACATCCAGGTCATGACTCGCTAGACGCCCTTCTGCTGTCGCCATTTTCAGGCCTGGCCACATCCAGGTCATGACTCGCTAGACGCCCTTCTGCTGTCGCCATTTTTTCCCAGGACCCATGTCTTCTGGGTGGTCAGGCGTCTCAAGGCCAAGTCACACTTAACTTTTTGACTCCCGCACCCTGTCCACCAGCATCCTGCATTGTCAACCATGCTAACAAAGCAAAAACTTAACCCTTTGATTCCCTCACCCTGTCCACCAGCATCCTGCGTTGTCAACCATGCTAACAAAGCAAAAACTTAACCCTTTGATTCCCTCACCCTGTCCACCAGCATCCTGCATTGTCAACCATGCTAACAAAGCAAAAACGTAACCCTTTGACTCCTGCACCCTGTCCACCAGCATCCTGCATTGTCAACCATGCTAACAAAGCAAAAACGTAACCCTTTGACTCCCGCACCCTGTCCACCAGCATCCTGCATTGTCAACCATGCTACCAAAGCAAAAACTTAACCCTTTGACTCCCACACTCTGTCCACCAGCAACCTACATTGTCAACCATGCTAACAAAGTAAAAACTTAACCCTTTGACTCCCACACGCTGTCCACCAGCTTCCTGCATTGTGAACCATGCTACCAAAGCAAAAACTTAAAACTTTGCCTCCTTCACCCTATCCACCTATCTTTCTGCAGGAAGCTGGTGGATAGGGAGAGGGAGTAAAAGGGTTAAGTTTTTGCAGCTGGTGGATAGAGTGCAGGAGTCAAAAGGTTGAGATGGATGTTGTAACTGCCTATCTATGGGACACCTGCAAATTGTAAGCCTCGTGAAGTTTACTTTTCTTCTTCCTCAGTCAGATCCAGCTTGAACTCAGCTGCTTCTGCTAGTGTGTTTAGGGCTCCGGCCTTCTTCCCGCAGGCTTAGAGTTGTTTCCTGAGGTTATAGGCAGATGTGTCTGCAAGCCCCGTTCTTTGGGATGCATGCACTTTGCCCACTGTGTCCACTGCCCCTGTTGGCCTCGCTGGACGTGTCTTATGGATTGCTTTGGCCTCCTCTTCCTTCTTGATATCTTGTGTTGCCATCTCTTTTGTCTTTGTCTGTCTGTTGGTCGGTCGGTCTGTCTGTCTGTCTCTCTCTCTGTCTATCTCTCTCTATGTCTGTCTGTCTCTCTCTATGTCTGTCTATCTATCTCTCTCTGTCTGTCTGTCTGTCTCTCTCTCTGTCTATCTCTCTCTATGTCTGTCTCTCTCTATGTCTGTCTTTCTGTCTCTCTCTGTCTGTCTGTCTCTCTCTATGTCTATCTCTCTCTATGTCTGTCTATCTATCTCTCTGTCTGTCTGTCTCTCTCTCTCTGTCTATCTCTCTCTATGTCTGTCTCTCTTTCTGTTTGTCTTTCTGTCTCTGTCTGTCTGTCTCTCTTTGTCTCTCTCTCTCTTTCTCTCTCTTCTTTCTTCTCTCTCTCTCTCTCTCCTGTCTCTCCATTTCTCTCCATCTCCCAGTCTCTCTCTCCCCATCTCTCTCTCTCTCTCTCCCCATCTCTCTCTCTCTCTCTTTCTTTCTTTCTTTCTCTCACTCAATCCCCCCTCTCTTTCCATCTCCCTCTCTCACTCTCTCCCCCTCTCTCTCCATCTCCCTCTCTCTCTCTTCTCTCTCCATCTCCCCCTCTCTCCCCATCTCCCTCTCTCGCTCTCCTCCCCTCTCTCTCCATCTCCCTCTCTCTTCTCTTCTCTCTTTCTCCATCTCCCTCTCTCTCTCCATATCCCTCTCTCGCTCTCTCCCCTCTCTCTCCATCTCCCCCTCTCTCTCTCTTCTCCTCTTTCTCCATTCTCCTCTCTCTCTCTCTCTCCATATCCCTCCTGTCCATCTCCCTCTCTCTCTCCATATCCCTCCTGTCCATCTCCCTCTCACTCTCCATATCCCTCTTGTCCATCTCCCTCTCACTCTCCATATCTCCCTCTCTCTCATCCATCTCCCTCCTCTCCATCTCACTCTCTCTCTCTCTCTCTCTCTCTCTCTCTCTCTCCTCTTTTGTTGCCACACCCCACCCAAGGTCACGGACATTCTCCAAGCCCACGTGAATTGTCCTGTCTCGAATACAGTAGAGGTGTGCAACACATACCACACTTGTCCTCTAATAAATGAAGAGAGAGAGAGAGAAGGAGAAGAAATAGAAGAAGAAGAACGTCCTGGTTTAAATGGATGAGGCACATACCACACTGGTCCTGTACTAAAGGAGAGAGAGAGAGAGAGAGAGGAGAGAGAGAGAGAGAGAGAGAGAGAGAGAGAAAAGAAAAAGAAGGAAAAGAAGAAAACCCTCTTGGATTAAATGCATGAGGCATGTCAGGTCCGTTAGCACGAATAGACTGCACTGACATTTTGCACAACCAAACCGCAGAAGTCCATTAACATAGCTGACTATTCCCCCAACCCTTCCCAAAAGCATCCCATAACCCCCAGATTTTTAACCTTTTGACTTCTGCACGCTATCCACCAACTGTAAAAACTTAATCTTTTGGTTCCCTCACCCTACCCACCACCTTCCTATAGGGCAAGGGAACCAAAAGGTTCCCCCATGAGGATGTCGGGGGCTCTTTCAGTATAAAAAGTATCCCCACCTTCTGGAAATTCTGTGCTAGAAATTTCCTCTTTTCTGTCACTCTCTTTGTTTCTGTCTTGTTCCTTTGCTTTCTCTCATTTCTTCCTATCATGTTCTGCCTTGCTGGTCCATTCACCTGTATGTGTTCGATAAAGTCTAACGTACGTTTTCTTAGGATTGATAATTGGGTACATGTATTAAGTGCATTTTTGGCTCTAGGGAGGTGAGATATGCGAAGCAATTTTTGGTAATTGATGCCCATTTTTATATATGTTTTGGTGTTCTTAGGTGTGCTTATGTTTGTATTCAGGTGTGTTTTTAAATCCCCCGTGCGATAGATTGGACGGGGTGGTCGTGGGGGGGGGGGGGGGGGCCTTTATAGCCCTGATATGGCTCTACACAGTCGGCTGGGCTTTAAACAACAATAATAATAACAATAACCCCACTACACAGCCCCCCCTCCCCCACTGTTGCCACACACCTCCCAAGGTAACAGACTTTCCTCATGCTCACTCACATTGTCCTGTCTCAAAGACCTGTAGACACATGCAACACATACCACACTAGTCCTCTAATAAATGAGAGAGAAAGAGAGGAGAAGAAGAAGAAGAACCTCCTGGTTTAAATGGATGAGGCATGTCAGGTTCGTTAGCACCAATAGACTGCACTGACATTTTGCACAACCAAACCGCATGCAAAAATAACAGCAAACGGCACAACTTTGAGACAGGTTGATAAGTTTAAATATCTGGGAACGATCATTTCACCAGATGGCAGATGCGCATCAGAAATAGCAAGCAGAATCGGCCAAGCCAAAACAGCATTCAATAAGATGAAAGCATTCTTACCAACAAATGCCTATCAATTAACATCTGGAAGAGAGTTCTTGAATGTTATATAGAACCGATGCTGTTATACGGTTGTGAGGCGCGGACAGTCGACACGCAAAGCCAGAACAAGATTGAGGCAGCTGAGATGTGGTTTCTTGGAAGAATGTTGAGAGTTCCATGGACAGCAAAGAAAACAAACGAGACAGTCTTGATGGAGGCAGACACAAGAAGATCATTCGTGACAAAGATTAGGAAGAGACAATCAACATTTAAAGGCCATTTTATGAGGAAAGGGGAATTAGAGCACCTGGTCACAAGAGGAAAGTTGGAGGGAAAGAGAACACCAGGGAGAAAATATTGGACGGACTTGCAGGGTGGCTGAGGACAGAAAGGGTGGAAGATGTGCTTGTGGCGACAAGGGATAGATGCACATGGAGGGCGATGATCGCCTACGCCATGCGGCAGGGCACATGATGATGATGATGATGATGAAACTGCAGAAGTTCATTAACATAGCTCACCATTCCCAACCTTTCCCAAAAACATCCCGTCACCCCACAGGTCTTAAAACCCCAGGCACATGGATCCACCCTGCCAGGAACCTACCACCACCAGCTTCTTAGTGAGCTACAGTCTCCACTGCCTGATATCAAAGAGATTAGTATGTATATGACTTGCCTGTCTTGTTTGTTCACACGGTAAAGTTAAGATACACAGATGCACATGTCATATACATGTAACCAAGATTGTTCCAGTGGTAGGGTGATAAAATAGTGGTGTAAAATGTAGACTAAGTAAAACATAGTCTAGCTAGGGCCTCAGGACCTGGGTTTATGTGCAGGCTTAAGGCTTGTGCCACGGTCACCATGCACGTGGCACCTGTGACATTAGTGCATATGGAATTCGTTCCGAGCGCGGAGACGTCATCTTGAGAAAATGAAACGTTGTTCATGTCGTCTGCACGCCTCTTCCTCGCCCTCTACCTTCCCTGCCGTTTTTACCTCCTGCCTTTTTACCTCCCTGCCGTTTTTACCTCCCCTGCCGTTTTTACCTCCCCTGCCGTTTTTACCTCCCCTGCCGTTTTTACCTTCCCTGCCGTTTTTACCTCCCCTGCCGTTTTTACCTTCCCTGCCGTTTTTACCTCCCCTGCCGTTTTTACCTTCCCTTCCCTGCCGTTTTTACCTTCCCTGCCGTTTTTACCTCCCCTGCCGTTTTTACCTGCCCTGCCGTTTTTACCTCCCCTGCCGTTTTTACCTTCCCTTCCCTGCCGTTTTTACCTTCCCTGCCGTTTTTACCTCCCCTGCCGTTTTTACCTTCCCTTCCCTGCCGTTTTTACCTCCCCTGCCGTTTTTACCTCCCCTGCCGTTTTTACCTTCCCTGCCGTTTTTACCTCCCCTGCCGTTTTTACCTCCCCTGCCGTTTTTACCTCCCCTGCCGTTTTCTTCCCTTCCCTGCCGTTTTTACCTTCCCTGCCGTTTTTACCTCCCTGCCGTTTTTACCTTCCCTGCCGTTTTTACCTTCCCTGCCGTTTTTACCTTCCCTGCCGTTTTTACCTCCCCTGCCTCCCCTGCCGTTTTTACCTTCCCTGCCGTTTTTACCTGCCCTGCCGTTTTTACCTCCCCTGCCGTTTTTACCTCCCTGCCGTTTTTACCTGCCCTGCCGTTTTTACCTTCCCTGCCGTTTTTACCTTCCTGCCGTTTTTACCTGCCCTGCCGTTTTTACCTCCCCTGCCGTTTTTACCTGCCCTGCCGTTTTTACCTCCCCTGCCGTTTTTACCTGCCCTGCCGTTTTTACCTTCCTGCCGTTTTTACCTTCCTGCCGTTTTTACCTTCCGAAAATTTGATGCTGGAGGCCAAAATCATTCCATCCCACGTTGTAGGAGTCGGTGTACTGTTGCTGTGTAGGTAGACATTGCTAGTGATTGATGATGAAATCTGAGTCAAGGTGATTAACTGCAAGCATTTAACCCTTGGACTCCCACACCTTGTCCATCAGCATCCTGCCTTGTCAACTACATTAGGAAAGCAAAAGTTTAACCTTTTGACTCCCACACCTTGTCCACCAGCATCCTACCTTGTCAACTATGTTAGGAAAGCAAAAGTTTAACCTTTTGACTCCCACACCTTGTCCACCAGCATCCTGCATTGTCAACCATGCTAGCAAAGCAAAAACAACCCTTTGACTCCCTCACCCTGTCCACCAGCTTCCTGCATTGTCAACCATGCTAGCAAAGCAAAAACAACCCTTTGATTTCCTCACCCTGTCCACCAGCATCCTGCAGCAGGAAGCTGATAGATAGGGTGAGGTAATCAAAGAGTTAAGTTTTTGCAGTTGGTGTTAGGATGTGGGAGTCAAAGGGTTAAGCAAACAGATACCAGATAGCCATGATAACAGAATGACAAGACGTTATTTGATTCGCACGAATTAATTTGTTTTGTGAAGTCAATAGGCGTGCTCATTGTGTTCCCCATGTGTTTGTGGTTTGTGAACGATGATGGCTCGTGTTTCCTCTCCATGTCAGATTTCTGACCACATTTCTCTGACTGCTCTCTTTGCTGTCACAGTGATCGATGGTATCATGGCCCGCGATTTGTTCACCAAGCTCTCATTTCTTTTTAAAGTTTTCTGAAAACCTTGACTGTTTTAACCCTTTGAATCCCGTCCCCTGTCCTCCAGCTTCCTGCATTGTCAACCATGCTATCAAAGCAAAAACTTAACCCTTTGACTCCTGCACCCTGTCCACCAGCATCCTGCATTATCAGCCATGCTAGCAACGCAAAATCTTAACCCTTTGACTCCCTCACCCTGTCCACCAGCTTCCTGCATTGTCAACCATGCTAGCAAAGCAAAAACTTAACCCTTTGATTCCCTCATCCTGTCCACCAGCTTCCTGCATTGTCAACCATGCTAGCAAAGCAAAAACTTAATCCTTTGACTCCCTCACCCTGTCCACCAGCTTCCTGCGTTGTCAACCATGCTAGCAAAGCAAAAACTTAACCCTTTGACTCCCTCACCCTGTCCACCAGCATCCTACATTGTCAACCATGCTAGCAAAGCAGAACATAACTCTGTGACTCCCTCACCCTGTCCACCAGCATCCTACATTGTCAACCATGCTAGCAAAGCAGAACATAACTCTGTGACTCCCTCACCCTGTCCACCAGCATCCTACATTGTCAACCATGCTAGCAAAGCAGAACATAACTCTGTGACTCCCTCACCCTGTCCACCAGCATCCTACATTGTCAACCATGCTAGCAAAGCAGAACATAACTCTGTGACTCCCTCACCCTGTCCACCAGCATCCTACATTGTCAACCATGCTAGCAAAGCAGAACATAACTCTGTGACTCCCTCACCCTGTCCACCAGCATCCTACATTGTCAACCATGCTAGCAAAGCAGAACATAACTCTGTGACTCCCACACCCTATCCACCAGCATCCTACATTGTCAACCATGCTAGCAAAGCAGAACATAACTCTGTGACTCCCTCACCCTATCCACCAGCATCCTACATTGTCAACCATGCTGGCAAAGCAGAACATAACTCTGTGACTCCCTCACCCTGTCCACCAGCATCCTACATTGTCAACCATGCTAGCAAAGCAGAACATAACTCTGTGACTCCCTCACCCTGTCCACCAGCATCCTACATTGTCAACCATGCTAGCAAAGCAGAACATAACTCTGTGACTCCCTCACCCTGTCCACCAGCATCCTACATTGTCAACCATGCTAGCAAAGCAGAACATAACTCTGTGACTCCCTCACCCTATCCACCAGCATCCTACATTGTCAACCATGCTGGCAAAGCAGAACATAACTCTGTGACTCCCTCACCCTATCCACCAGCATCCTACATTGTCAACCATGCTAGCAAAGCAGAACATAACTCTGTGACTCCCTCACCCTGTCCACCTGTTGATAGATTGAGGGAGTCAAAAGAGATTTTTTTTCCAGTTGATGGTTAGGGTATGGGAGTCAAAGGGTTAAGACACGATTAGCTTGGCAGTAGCGGATTGCACGCGATTTTGTGGGCACGTTGAGACAAAGGCAAACGTACGGAAAAGCTGAATCAATAACTTGAAAGAGGAAGCATTGACTCTCCTGGCATTTCTCCACTTGGTGCCTTTGAGATCACTGTTGATTGCCAACACTTTTCTCCCTGCGACATCCAAGATGGCACGAGTGGAGAGATTAAAAAAGAAGTAGTAGTTTACGCGAAATAGAAAAAAATATTGGAGATTGATAATTAGGATATATGAAATAGAGAAACTGGAGATTGATAATTAAAATACATAAAATAGATAATTGATAATTAAAATACATAAAATAGATAATTGGAATATATAAAATAGAGACATTGAGGATAGGTGATAGGGTAATTATATAAGATAGAAAAATTGGAGATCATAATTAGAATATATGAAATAGAGAAATTGAAGAAAGATAATCAGGATCTATAAAAGAAATTGCAGAAAGATAATTATAATAAATAAAATAGAAAAAAAAATCACGAAAGCTGATTAGACTATGTAAAAACAGAGAAATTGAGAAAGATAATTAAAATGTGTAGTAGTAGTAATAGTAGCAGCTGAGGGCTGGCTCGTAGCCTAGGCCTTCTGGCCTTTTAACGCCCTATCTTTTTTGTTTTACGCTTTCTTCTTCGGGGTCTGAAAAGCATGCCTTAATATTCATACTTGAGCAAATCTGCTTCAGAGATATAGATAGAGAAATTGGAGAAAAATAATTAGAACAGATGATTAGACTATGTAAAACAGAGAAATTGAGAGAGATAATTAGAATGTGTAAGATAGAAAAATCGGAGAAAGCTAATTAGAACAGATGATTAGACTATGTAAAACAAAGAAATTGAGAGAGATAATTAGAATGTGTAAGATAGAAAAATCGGAGAAAGCTAATTAGAACAGATGATTAGACTATGTAACATAGAGAAATTGAGAGAGATAATTAAAATGTGTAAGATAGAGAAAATGGAGAAAAATAATTAGAACAGATGATTAGACTATGTAAAACAAAGAAATTGAGAGAGATAATTAAAATGTGTAAAATAGAAAAAGCGGAGAAAGCTAATTAGAACAGATAAAACGGGAAAAATTGGAGAAAGATAAATGGAATATACAAAACAGAGAAATAGGAGAAAGATGAATAGAATACATAAGCAGAGAAATAGGAGAAAGATGAATAGAATACATAAGCAGAGAAATAGGAGAAAGATGAATAGAATACATAAGCAGAGAAATAGGAGAAAGATGAATAGAATACATAAGCAGAGAAATAGGAGAAAGATGAATAGAATACATAAGCAGAGAAATAGGAGAAAGATTGAAATATGAAAATAAGAGAGAAATGGGAAAAGAATAATTTAGTAACATATGATAAAATAGAGAAATTGGACAAAGAAAAGTAGACTATATAAAATAGAGAAATTGGACAAAGAAAGTTAGACTATATAAAATAGAGAAATTGCAGAAAGATAATTAGAATACATAAATAGAGAAATTGCAGAAAGATAATTAGAATACATAAAATAGAGAAATTGGACAAGGAAAAGTAGATATATAAAATAGAGAAATTGACAAGAAAATATTGAATATATAAAATAGAGAAATTGCAGAAAGATTATTAGAATACATAAAATAGAGAAATTGGGCAGGAAAAGATGAATATTAAAATAGAGAAATTGAGAAAGATTATTAGAATATGTAAAGGAAATGCAGAAAGATGATTAGAATATATAAAATAGAGAAATTGAAGAAAATTATTAGAATATGTAAGACAGAGAAATTGCAGAAAATAATTAGACTATATATGACATAAAAAACTCGAAGAAAATAATTTAGAATATATAAAAACAAATGGAGAAAGATAATTAGAATGTTAAGTAAAAAATGGAAAGATAATTAGAATATTAAGAACTGAGAATTAAGGTAATAGAATATATAAGATACAGAAATAGGGGAAGATGAATACGAAATATGATGATAGATAGGAAAAAATGGTGAAAAGTGAGATAATTAGAATCTGTAAATTAGAGAAATTGGAAAAACATGATTCATCATCATCATCATCAGGTGCCCTGCCGTATGGCGTTGGCGACCATGGACTTCCATCTATCTCTATCTGTCGTTGCCCCTAGCATCTCCCCCACCCTCCTCGTCCCCTGCCACTCTGCAAGTCCGTCCAGCATTTTCTCCCTGGGTCTACCTGATGCTCTCTTTCCCTCCAGCTTTCCCGTTGTGACCAGGTGCTCCAAATCCCCCTTCCTCATAAAATGACCCAGAAATGTGGCCTGTCTTTTCCTAATCTTCCTTATGAGTGATCTACTTGTGTCTGCCTCCATCAAGACTGTCTCGTTTGTTTTCTTTGCTGTCCATGGAACTCTCAACATTCTTCTTAGAAACCATATCTCGGCTGCCTCAATCTTGCTCTGGCTTTGCTTGCTGACTGTCCACACCTCCCATCCGAACAACAGTATTGGTTCTATATCATTATGACATTCAAGAACTCTCTTTCTGATGTTAATTGATAGGCATTTGTTGGTAAGAATGCTTGTCATCTTCTTGAATGCTGTTTTGGCTTGGCCGACTCTGCCGGCTATTTCCGATGTGCATCTGCCGTCTGATGAAATGACCATTCCCAGGTATTTGAACTTATTAACCTGTGTGAAGGTTGTGCCATTTGCTGTTATTTTTTGCATGAGGGGATTTCATGTTTTTTACTGATCACCTTGACTTCAGTGTTCCTGCTGTTTAGTTCCAACCCCTTACCTTTGCTTTCTATTTCTAGTATATTCACAAGGTTTTGTATGTCCCTTTCATGATTAGACTGTATAAACTAAAAAATTGGAGAAAGATGATTAGAATAGATAAGACAGAAAACGGTGGAGACATATAGTTAGATTATATAAGATTAGAGAAGTTGGAGGAATATAATTAGAATATATAGAAAAAATTGAGAAAGATAATCAGAAAATGTAAACTAAAGAAATTGGAGAAACATGATTAGAACGTACAAGCTAGAAAAATGGAAGAAAGATAATTAGAATATGTAAGAGAAAAATGTATACAAAGATAATTAGAATACATAAGATAGAAAAATTGGAGAGAGATAATAAGAATTATATATAACAGAAAGTGGAGAAAGAAAATTACAATATGTAAGATAGAAAAATTGGAGGAAGATAATTAGAATATGTAAAATCGAAAAATTGGAGAAAGATAATTAGAACATTTAAAAGAGAAAAGGGGGATTTGGAGCACCTGGTCACGACGGGAAAGCTGGAGGGAAAGAGAGCACCGGGTAGACCCAGGGAGAAAATGCTGGACGGACTTGCAGAGTGGCTGGGGATGAGGAGGGTGGGAGAGATGCTAGGGCAACGAGAGATAGAGGCAGATGGAAGTCCATGATCGCCAACGCCATGTGGCAGGGCACCTGATGATGATTATGAAAAGAGAAAAATGGAAGAAAGATAATTAGAACGCATAAGATAGAAAAATGAGAGGAAGACAATTAGAAACACTGATTTGTAGTGTCAGAAGATAAATGATTTTGTGGGAGGGGGATGCACGGTGGGGCTGGGGACTAAGAGGTGGAGAAGGAGAAACAGATGGAGAATAGAGAAAAAGAAAGTAGAAAGAGAGTCAGAAACCCGAATAGACAAAAAGAAAGTAAGGGAAACAATTAGAAACCTTGGCTTGCATTGGCCGCAATTGATGTTCGTTTGGTGGGTGGAGAGCGGAATAGAGAGACAGATTGAAAGTAGAGAAAGACAGTTAAAAACCATGACATACACAAGTCAAAGATGTTTCTGGGAGGGAGAGACAGACAAAGAGAAAGAGTGAAAAGAAAAGAGAGGGAGAAACAAAGAGAAAGAGGGAAAAGAGAGGAGGAGGGAGAGACAGACAAAGAGAAAGAGTGAAAAGAGAGGAAGGAGAGACAGACAAAGAGAAAGAGTGAAAAGAGAGGGAGGGAGAGACAGACAAAGAGAAAGAGTGAAAAGAGAGGAAGGAGAGACAGACAAAGAGAAAGAGTGAAAAGAGAAGAGAGGAGGGAGAGAGACAGACAAAGAGAAAGAGTGAAAAGAGAGGGAGAGAGACAGACAAAGAGAAAGAGTGAAAAGAGAAGAGAGGGAGAGAGAGACAGACAGAGAGAAAGAGTGAAAAGAGAAGAGGGAGAGAGAGACAGACAAAGAGAAAGAGTGAAAAGAGAAGAGAGGAGGGAGAGACAGACAAAGAGAAAGAGTGAAAAGAGAAGAGGGAGAGAGAGACAGACAAAGAGAAAGAGTGAAAAGAGAAGAGGGAGAGAGAGACAGACAAAGAGAAAGAGGGAAAAGAGAAGAGGAGGGAGAGACAGACAAAGAGAAAGAGTGAAAAGAGAAGAGGAGGGAGAGACAGAGAAAGAGTGAAAAGAGAGGGAGAGAGACAGACAAAGAGAAAGAGTGAAAAGAGAAGAGGAGGGAGAGACAGCCAAAGAGAAAGAGTGAAGAGAGGAGGGAGAGAGAGACAGACAAAGAGAAAGAGTGAAAAGAGAAGAGAGGAGGGAGAGACAGACAAAGAGAAAGAGTGAAAAGAGAAGAGAGGGAGAGAGAGACAGACAAAGAGAAAGAGTGAAAAGAGAAGAGAGGAGAGAGAGACAGACAAAGAGAAAGAGTGAAAAGAGAAGAGAGGAGAGAGAGACAGACAAAGAGAAAGAGTGAAAAGAGAAGAGAGGAGAGAGAGACAGACAAAGACAAAGAGTGAAAAGAGAAGAGGAGAGAGACAAAAGACAAAGAGGGAAAAGAGAAGAGAGGGAGAGACAGACAAAGAGAAAGAGGGAAAAGAGAAGAGAGGGAGAGAGATACAGACAAAGACAAAGAGTGAAAAGAGAAGAGGAGAGAGACAGACAAAGAGAAAGAGGGAAAAGAGAAGAGAGGGAGAGACAGACAAAGAGAAAGAGGGAAAAGAGAAGAGAGGGAGAGACAGACAAAGAGAAAGAGGGAAAAGAGAAGAGAGACAAAGAGAAAGAGGGAAAAGAGAAGAGAGGGTGTGGAGCGGATAAAGCCTGAAATAATATTAAATAGAAAAATGGTGACAAAGAAAACGAAACGTCGTATCATCAACCTGAAATAATATTTAACAGAAAAATGGCGACACAGAAAACCAAACCTTGTATCACCAGAAGTTGAGTAAGACGGGGGAGAGGAGGGGTGGTGGTGGTGGTGGTGGTAAGATCGAAACGCAAGAGAAATCAAGAAAACAAAAACGAAAAGAAAAGAAAAATAACTTGATACGTATTGGCAAAAATGTATGGGGAAGAAGGCATCGTGATTGCGCATGCGCACGCGCACACACACACAACACACACACACACACACACACACACACAACACAACACACAACACAACACAACACAACACAACACAACACAACACAACACAACAAACACAACACACACATACATACAACACACACACACACACACACACACCACACACACACACACACACACTCCTCTCTCTCTCTCTCTCTCTCACGCGCGCGCACTCTCTCTCATACGCACAGACACACACACAAACAAACACACACACTCTCTCTCTCACTCTCTCTCATTGTCTCTCTCTCTCACACACACACACACGTGCGCGCGCGCGCACACATACACACACACACACACACACACATACACACACACACACACACACTCACTCACTCACTCACTCAAACACACATCGTCTGAAAGCACGTATGTGAATAAGCGTTAAAAGAAATGACTAACGAACACACACTCTCTCACACAGAGACAGACAGACAGACAGACTGACAAAGAGACAGACAGACAAAGAGACAGACAGAACAAAAGAGACAGACAGACAAAGAGACAGACAGACAGACAGAGGAGAGAGAAAAATGAAAAATAATGTATCAACGAACATTTTTTAAATAGAGAGAGGGTACAGTAGGGAAATAGGGGGGGGGGGGAGGTGGCGGTCTAGAGGGGTTGGGGGGGGGGGGGAGAGGGAGCTGGAAAAGAAAGAGAAAGAAAAGACAAACGCAAAACCTTGTATCAACAAAAAGATGGCGGAATGGAAACATGAAGATGAAAAACAACCGAAGAAGAACACCAGAAAGAAAAAAGTATTAAAACTTGACACATCTCTCACCAAAAGAAAAGGGGGAGGGAGGGAGGGAAGGGAAGGAGGGGGGGGGCGGATAGAGTGGAGTGGGGAGCAGATTGAAAAGAGGGGGTAAGAGTGGGGGAGGGAGAATGGAGAAAGGAAAAACTAGAAACCACCAGAAAACTGCACAGCAAAAAACTAAGAAAACTGAAAAAAAAAAAAAGCAAGTAAGAAAACTGCAAGGCTTGTGTCTTGCATAATCGCCCACACACACACACACACACACACACACACACACACACACACACACACACACACACACACACACACACACACACACACACACACACTACACCCACACACTACACACACACACACACACACACACACAACACACACACCACACACACACACACAACACACACACCATACACGCACACAGACTCTCACACACATACACTGACACACACACGAACACACCATACATACACACACACTCTCACACACATACACTCACACACACACGAACACACCATACATACACACACACTCACACACACACGAACACACCATACATACACACACACTCACACACACGCATACACTCATACACACAAACACACAAACACACTCACACGCACACACACACACACACACACATACACACCGCGCGCGCGCAACAACACACACACACACACACACACACACACACACACACACACATACTCTCACACTCACACACAACGCGCACACACGTACACTCACGCTCGCGCGCACACACAACGCGCACACTCACGCACGCGCGCGCGCGCACACACTCACACACACGCACACACACACATACACACGCACACACACACACGGGGTCGCGGAAAAACCCAAACCACCACACACAATAGGAAGAAACACTAGTGATGCTCATGTCCGTGATGAGAGACAAACACACAGTATATATCACTTTGTCAGCCAAGCCATACTTTAAACACATATTAACCCTTAGTCTCCCGTACCCTGGCCACCAGCATCCTGCATTGTCAGCCATGCTAGCAAAGCAAAAATTTAACCCTTTGACTCCCTCATCCTATCCACCATCTTATCTTTCCCTCCAGCTTTCCTGTTGTGATCAGGTGCTCTAATTCCCCTTTCCTCATAAAATGGCCTATAAATGTTGCTTGTCTTTTCCTAATCTTCCTTATGATTGATCTACTTGTGTCTGCCTCCATGACTGTCACGTTTGTTTTCTTTGCTGTCCATGGAACTCTCAACATTCTTCTTAGAAACCACATCTCGGCTGTCTCAATCTTGTTCCGGCTTTGCTTGTTGACTGTCCACGCCTCGCATCCGTGCAACAGTATTGGTTCTATATAACATTCAAGGACTCTCTTCCTGATGTTAACTGATAGGCATTTGTTGGTAAGAATGCTTTTCATCTTATTGTATACTGTTTTGGCTTGGCCGATTCTGCTGGCTATTTCTGATATGCATCTGCCGTCTGGTGAAATGATCGTTCCCAGATATTTAAACTTATCAACGTGTCTCAAGGTTGTGCCGTTTGCTGTTATTTTACATCAGTGGATTTCCTGTATTTTTACCGATTACCGTGACTTCAGTCTTTTTGCTATTTAGTTCCAACCCCTTACCTTTGCTTTCTATTTCTGGTATGTTCACAAGGTTTTGTAGGTCCCTTTCATTTTCTGCAATTAGCACGGTGTCATCTGCGTATCGAATGTTGTTTATTATTTTTCCTCCAACCTTTAATCCAGGGTCTTTTTTTTTTAGGTTTCTCATGATGTTTTAGTCACAGTTAGACGAACGAATGGACCAAAAGTAAGCAAATAAAACCAAAATCAAACAACAACAGAAAAGGGGAAAAAATAGAAACAAAAAAGATTGAAAAAGAATATTTGGGGAAGGGGGGGGGGGGGCGAGGAAGGGTGGAAGAAAAGAGATACCATAAAAAGAACTGTTTTCTTTTACATCAGCAGGGGACAGCACGAGAAAAGTGGAACCGTGGGGGAGAGGGTGGGGGCGGGAATGGTGGCGGAGGTATCTGGACGCGCAGAGAGAGAGAGAGGAGAGAGCGGACAGAGAGAGAGAGAGAGACAGAGAGAGAGACGAGAGGAGCGAGAGAGAGAGAGAGAGAGAGACAGAGACGAGAGAGAGAGAGAGAGAGAGAGAGAGAGAGAGACAGAGAGAGAGAGAGCGCTTGGTTGGAATCGGAGAGAAAACCTTGACTTGTCTGCAGGCATCGACAGCTTCTGAGAGTTACATAAGCATTGCGCACGCGTTATTTTTGTCCCTGGCACAAGTCGGCCGAATGTTAATAATAAAACTGATCACTGCAGCGTTCGTCTCTCAGACTTGTGGAGGGAACTGTAGCAGTAGCGAAAGGGATGGAGAGAGGATGGTGGTGAAGAGGAGGGAGAAGAAAGGAGGGGAAAAAAAACAAACTATTTCTATCAGAAAAGTAGGTCAAGGGGAAAAGATGGCGTTGGTTCCATCCGCAGCAGTCGGAAACGGCGTCGCCGTCTGAACTTTTGTGGCGGTCGTTCGATGGGCGGGAGTGACGTCAGTGGCGGTGTGACTTACGTCCCCTGACGTCAGTGCTGGTGTCGTTTTAGCGGCAGTGGAGGCACGGGCTGGGTGCGGAGGGCTAGGCCAGGCCAGGCCAGGCCGACACGGGCCACTGTTTCCCATTGCGCGTAAGTGGTTTCCTCTCCCCGCCCCGTCCCTCTCTTCCTCCCCCGTGCTTCTCCTCCCCCCTCCCACCCCCTGGCCTTGTTTTAATGGGGATATCAAATCACGATAACCTCTGGCGTGCGTTTGTCCTGTGACCATGGCCTGCATCAGGCATACCTGCACTGTGTAATGATTTTCAAGAAATATGTAATGAATAAGTAAATAAATGAATAAAATGAAAAAAAAAAAAATGAATTGAAAACTTTATACCAACATCATCACGGTCACAGATCTGCAGTCATGAAAATATATTGGTAATAGAAAAAGAAAAAAAATCTGCTAAGAGTAAATGCATATTTTGAAATCCTTTAGGGGGCAGGGGGTTTGTGTGTGTGTGTGTGTGTGTGTGTGTGTGTGTGCGTGTGTGTGCGTGCGTGCGTGTGTGTCTGTTTCAGCGCTTAGATTTGATTTTATCAAGATTTTGCGCTATATAAATATTGTAATTATATTATAATTATTATTATTAGTTGTGTGTGTGTGTGTGTGTGTGTGTGTGTGTGTGTGTGTGTGTGTGTGTGTGTGTGTGTTTTTCTTTTCCCCTAAGTCGTACGATCACTGTATTGACAGTCATTTTTGACTAAACGAAAAAAAAAAGTTCCCCTACTCACTACTGATACTCTATATCCCGACAGTGAGTCTCACACTTTATAAAACTTCACCGTCAAAGGGAAAGAATTGATAAATTGAACATCAAACCAACCACGCGGTACATGGTTGTAGCGTGCAGTTGGTTAGAAATATGGAGTAGCAGACGTTTGGAAACTTCCTGCCTCCACCATTCACATCCTACAGCGCATTCAAAACAATGCTGTACGCCTTGTACTCAAAAAGAAAAAAGCTGACCACATATCTCCTCTCCTGGCACAACTTCACTGGCTCCCTGTATCAGAGCGCATACAGTACAAACTAGACATCATGTGCTACAAAAGCCTCAATAACGCAGCCCCCGATTACCTTTCAAGCCTACTTGAGATCTATCTTCCCTCATGTACCCTCCGCTCTGCCTCCGATCCTCTGACTTTTCGTTTTCCACGCACTAAGCTCAATACCCATGGTCCACGAGCTTTCTCTGTTTCTGGTCCACTCTCCTGGAACAAACTTCCTCTCTCAGTCCGTCAGCAACCTACTTTTGTCTCCTTCAAGTCCGCTCTCAAAACTCACCTTTTCTCCTCCGCATAAAATCCTAACTTCACTCAACCCCCCCCCCCCCCCCTCTGCAGCCTGTCTCCGCTCGGAGGGGAATCACATGGTTATAATATATAATTGTATATGCTATGCTCTCTATAATTTTCCATTGCTTTTATTCTTGCTTTTATTGCTTTTATTCTTTCTCCCCATTTATAGCCATGCGTGTGTGTGTGTGTGTGTGTGTGTGTGTGTGCGCGCGCGTGCGTGTGTGTGTGTGCGTGCGTGCGTGCGTGTGTGTCTGCTTCAGCGCTTAGATTTGATTTTATCAAGATTTTGCGCTATATAAATATTGTAATTATTATTATTATTATGAAACTTGAATCCCGTATGTTTTGTTTTGTTTTGTTTTGTTTTGTTTGTTGGTTGGTTGGTTGGCTGGTTGGTTGGTTAGGTTTTTTCAAGTTGCATTGGATTACGTGCGCGAATGCGCTTATATATGCACTTAATTTTCCTTTTTTGTGTGTTTTTTGTTGTTGTTGTTGCAAATTGAAGGATTGTGTATGTTTTGAAATGGTTATAACCCTGATATGGCTCTGCGCAGTCGGCTGGGCTTTAAACAAAAATAATAACAGTAACCGCCCGAGGTGGATGCTTGTGTGAAACTGAATCAAATAAATCAAGTGTTTTCATTGCCACACAAGAACCTGCAGTTTCCTGCCATGCAAACGTTTTACAGTAGCAGAAGTTGACAGCTGTTGAGTGAAACATAACTTGTATCAGTTTGAGGTTTGGTTAACCCCTTGACTTCCCCCCATACCCTGTCCACCAGCATCCTGTGTCGTCTACCATGCTAGCACAGCAAACACTTAACCCTTTGACTCCCGCACCCTGTCCACCAGCATCCTGTGTTGTCTACCATGGTAGCACAGCAAAAACTTAACCCTTTGACTCCCGCACCCTGTCCACCAGCATCCTGTGTTGTCTACCATGGTAGCACAGCAAAAACTTAACCCTTTGATTCCCGCACCCTGTCCACCAGCATCCTGTGTCATCTACCATGCTAGCACAGCAAAAACTTAACCCTAGGACCCTCGGAAACTTAAATCCCGTACTTGTTGCATGATAGGGTGAAGCAATCAAAGGGTTAAGTTTTAGCAGATGGTGGATAGTGTGCGGGAGTCAAAGGGTTAAGTTTTAGTAGATGGTGGATAGTGTGCGGGAGTGAAAGGGTTAAGTTTTAACTTACTGCTGGTATCATTTGACATTTTCTTTTTCATGAGGGAAGAAAATGATGGGTCTTTGAGACTTACTAGTTACATATTAGGGGGGGGGGGGGTGTTTGTTTTAGTTGTTTTTGTGTTTGTGTGTGTTCTCTCTCTCTCTCTCTCTCTCTCTCTCTCTCTCCCTCCCTCCCTCTCTCTCTCTCCTCTGTGTGTGTGTGTGTGTGTTTAAAGTGACGAGCTGAAACTGGAGGATATTGTCAACATTTTTTTCAGGAAGAAAAGATGATTGTCAGTTGTCTTAACCGTAATTGTATATCTGCGGGGTGGGTTTTGTTTTTGTTTGTTTGTTTTGATTTGATTTGATTTTTCCCTCCTTTCAACCTATCCCCCAACTTTTTATTGTTTTGTTTTTGTTTTGTTTTGTTTTTTCTTTTCTTTTCTTTTCTTTTCTTTTCTTTTCTTTTCTTTTCTTTTCTTTCTGCCTGCAGGTGTTTCTGTGTTTTTCCCACCCCTATTCCTGCTGCAAGATAAACTGTTTTCCGTTTTTGTAGGAAATGTTTTTGGTTGTTTTTTCCCTGATTTGTTGCGTGCGTATGACGAAGGTACGGATATACATTGCGGATAAAACCGAATGTGTGTCACAAGCGTGAGATATAAATACGCTGCTTGTCATTAAGTATTGATGTGCGCTTTATAGATCCGTGAATGTGAAGCTATAGGCACTTGACAGATGTGCGTAACACGCGCGTGAAAATGATATTGATATTGTCTTTTTTTGTGTGTGTGTGTTTTAGATATATCGTTTGTATCGTGTATTTATCGTGTGGATAAACCTGAATGTGTGTTACAAGCGTGAGGTATAGATTATGTCGGTAATTGTATAAGTATTGACGTGTGATTTATGCACGTGCGTGTGGCGAAGGTACAGGCGCTTGAGAAATGTGTGTGGCTGGTTCGTAATGTTATTATCATGGGCCTTTCAGGGATTATAAATCGTTCTCGTCATGTTACCATTATAAATCGTTCACGTCATGTTACCATTATAAGTCGTTCACGTCATGTTACCATTATAAATCGTTCACGTCATGTTACCATTATAAGTCGTTCACGTCATGTTACCATTATAAATCGTTCACGTCATGTTACCATTATAAATCGTTCACGTCATGTTACCATTATAAGTCGTTCACGTCATGTTACCATTATAAGTCGTTCACGTCATGTTACCATTGTAAGTCGTTCACGTCATGTTACCATTATAAGTCGTTCACGTCATGTTACCATTATAAGTCGTTCACGTCATGTTACCATTGTAAGTCGTTCACGTCATGTTACCATTATAAGTCGTTCACGTCATGTTACCATTATAAGTCGTTCACGTCATGTTACCATTGTAAGTCGTTCACGTCATGTTACCATTGTAAGTCGTTCACGTCATGTTACCATTATAAGCCTCTAAAACAAAAGTATCCACCCTCATTGCATCAGCAAAAACAAGCTATTTCCAAACCAAAATCCTGAATGCCTCTTCTTCAAAAGAACTCTTTACAACCATGAATCATCTCCTTGGCACACGAAAAGATTTACCTCTCCCAACAAAACATACAAATGAAGAACTCCCATCTGTATTCTCCAACTATTTCACCACCAAAATACAAACTCTTCGTGACAGGCTTGACAGGACACCCTGTCAACCATGCCCACCTGACCCTTCCTTCTCTGGCACACCTCTTACTACTTTTACCCCAGTCTCACAAGAAGAAATTCTCAACACAATCAGATCCATGTCGTTCAAAACCTGCGAACTGGATCCTCTTCCAGGTTCTGTCTACGCCGACTGTCTCCCTACTCTCCTCCCATTCATCACTGACATCATCAACACTTCTCTTCAAACTGGAACTGTCCCAGATTCTTTCAAGTCTGCTATTGTTCACCCTCTCCTCAAGAAACACAATTTAGATCCAAATGAACTGAAAAATTACCGGCCTATCTCTAATCTCTCTTTCTTGTCAAAACTCCTTGAAAAAGTCGTCCTCAACCAGCTGAACTCTCACCTGTCTGCCAACAATCTCCTCAATCCTTTCCAGTCAGCCTACCGCCAGTGCCATAGCACTGAAACTGCCCTACTACACATTCTCAACAATCTCCTCCTTGCAACTGATACTGGCAAAGTCTCTCTCCTCACACTCCTTGATCTGTCTGCAGCCTTTGATACCATTGATCATGGTATTCTCCTTTCTAGACTTCATCATACTTTTGGCATCTCTGACATTGCTCTGTCTTGGTTCACTTCATACCTATCAAACAGAAAACAAACCGTTCTCATCAATGGCACTTACTCTCAACCTGCATACCTGACCTGTGGTGTTCCACAAGGATCTGTCCTTGGCCCTGTTCTTTTCACTCTTTACACCTCCCCCCTGTCCACCATCACCAACTCCCATTCTATAAAACACCACTTCTATGCTGATGACACCCAACTTCAAGACAGTGACTCACCTGATAATATACAGCGCCTGTTGACTCGCACCACTGAGTGTTACTCGGACATTAAGAACTGGATGACACACAATAGACTTCAGCTTAATGACGACAAAACAGAAGCTATCCTCATTGGCACCCGTCAGAAACTTTCTCAGCTGCCTCCTCTTTCTCTCCCATTATGTAACACATCAGTCCCAATTTCTGATTCAGCTAAAAACCTTGGTGTCTGCATTGACTCTACCCTCTCCATGAACAACTTTGTTTCTCAAACTGCCAGATCCTGCTACTATCATCTCCATCGTATAAAGCTGATCAGGAAGTATCTCTCTGTGGAAACAACTGCAAAACTCGTTCTCTCCTTCATAATGTCTCGCATTGACTATTGCAATTCACTCCTGTCTGGTCTTCCTGCCTCCACCATTCACATCCTACAGCGCATTCAAAACAATGCTGCACGCCTTGTACTCAAAAAGAAAAAAGCTGACCACATATCTCCTCTCCTGGCACAACTTCACTGGCTCCCTGTATCAAAGCGCATACAGTACAAACTAGACACCATGTGCTACAAAAGCCTCAATAACGCAGCCCCCGATTACCTGTCAAGCCTACTTGAGATCTATGTTCCCTCACGTACCCTCCGCTCTGCCTCTGATCCTCTGACTCTTCGCTTTCCACGCACTAAGCTCAATACCTATGGTCCACGAGCCTTCTCTGTTTCTGGTCCACTCTCCTGGAACAAACTTCCTCTCTCAGTCCGTCAGCAACCTACTTTTGTCTCCTTCAAGTCCGCTCTCAAAACTCACCTTTTCTCTCCTGCATAAAATCCTAACCTCACTCAACCCTCCCCTCTGCAGCCTGTCTCCGCTCGGAGGGAATCACATGGTTATAATATATAATTGTATGCTATGCTCTCTATAATTTTCCATTGCTTTTATTCTTGCTTTTATTGCTTTTATTCTTTCTCCCCATTTATAGCCATGCGTGTGTGTGGGTGTGTGTGTGTGTGTGTGTGTGTGTGTGTGTGTGTGTCTGTATGTGTGCGTGCGTGTGTGTGCAAGCGTGCGTGCCTGCGTGTGTGTCTGCTTCAGCGCTTAGATTTGATTTTATCAAGATTTTGCGCTATATAAATATTGTAATTATTATTATTATTACGTCATGTTACCATTATAAGTCGTTCACGTCATGTTACCATTATAAATCGTTCTTTTATATAGCTATTCTCCAAATGTGGACTCCCTGCACATTACGCATAGTCAGACTTTTAGTGGAGCACGGAGAACTGTGGTTGTTAGGTGAGCTGACCACAATACACTGTGTTGTTGTACAGTCTGTATCTGTTAGGTCAGCTGACCACACTGCACTATGTTGTTGTGCAGTCTGTATCTGTTAGGTGAGCTGACCACACTGCACTATGTTGTTGTACAGTCTGTATCTGTTAGGTGAGCTGACCCCACTGCACTATGTTGTTGTACAGTCTGTATCTGTTAGGTCAGCTGACCACAATACACTGTGTTGTTGTACAGTCTGTATCTGTTAGGTCAGCTGAGCACACTGCACTATGTTGTTGTACAGTCTGTATCTGTTAGGTGAGCTGACCCCACTGCACTATGTTGTTGTACAGTCTGTATCTGTTAGGTCAGCTGACCACAATACACTGTGTTGTTGTACAGTCTGTATCTGTTAGGTCAGCTGACCACAATACACTATGTTGTTGTACAGTCTGTATCTGTTAGGTGAGCTGACCACACTGCACTATGTTGTTGTACAGTCTGTATCTGTTAGGTGAGCTGACCACAATACACTGTGTTGTTGTACAGTCTGTATCTGTTAGGTCAGCTGACCACACTGCACTATGTTGTTGTACAGTCTGTATCTGTTAGGTCAGCTGACCACACTGCACTATGTTGTTGTACAGTCTGTATCTGTTAGGTGAGCTGACCACAATACACTATGTTGTTGTACAGTCTGTATCTGTTAGGTGAGCTGACCACAATACACTATGTTGTTGTACAGTCTGTATCTGTTAGGTCAGCTGACCATACTGCACTATGTTGTTGTACAGTCTGTATCAGTTAGGTGAGCTGACCACAATACACTATGTTGTTGTACAGTCTGTATCTGTTAGGTCAGCTGACCACACTGCACTATGTTGTTGTACAGTCTGTATCAGTTAGGTGAGCTGACCACAATACACTGTGTTGTTGTACAGTCTGTATCTGTTAGGTCAGCTGACCACACTGCACTCTGTTGTTGTACAGTCTAATGTACCGATGTACATTTAAATTTTCTCCACTAGGAGTGTGTGTGTTGTGTGTGTGTGTGTGTGTATGTGTGTGTGTGTGTGTGTGTGTGTGTGTGTGTGTGTGTGTGTGTGTGTGTGTGTGTTGTGTGTGTGTGTGTTCGTGTGTGTTCGTGTGTGTTTGTGTGTGTATATGTGTTTTGTTTGTGTGTGTTTGTGTTAGTGTGTGTGTGTTCGTGTGTGTTTGTGTGTGCGTGTGTGTGTTTTGTTTGTGTGTGTGTGTGTATGTGTTTTGTTTGTGTGTGTGTGTGTGTTGTGTGTGTGTGTTTGTGTTTGAGAGAATGTGTGTGTTTTGCTTGTTTTGTGTGGGGGGTTGTTTTGTTTTTTGTTTTGTCTTTGTTGTTTTTGTTCGTTTATTGTTTTGTTTTTTGTTTGTTTGCTTTTTTTTTTTTTTGCTGTTTTGTTTTGGGGTTTGTGTGTGTGTGTGTGTGTGTGTGTGTGTGTGTGTGTGTGTGTGTGTGTGTGTGTGTGTTGTGTTTTCCAAATCCCCTGGTGATAGAGTGGACGGCGTGGTCAACACCAGGGGCATCTCCTTAGATTGTGTGCGCGAAGGCATTGATATGTGTACTTAATTTTCTGTTCCAGGTGTGTGTGTTTGGGGGGGGGGGGGAGGTGGTCTTTCTTTCCAGTGAGGTATGATGTACTTTTATGGATAGTTATAGCCCTGATATGGCTCTGAGCAGTCGGCTGGGCTTTAAGTAGTAGTAACAGTAACAAGTCCGGCTGTAAATGAGCACTGGTTGATCACCTGAAAGGAAAGCAGCACAACGACAGGCTCAGGACATCAAACGAAAATTTTCGTTTGTCAGGTGAGGCAAAAGAGAGTGAGGAAAAGTTGCATGTTTTGTTTATTGTTAACAATGCTTGTGCCCTTTTTTTTTTTTTTTCTTTTATTAAAATATTTGATTTATCTTTCACCAGAGGGGGTTAAATTTCCATTTACTAGACTAAAATGCTCTGCCCCTGCACCCCGCCAGGGAGCCTATGCGGCCCCCTGCACCCCCGGCATTTTTTCCTTGAAACACATTGTTGCGTGAATGGATTGTCTGGTCTTCTCTTGAATCAGTACTGTCTATTTTCGTTGTTTATGTATTTCGTCTGGTAGGATTTATGGATCTGTTGTGTGCCGTTTGATTATATAGGCTATCTGGTTACTCAGCTGTATCTTATGACATCCATTATACATCTAGCGGATGTAGCTGAGGGTTTGCACCAGATGGAATTACTGATTTTTGTTTGTTTGTTTGTTTGTTTTTATCCCCGTTCGTTGGCTTGCAACTCCCACCTAACTCCACATTAATCTATAAGCGGGGTTTTTACGTGCATGGCTTTTGTTTGTTTGTTTGTTTTGTGTTGCTGTTGCTTTTGATTTTGTGTGTGTGTTTTTGGTTGTTTTTTTGTGTTTTTAGTTTGTTTTGTGTTGCTGTTGCTTTTGTGTGTGTGTTTTTGGTTGTTTTTTTTGTTTGTTTTTAGTTTGTTTGTTTTATGTTGCTGTTGCTTTTGTGTGTGTGTTTTTGGTTGTTTTTTTGTTTGTTTTTAGTTTGTTTGTTTTATGTTGCTGTTGGTTTTGTGTGTGTGTTTTTGGTTGTTTTTTTGTTTGTTTTTAGTTTGTTTGTTTTGTGTTGCTGTTGCTTTTGTGTGTGTGTGTTTTTGGTTGTTTTTTTGTTTGTTTTTAGTTTGTTTGTTTTGTGTTGCTGTTGGTTTTGTGTGTGTGTTTTTGGTTGTTTTTTTGTTTGTTTTTAGTTTGTTTGTTTTATGTTGCTGTTGCTTTTGTGTGTGTGTTTTTGGTTGTTTTTTTGTTTGTTTTTAGTTTGTTTGTTTTGTGTTGCTGTTGGTTTTGGTTTTGTGTGTGTTTTTGGTTGTTTTTTTGTTGTGTTTTTAGTTTGTTTTATGTTGCTGTTGCTTTTGTGTGTGTGTTTTTGGTTGTTTTTTTGTTTGTTTTTAGTTTGTTTGTTTTATGTTGCTGTTGCTTTTGTGTGTGTGTTTTTGGTTGTTTTTTTGTTTGTTTTTAGTTTGTTTTGTGTTGCTGTTGGTTTTGTGTGTGTGTTTTTGGTTGTTTTTTTGTTTGTTTTTAGTTTGTTTTATGTTGCTGTTGCTTTTGTGTGTGTGTTTTTGGTTGTTTTTTTGTTTGTTTTTAGTTTGTTTGTTTTGTGTTGCTGTTGGTTATGGTTTTGTGTGTGTGTTTTTGGTTGTTTTTTTGTTTGTTTTTAGTTTGTTTGTTTTGTGTTGCTGTTGGTTTTGTGTGTGTGTGTGTTTTTGGTTTTTTGGTTGTTGTTTTTTGTTGTTGTTGTTTTTTTTTGGGGGGGGGGCTTTTGTTTTTTGTTTGTTTTGTATGTTGTTTCTTGGTGACCTCTCCATTACCTCCCCCCCCCCCTTCTCCAAGGGGATGCCGGGGGCTCTTTCAGTGTAAATAGTATCCCCACCTGGAAAATCTATGCTAGAAATTTCTTCTATTCTGTCACTCTCCTTGTTTCTGCCTTGTTCCTTTGCTTTCTGTCATTTCTTCCTGTCATTACCTGCCTTAATGGTCCATTCACCTGTATGTGTTCGATAAGGTCTTACGTACTTTCTGTTAGGATTGATAATTGGGTACATGTATTAATTGCATTTTTGACTCTAGGGAGGTGAGATATGCGGAGGCAATTTTAGGTAATTTAGGCCCGTTTTTATGTACGTTTTAGTGTCTTAAGTTATGTAGAAATATGTATTCGGGTATGTTATTTAAATTCCCTGTGTGATAAATTAAACGGAGTGGTCTACGCAGGATATGTGTACTTAATTTTTTTTTTTTTTTTCTTGTTGAAGTGTTGTCCATGTTTTGAAACAGTTAAAGACCTGATATGCCTCTATGCAGTCGGCTGGGCTTTAAACAAAAATAGCAATGATAACTAACAATTTATTGATTTATTTATTTTTATTTATTTATTTATTTATTTATTCATTTATTCGTTTATGTATATAATTTTACTTTACAATTTAACTCTGATGCGCGTATGCACGTTTGTGCCCACACTGCGCAGGCGGTATGATGCTGCGCATTCTGCATACTCCGTCTTCGGAGGGTGTGCATGTTTTCACGTTACCATAGCCAGCCACTGACATGACTTACAGGATCTTTAACGTGCATACGTTTGATATTCTGTATGCGTGTACACAGAAGGGGGTCTAGTCACTGGCAGGTGTACACACATGTTGACCTGGGAGATGGGAAAAATCTCCACCCTTTACCCACCAGGTGGAGCTGTCTGGGCGGATGGAACCCAGGACCTTGTGATTGGTAGTCTGACGCTTACCCACCTGGCCACTGCACCCGTCTGGTTATTAATATTAGTGATGGTTTTTGTTTGGGTCACTTTTTCCTCTGTCTCTGTCTGTCTTTTGTCTGTCTCTCTTTGTCTGTCTCCGTCTGTCTCTCCGTCTTTCTCTCTGTCTCTCTCCGTCTTTCTCTCTGTCTGTCTCTGTCTCTCTCTCTCTCTGTCTCTCTTTGTCTCTGTCTCTTTGTCTGTCTCTCTCTGTCTCTCTGTCTCTGTCTGTCTCTCTTTGTCTCTCTCTCTGTGTCTCTCTGTCTGTCTCTCTCTATCTATCTATCTATCTATCTATCTGTCTATCTATCTCTTCACCCCCCCCACCCTTTGTCTCTTTTTGTTGTTGTTTTTTTTGTCTTTTTGTCTGGCCTCCTTCTCTTTCTCTTTTTGTCTGTCGATCTGTCTTACTATGTATATGTGTCTTTCTCGGTCTCGTTGTCTCTCTCACTGTCTGTCTGTCTCTTTATTCTCTGTCTGTCTTTCTTTCTATCTCTGTCTTTCTTTCTTTCTTTGTGCCTCCCTCCCTCTTTCTTTCTCTGTTTATCTCTCTGTATTTGTCTGTCTTTCTGTGTATGTGTGTCTTTCTAGGGTCCTGTTGTCTCTCTCACTGTCTGTCTGTTTAGACTCTCTCTGTCTCTCTCTGTCGCCCTCCCCTCTCTGTCTCTCATTGTCCCTCTCTCTCATTGTCCCCCCTCTCTCTCTCTCATTGTCCCTCTCTCTCTCATTGTCCCCCTCTCTCTCTCATTGTCCCTCTCTCTTATTGTCCCTCACTCTCTCTCTCATTGTCCCCCCTCTCTCTCATTGTCCTCTCTCTCTCTCTCATTGTCCCTCTCTCTCTCTTGTCTCTCTCTCTTGTCCCTCTCTCATTGTCCCCCTCTCTCATTGCCTCTCATTGCCCCCCTCTCTCTCTCTCATTGTCCCCCCTCTCTCTCGCTCTGTCTGTCTCTTTCTTTGTCTGTCTCTCTCTCTCTCTCTGTCTCTCTCGTGTCTCTCTCCGTCTGTCTCTCTGTCTCTCTCTGTCTCTCTCTGTCTTTGTCTCTCTCTGTCTCTCTTTGTCTCTCTCTGCTCTTTGTCTTCTCTCTCTGTCTGTCTTTGTCTCCTCTCTCTTTTGTCTGTCTCTCTCTGTCTGTCTCTGTCTCTCTCTCTCTGTGTCTCTCTCTCTGTCTCTCTCTGTCTCTTTCCGTCTGTCTGTCTGTCTGTCTCTCTGTCTGTCTCTCTCTCTCTATATCTATCCCCCTTTGTCTTTTTTTTTTTGTCTGTGCCTTCCTCCCTCTCTCTCTTTTTGTCTGTCTACCGGTCTGTCTTACTATGTATATGTGTCTTTCTCGGTCTCGTTGTGTCTCTCACTGTCTGTCTGTCTCTTTATTCTCTGTCTGTCTGTCTTTCTATCTCTCTCTCTCTGTCTGTCTGTCTCTCTCTCTCCCTGTCTCTCTGTCTGTCTGTCTGTCTCTCTCTCTCTCACTGTCTGTCTGTCTCTCTCTCTCTCCCTGTCTCTCTCTCTCTCTCTCTCTCTCTCTCTCTCTCTCTCTCTCCCTCTCTCATCTCTCTCGTGTATTATTGACTGATATATTATGATTGCCGGGATGTCAGATGACCATGCTGATTATGTATTTGTTTTCCTTACTGAGAGTTACTGACCTATATGAGCTTAGGTCTCTCTGTCTCTGTCTCTGTCTCTGTCTGTCTCTCTCTCTGTCTCTCCTCTGTTTCTCTGTCTGTCTTTTCTCTGTCTCTGTATCTCTCTCTTTCTCTCTTTCTCTCTCTGTCTGTCTCTGTCCTGTCTCTCTGTTGTCTGTCTCTTCTGTCTCTTTTGTCTCTGTCTTTCTGTCTGTCTCTCTTCTGTCTCTCTTCTCTGTCTGTCTCTCTTTGTCTCTCTTCTGTGTCTCTCTGTCTGTCTCTCTCTATCTATCTACTTCTATCTATCTGTCTTCTATCCTTCCACCTCCCCCCCCCACCCTTTGTCTCTTTTGTTGTTGTTTTTTTTGTCTCTTTTGTCTGTGCCTCCTTCTCTTTCTCTCTTTTTTGTCTGTCGATCTGTCTACTATGTATAGTGTCTTTCCTCGGTCTCGTGTCTCTCTCACTGTCTGTCTGTCTCTTTATTCTCTGTCTGTCTTTCTTCTATCTCTGTCTTTCTTTCTTTCTTTGTGCCTCCCTCCCTCTTTCTTTCTCTGTTTATCTCTCTGTATTTGTCTGTCTTTCTGTGTATGTGTGTCTTTCTAGGTCTCTGTTTGTCTCTCTCACTGTCTGTCTGTTTAGACTCTCTCTGTCTCTCTCTGTCGCCCCCCTCTCTGTCTCTCTCATTGTCCCTCTCTCTCTCATTGTCCCCCTCTCTCTCTCTCTCATTGTCCTCTCTCTCTCTCATTGTCCCCCCTCTCTCTCTCATTGTCCCCTCTCTCTCTCTTATTGTCCCTCACTCTCTCTCTCATTGTCCCCCCTCTCTCTCATTGTCCCTCTCTCTCTCTTGTCTCTCTCTCTTGTCCCTCTCTCTCTCCTTGTCCCCCTCTCTCATTGTCCCTCTTCTCTCATTGTCCCTCTCTCTACATTGTCCCTCTCTCTCACATTGTCCCCTCTCTCTCTCACATTGTCCCCTCTCTCTCCATTGTCCCCTCTCTCTCATTGTCCTCTCTCTCCTCTCTCTCCATTGTCCCCCTCTCTCTCTCATTGTCCCTCTCTCTCATTGTCCCCTCTCTCTCTCCATTGTCCCCTCCTCTCATTGTCCCTCTCTCCATTGCTCCCTTCCTCTTTCTCTCTCTCCATTGTCCCTCTCTCTCTCCATTGTCCCTCTCTCCTCACATTGTCCCTCTCTCTCACATTTCCCTTCCTCCCTCTCTCTTCCATTTCCTCTCTCTCATTGTCCCCCTCTCTCACATGTCCCTCTCTCTCCTCATTCCCTCTCCCTTGTCCCCTCTCTCACTTGTCCCTCTCTCTCTCACATGTCCCCTCTCTCACATCTCTCCTCCATTGTCCCTTTCCCTCTCTTCACTTTCCCTCTCCTCACATTGTCCCTCTCTCTCTCTCCTTGTCCTCTCCTCTCACTTTCCTTCCCCTCTCACATTGTCCCTCTCTCTCTTCATTGCCCTCTCTCTCCTTTCCCTCTCTCTCCTCACATTCTCTCTCTCTCTCCTGTCCCTCTCTCTCCAGTCTACTCTCTCTCCTCATGTCTCCCTCTCCTCTCTCTTCCCCTCCTTCTCCTCTCTTCTCATCCCTCTCCCTCCTCTCATCCTCTCTCTTCCTCCTCCTCTTCTCTCCTCTCCTCCTCCTCCTCCTTCTCCCCCCTTCTCTCCCCTCTCCTCTCTCTCTCTCTCTCCTCTCCTCTCTCTCTCCATGTCCCTCTCTCTGTCCCCTTCCCTCTCCCGTCCTCTCTCCTTTCCCCCTCCTCTCTCATTGTCCCCTCTCCTCTCTCTCCTCTCTCCCTCCTCTCTCCCCTCTCTCTCTCCTCTCCCCCCCGTCTCTCTCATCCCTTGTCCTCCTCTCCTCTCTCTCCTTCCCTCTCTCTCTCTCCTTCTTGTCCCCTCTCTCTCCTGCCTCTCTCCTCTTCCCTCCTCTCCCCTCCCTCCTCTCTCTCATGTCCCTCTCCACTGTTCTCCTCTCTCTCCATGTCTCCTCCTCTCCTCCCTCTTGTCCCTCTCTCCTTGTCCCCTCTCTCTCTCCTGTCCCCTCTCATCTCTCCCTCCTTCCCCTCTCTCATTCTCTCCTTCCCTCTCCTCTCCTTTCCTCTCCTCTCATTGTCCCTCTCTCTCCTTCCCTTCCTCTCCTCCTCCTCCTCTTCTCCATTGTCCCTCTCCTCTCTTCCCTCTCTCCCTTCCTCTCTCCTCTCTTTTCCTCCTCTCCCTCCTCTCCTCTTCCTCTCTCTCTCCTTGCCCTCTCCTCTACTCTCCTCTCTCCTCTCCCTTCCCTCTCCTCTGTCCCTCTCTTCTCTCTCTCACTTCCCTCTCTCTTCTTCTCACATTCCCTCTCTCTCCTTCTCCTCTCTCTCCTTGCCCTCTCCTCTCAATTGTCCCCTCCTCTCTCCTTCCTCCTTTCCCTTCCTCTCCTCTCCTCTTTTCTCTCTCTCCTCTCCCTCTTCCCTCTCTCCTCTTGTCCTCCTCTCTCTCCTTCTCTCTCCTCCTCTCCCTCCTCCTCCTTGTCCTCTCTCCTCTCTCTCTCTTGTCCCTCTCCTCTCCATTGTCCCTCTCTCTCTCTTCCTCTCTCTCCCTTGTCCTCTCTCTCTCCTCCCTCTCTCTCCATTCCCTCCTCTCTCTCTCTCTCTCTCCTCTCCTGCCCCTCTCTCCATTGTCCTCTCCTCTCCTCCTCTCCTTCCTCCCTCTTCTCCCTCTTCCTCTCCTCTCTCCTTTCCCTCCTCTCTCATTGTCCCTTCTCTCATTGTCCCCCTCTCTCTCCCATTTCCCTCTCCTCTCCTCTCCTCTCTTCCTCTCTCTCATCTCCCTTCTCTCTCTTCCCTCTCCTCTCATTGTCCCTCTCTCTCTCTCTCATTGTCCCTCTCTCTCTCTCTCATTGTCCCCCCTCTCTCTCATTGCCTCTCTCACATTGTCCCTCTCTCTCTCTCATTGTTCCTCTCTTTCTCTCGCTCTCTCTGTCTGTCTCTGTCTCTCTATCAGTCTCTGTCTGTCTGTCTCTCTCTGTGTCTGTCTCTGTCTCTGTCTCTCACTCTCTCTGTTTCTCTCTCTCTGTCTCTGTCTGCTGTCTGTCTGTCTGTCTGCTCTCCTGTCTCTGTCTCTGTGTCTCTCTCTGTCTGTCTGTCTGTCTCTCTTTCTCTCTCTCTGTGTGTGTGTGTGTGTGTGTGTGTGTGTGTGTGTGATGTGTGTGTGTGTGTGTGTGTCAGCCTCCCTGCCTGCCTTGTGCAGGAATTGTCAGGAGACAGAAATAGCCCAGTGGATCAATGGCTGGCTGCTGACTGTTTCCAGGTCGTGTCAACTGTTGACAGTTCTTTGCAGCCAACGACACTTTAAAAATGATTTTTTTTTAAAAATTACCGCGTGCACCCGTGCAGATGAGAAGGGGGGAGTGGAGGGCAAGGCAGGGAAGGAGGAGGGAGGTGTGCTGCTTGATTTTATTGCTCCCCTGGAAATTGTGCCCCACCCCGGATGTTTTGTATTTGTGGTGTGTGTGTGCGTTTGTGTGAATGTATGTGTGTGTGTGTGTGTGTGCGCGCGCGCGCGCGTGTGTCTTCGTGTGTGTGTGTGTGTTTGTCTATGTGTGTGTGTGTCCCTGTGTGTGTAGGTGTGTGTGTGCACTGTGTGTGTATGTGTGTGGTGTCTGTGTGCACTGTGTGTGTGTGTATGTGTGTGTGTGTGTGTGTGTTGTGTGTGTGTGTGTTTGGGTAAGGTGGTGTGGTTTTTGCAGGG
Source organism: Monoplex corrugatus (assembly GCA_030674185.1). Lineage (NCBI taxonomy): Eukaryota > Metazoa > Mollusca > Gastropoda > Littorinimorpha > Ranellidae > Monoplex > Monoplex corrugatus. The sequence continues at coordinate 746,813 of JAPXFY010000032.1, read as the reverse complement.
TATTAAAGAGAATCCACATAAATCTTATTTGCGTTGTTGTTAGGGGGATGAGGTGGTAGAGATCATATCCCTCTGCACTCTGGTCATTTGTGTGTGTTGTGAAGGCGGTAAGAGAAAACCGTAACATGGTCAGTTGCCTTGTATTAAGTAGTAAAAAGAGTCCACATAAATCTTGTTATGGGGAGTGAGGTGGTAAATACCACATGTCTGGGCACTCTGGTCAGGCAGGGTTTTTATTTGTTGTTGTTGTTGTTTTTGTGGCTTGAAGGCGTGTCTCTCACTCATGCTCTGTAGCTACGAAGTTCTCTTTGGGAAAGACTGACATAACTTGGTTGACCAGATGACGTTGGCGGGGGGGTGGGAAGGTGGAGAGAAATTTTTGGGGGAAAAAGACAAAATTGAAGACTGTAAATGGCTGTGGGGAGTGAAGGGGGGGGGGGAGGGGCTCAAATCGTGTTATAGGGGGAAAATTGCAGATTTGAAAAGTCTTCTCAAAATATTGGGGGGGGGGGGGAAGAATTCATTACATAAAGTCAAATAAAATCTCGAAGGTAAATGCCGAAATCAAAGCGAAATGTTTGTAAATAAATCTGTAAATGATAGATAAATAAACCATTAAAGTAATAGATATCTTGACGGTCTCGAGGATAAAAGCCGAAATCAAAACAAAGTGCTTGTAAATAAATGAATATATGAATAGATAAATAAACAAACCATTAAGGTAATATATCTTGACGGAGAAGTTTTGGAGGAAATCCTCCAGCGGTCAAAAAGTCTGGGGATCAAAACACCTTGTTCACCTGTTCTTGAAGAAGTGTGTGTGTGTGTGTGTGTGTGTGTGTGTGTGTGTGTGTGCTGACCTTGGCACTGGTGACAGTGTGTGTGTGACCTTGCTGCACACGGCTCCTCCACTCTGTGTGCCACAGCTACCGTCAACATACACACAACGCCTCGCTCTTCGCTGTATACTGAGAGACAAAGAAAACGCCACACTACTTGTGTCGGGTCCACAAGGGATTCATCGTGTTGATTCTTTGGCCTATCTTGATTCCCCCCGTGGGGATGCCGAGGGCTCTTTCAGTATAAATAGTATCCCCACCTTCTGGACATTCTGTGCTAGAGAGTTCCTCTTTTTGTCACTCTCTTTGTTTCTGCCTTGTTCCTTTGCTTTCTGTCATTTCTTCCTATCATTTTCTGCCTTGCTGGTCCGTTCACTTGTATGTGTTCAATAAAGTCGTACGTACTTTTTCTTAGGATTGATAATTGGGTACATGTATTAAGTGCATTTCTGGCTTTAGGGAAATGAGATATGTGGAAGCAATTTTAGGTAATTTATGCCCGTTTTTATATATTTGAGTGTCCTTAGGTATGCTTAAATTTGTGTTCAGGTGTGTTTTTTAAATCCCCTGTGCGATAAATTGGACGGAGTGGTAAACGTCAGGGGCATGTCCATAGATTGTGTGCGTGAATGCATTAATATGTCTGCTTTCTTTTCTTTTCTTCTTCCCCCCCCCCCCCCTCCCCCACCTGTTGAGTTTTGTATGTTTTGAAGCGGTTACAGCCCTGATATAGCTCTACGCAGTCGACTGGGCTTTAAACAACAATAACAATCTGTTGTTCAGTCATTCGTGATCTGACGTCCATAAACCGTCTTAAACCATCTGCTTTTGGTCGTTGTGACATCACAACAAGCCATCTGCTCGTAGTCATTGTGACGTCTTAACAAGCCGTCTGTTGTTAATCACTCCTGATCTGACGTCATGGCTTTTTATTCCTTATTTGTCGTAACAAGAAATCATCTGCTGTTAGTCACTCCTGATCTGACGTCATGGCTTTTTATTCCTTATTTGTCGTAACAAGAAATCATCTGTTGTTAGTCACTCCTGATCTGACGTCATGGCTTTTTATTCCTTATTTGTCGTAACAAGAAATCATCTGTTGTTAGTCACTCCTGATCTGACGTCATGGCTTTTTATTCCTTATTTGTCGTAACAAGAAATCATCTGTTGTTAGTCACTCCTGATCTGACGTCATGGCTTTTTATTCCTTATTTGTCGTAACAAGAAATCATCTGTTGTTAATCACTCCTGATATGACGTCATGGCTTTTTATTCCTTATTTGTCGTAACAAGAAATCATCTGTTGTTAGTCACTCCTGATCTGACGTCATGGCTTTTTATTCCTTATTTGTCATAACAAGAAATCATCTGCTGTTAATCACTCCTGATCTGACGTCATGGCTTTTATTCCTTATTTGTCGTAACAAGAAATCTGCTGTTAGTCACTCCTGATCTGACGTCATGGCTTTTTATTCCTTATTTGTCGTAACAAGAAATCATCTGTTGTTAGTCACTCCTGATCTGACGTCATGGCTTTTTATTCCTTATTTGTCGTAACAAGAAATCATCTGCTGTTAATCACTCCTGATCTGACGTCATGGCCTTTTATTCCTTATTTGTCGTAACAAGAAATCATCTGCTGTTAATCACTCCTGATCTGACGTCATGGCTTTTTATTCCTTATTTGTCGTAACAAGAAATCATCTGCTGTTAGTCACTCCTGATCTGACGTCATGGCCTTTTATTCCTTATTTGTCGTAACAAGAAATCATCTGCTGTTAGTCACTCCTGATCTGACGTCACAGCAAACAATATGCTGTTCTGTCATTGTGACGTCACAGCAAACTGTGTTGTTCTGATTCCCGATCTGACGTCACAGCATTCTGTTCTGTCATTGTGACGTCACAGCAAACTTGTTCTGTGATTCCTGATCTGACGTCACAAACATTCTGCTGTTCTGCCATTGTGACGTCACAGCAAACTTGTTCTGTCGTTCCTGATCTGACGTCACAACAAACATCCTGCTGTTCTGTCATTGTGACGTCACAGCAAACTGTTGTTCTGTGATTCCTGATCTGATGTCACAACAAACATTCTGCTGTTCTGTCATTGTGACGTCACAGCAAACTGTGTGGTGTTCTGTGATTCCTGATCTGACGTCACAACAAACATTCTGCTGTTCTGTCGTGACGTCACAGCAAACTGTGTTGTTCTGATTCCTGATCTGACGTCACAACAAACATTCTGCCGTTCTATCATTGCTTGTGTGACATCGCAACAGACCATATGTTGTCCTGTACATTGCCAGAAGACAGACAGACAGACCAAAGACTTTCTTTGACCTTCTCCGTCTGTCTGTCTGTCTGTCTCTGTCTCCCTCTTTCACACACACACACACACACACACACACACACACACACACACACACACACACACACACACACACACTTACTTCTGTCCAGTGGGTATGAAATAATCTGCCTTTTTTCCTGAAGAGAGATTGAAAAAAATATTTTCAATCTTAAACAAGTGCAACATACATACAGTGTAGCGTTTCTTTAGTCCCTGAGTATATTTGTCTCCAGTGTTGTGAAGGAATGCAAAAAAAAAGAGGAAAAATAATATGGAATCATATAATGCAGAAATCTGGGTTGTTTCTAAATTTGGATATTGTGAGCGATTTTTAATGATTGCGCGTGCAAGGTTAAACGTTCAATAAAACATTCTTTTTTATTCGTTTTTATTTATCTATTTTATGGACTTTAATTTCATTTTATTAGATTACTACCCATTTGTTTCGTTGTGTTTTAATATTTTAAATTGTTTAAGTTGTTTTAACGATTTATTTATACAGAATTTCTCGTTTAAACAGAGAAGATGTGAGGGTTTCAGTTCGATCCACGGTTTCGTGTGTGTGTGTGTGTGTGTGTTGTGTGTTGTGTGTGTTGTGTGTGTGGTGTGTGTGTGTGTGTGTGTGGTGTGTGTGTGTGCACGCTTGCTTGCTTGTGTTGTGTGTGTGGTGTGTGTGTGCGCACACGCTTGCTTGCTTTTTTTGTGTGTGTTTGTGTGTATGCGTGTGTCTGTGTGTGTGTGTTTATTTAGAAATGTCCAGTAAGCAGAACGGTGCCTGCAAAATTCCATATGCGCTTAACCACAAATGCGTGGCACTGCAAGACATAGACCTTGAGGAACGAAAACTTGGGGTGGGGAAGGGGGAGACAAACTGAGAAAAACATAAAGACCTTGATGGAGGAAATACTGGAAGGATGGGTGAGGGAAACATAAAGACCTTGATGGAGGAAATACTGGAAGATGGTGAGGGAAACATAAAGACCTTGATGGAGGAAATACTGGAAGATGGGTGAGGGAAACATAAAGACCTTGATGGAGGAAATACTGGAAGATGGGTGAGGAAAACATAAAGACCTTGATGGAGGAAATACTGGAAGATGGTGGGGAAACATAAGACCTTGATGAGAAATACTGGAAGATGGTGAGGAAAACATAAAGACCTTGATGGAGGAAATACTGGAAGATGGGTGAGGAAAACATAAAGACCTTGATGGAGGAAATACTGGAAGATGGGTGAGGAAAACATAAAGACCTTGATGAAGGAAATACTGGAAGATGGGTGAGGAAACATAAAGACTTTGATGGAGGAAAACTTAAAGACCTTGATTTGACAAAAACATAAAGACCTTGATGAAGGAAATACTGGAAGATGGGTGAGGGAAACATAAAGACCTTGATGGAGGAAATACTGGAAGATGGGTGAGGAAAACATAAAGACCTTGATGAAGGAAATACTGGAAGATGGGTGAGGGAAACATAAAGACCTTGATGGAGGAAATACTGGAATATGGGTGAGGGAAACATAAAGACCTTGATGGAGGAAATACTGGAAGATGGGTGAGGGAAACATAAAGACCTTGATGAAGGAAATACTGGAAGATGGGTGAGGGAAACATAAAGACCTTGATGGAGGAAATACTGGAATATGGGTGAGGGAAACATAAAGACCTTGATGGAGGAAATACTGGAAGATGGGTGAGGGAAACATAAAGACCTTGATGGAGGAAATACTGGAAGATGGGTGAGGGAAACATAAAGACCTTGATGGAGGAAATACTGGAGATGGGTGAGGGAAACATAAAGACTTTGATGAAGGAAATACTGGAAGATGGGTGAGGGAAACATAAAGACCTTGATGGAGGAAATACTGGAAGATGGGTGAGGGAAACATAAAGACCTTGATGGAGGAAATACTGGAAGATGGGTGAGGAAAACATAAAGACCTTGATGGAGGAAATACTGGAAGATGGGTGAGGGAAACATAAAGACCTTGATGGAGGAAATACTGGAAGATGGGTGAGGGAAAACATAAAGACCTTGATGGAGGAAATACTGGAATATGGGTGAGGGAAACATAAAGACCTTGATGGAGGAAATACTGGAAGATGGGTGAGGAAAACATAAAGACCCTGATGGAGGAAAACTTAAAGACCTTGATTTGACAAAAACATAAAGACCTTGATTTGACAAAAACATAAAGACCTTGATTTGACAAAATATACCATAAAGACCTTGATTGACAAACTAAGACCTTGATTGACAAAAACATAAAGACCCTGATGATGGAACAAAGCTGATGAGTGTTACTCGGACATTAAGAACTGGATGACACACAATAGACTTCAGCTTAATGACGACAAACAGAAGCTATCCTCATTGGCACCCGTCAAAACTTTCTCAGCTGCCTCCTCTTTCTCTCCCATTATGTAACACATCAGTCCCAATTTCTGATTCAGCTAAAAACCTTGGTGTCTGCATTGACTCTACCCTCTCCATGAACAACTTTGTTTCTCAAACTGCCAGATCCTGCTACTATCATCTCCATCGTATAATGGCTGATCAGGAAGTATCTCTCTGTCGAAACAACTGCAAAACTCGTTCTCTCCTTCATAATGTCTCGCATTGACTATTGCAATTCACTCCTGTCTGGTCTTCCTGCCTCCACCATTCACATCCTACAGCGCATTCAAAACAATGCTGTACGCCTTGTACTCAAAAAGAAAAAAGCTGACCACATATCTCCTCTCCTGGCACAACTTCACTGGCTCCCTGTATCAAAGCGCATACAGTACAAACTAGACACCATGTGCTACAAAAGCCTCAATAACGCAGCCCCGATTACCTGTCAAGCCTACTTGAGATCTATCTTCCCTCACGTACCCTCCGCTCTGCCTCCGATCCTCTGACTTTTCGCTTTCCACGCACTAAGCTCAATACCTATGGTCCACGAGCCTTCTCTGTTTCTGGTCCACTCTCCTGGAACAAACTTCCTCTCTCAGTCCGTCAGCAACCTACTTTTGTCTCCTTCAAGTCCGCTCTCAAAACACACCTTTTCTCCTCCGCATAAAATCCTAACCTCACTCAACCCCCCCCCCCCCCCCTCTGCAGCCTGTCTCCGCTCGGAGGGAATCACATGGTTATAATATATAATTGTATATGCTATGCTCTCTATAATTTTCCATTGGTTTTATTCTTGCTTTTATTGCTTTTATTCTTTCTCCCCATTTATAGCCATGCGTGTGTGTGTTGTGTGTGATGTGTGTGGTGCGTGTGGTGCGTGCGTGCGTGCGTGCGTGCTTGCGTGTGTGTCTGCTTCAGCGCTTAGATTTGATTTTATCAAGATTTTGCGCTATATAAATATTGTAATTATTATTATTATTATTATTAATTATTATATTATTATTATTATAAAGACCTTGATGGAGGAAAACATAAAGACCTTGATGAAGGAAAACATAAAGACCTGATGAAGAAAAACATAAAGACCTTTATGAAGGAAAACATAAAGACCTTGAAGGAAAACATAAAGACCCTGATGAAGGAAAACATAAAGACCTTGATGAAGGAAACATAAAGACCTGATGAAGGAAAGGATAAAGACCTTGATGAAGGAAAACATAAAGACCTTGATGGAAGGAAAACATAAAGACCCTGATGAAGGAAAGGATAAAGACCTGATGAAGGAAAACATAAAGACCTTGATGAAGGAAAACATAAAGACCCTGATGAAGGAAAGGATAAAGACCCTGATGAAGGAAAGGATAAAGACCTTGATGAAGGAAAACATAAAGACCCTGATGAAGGAAAACATAAAGACCTTGATGAAGGAAAGGATAAAGACCTTGATGAAGGAAAGGATAAAGACCTTGATGAAGGAAAACATAAAGACCCTGATGAAGGAAAACATAAAGACCTTGATGAAGGAAAGCATAAAGACCTTGATGAAGAAAAACATAAAGACCCTGATGAAGGAAAACATAAAGACCTTGATGAAGGAAAGCATAAAGACCCTATGAAGGAAAAATAAAGACCCTGATGAAGGAAAACATAAAGACCTTGATGAAGGAAAGATAAAGACCTTGATGAAGGAAAACATAAAGACCTTGATGAAGGAAAGGATAAAGACCTGATGAAGGAAAAATAAAGACCTTGATGAAGGAAAAGATAAAGACCTTGATGAAGGAAAACATAAAGACCTGATGAAGGAAAACATAAAGACCCTGATGAAGGAAAAATAAAGACCTTGATGAAGGAAAGGATAAAGACCCTGATGAAGGAAAACATAAAGACCTGATGAAGGAAAACATAAAGACCTTGATGAAGGAAAGCATAAAGACCTGATGAAGGAAAACATAAAGACCCTGATGAAGGAAAGGATAAAGACCTGATGAAGGAAAACATAAAGACCCTGATGAAGGAAAGGATAAAGACCTGATGAAGGAAAATAAACCATAAAGGGACCTTGATGAAGGAAAACATAAAGACCCTGATGAAGGAAAACATAAAACGATGATGAAGGCCGAAAGAAACATAAAGACCTTGATGAAGGAAAACATAAAGACCCTGATGAAGAAAGCATAAAGACCGATAAGGAACATAACCTGATGAAGGAAAACATAAAGACCCTGATGAAGGAAAGCATAAAGACCCTGATGAAGGAAAACATAAAGACCTTGATGAAGGAAAACATAAAGACCCTGATGAAGGAAAACATAAAGACCTTGATGAAGGAAACATAAAGACCCTGATGAAGGAAAACATAAAGACCCTGATGAAGGAAAGATAAAGACCCTGATGAAGGAAAGCATAAAGACCCTGATGAAGGAAAACATAAAGACCTTGATGAAGGAAAACATAAAGACCCTGATGAAGGAAAGCATAAAGACCCTGATGAAGGAAAGGATAAAGACCTTGATGAAGGAAAACATAAAGACCCTGATGAAGGAAATGATAAAGACCTTGATGAAGGAAAACATAAAGACCCTGATGAAGGAAAACATAAAGACCCTGATGAAGGAAAACATAAAGACCTGATGAAGGAAAACATAAAGACCCTGATGAAGGAAAGGATAAAGACCTTGATGAAGGAAAGCATAAAGACCCTGATGAAGGAAATGATAAAGACCTTGATGAAGGAAAACATAAAGACCCTGATGAAGGAAAACATAAAGACCCTGATGAAGGAAAACATAAAGACCCTGATGAAGGAAAACATAAAGACCCTGATGAAGAAAACATAAAGACCTTGATGAAGGAAAGCATAAAGACCTTGATGAAGGAAAATATAAAGAGCTTAATGAAGGAAAGGATAAAGACCCTGATTAAGGAAAACATAAAGACCTTGATGAAGAAAAACATAGACCCTGATGAAGGAAAACATAAAGACCTTGATGAAGGAAAGCATAAAGACCTTGATGAAGGAAAACATAAAGACCTTGATGAAGGAAAACATAAAGACCCTGATGAAGGAAAACATAAAAGACCCTGATGAAGGAAAACAAAGACCCTGATGAAGGAAAACATAAAGACCCTGATGAAGGAAAACATAAAGAACTTGATGAAGGAAAACATAAAGACCTTGATGAAGGAAAACATAAAGACCCTGATGAAGGAAAACATAAAGACCTGATGAAGGAAAACATAAAGACCCTGATGAAGGAAAACATAAAGACCCTGATGGAGGAAAACATAAAGACCTTGATGAAGGAAAACATAAAGACCTTGATGAAGAAAAACATAAAGACCTTGATGAAGGAAAACATAAAGACCCTGATGAAGGAAAACATAAAGACCTTGATGAAGGAAAACATAAAGACCTTGATGAAGGAAAACATAAAGACCCTGATGAAGGAAAACATAAAGACCCTGATGAAGGAAAACATAAAGACCTTGATGAAGGAAAGGATAAAGACCTTGATGAAGGAAAACATAAAGACCCTGATGAAGAAAAACATAAAGACCTTGATGAAGGAAAGCATAAAGACCTTGATGAAGGAAAGGATAAAGACCTGATGAAGGAAAGCATAAAAACCTTGATGAAGGAAAGCATAAAGACCTTGATGAAGGAAAGCATAAAAACCTTGATGAAGGAAAGGATAAAGACCTGATGAAGGAAAGCATAAAAACCTTGATGAAGGAAAGCATAAAGACCTTGATGAAGGAAAGGATAAAGACCTGATGAAGGAAAGCATAAAAACCTTGATGAAGGAAAGCATAAAGACCTTGATGAAGGAAAGCATAAAGACCTTGATGAAGGAAAGGATAAAGACCTGATGAAGGAAAACATAAAGACCCTGATGAAGGAAAACATAAAGACCCTGATGAAGGAAAACATAGACCTTGATGAAGGAAAGGATAAAGACCTTGATGAAGGAAAACATAAAGACCTTGATGAAGGAAAACATAAAGACCCTGATGAAGGAAAACATAAAGACCTTGATGAAGGAAAACATAAAGTGTGTGAGAAAAACATACAGACTTTGAGAAAGGAAAACTTTGGGAGTGGAGGGGGGGGGGGTTGGGTTGGAGACACAAACTTGGGGGAACATAGAGTTATATGAACACAGACCTATTGAAGTCATAGACCTGAGTGTCTGCTACAGAAATAAGTCCAAAGACAGAGACACCTACATGGGAGATAACTCCGTGACTCTCAAGAGTTACGTTACTTAGTTGACATTTAAAATTATTCCTGCTTCCGTCATATTTTCTTTGGATTGCATATATGCCTTGGAAGCAACCCTGTATATGTTCTGTCTTGTCTATATGTGTGTGTTTGGTCAGTTCAAGAATAAAAGACTGTGTCAATCTTGAACATAAGACCAATATATTGTATGAATTTCTCTCCACCATCGTGGTTGTGTGTAGCGTAGTTGCAGGGTATATGGGTAACTTGGGCATTCTTTTTTTTAAGGAATGTTCTGAGCTCACCACTTTATGCTTTGTGGGTGCGTCTGTGCTAGCTGAATGGGTAGCGCAAACTGTGTTGGGTTTGAGAAATTGTACATGGGAGATAACTCCGTCACTCTCAACAGGCCGGTGTTGCAGTGGCTTGACCATTGTGGTCAGTCTGTGATTTTACGTGTTTGTGTCTCTCCGTCTCTCTCTTTCCCGTCACACGCACATGCATTCTCTGTGT
>JAPXFY010000032.1:721484-731484 GCA_030674185.1 Monoplex corrugatus | reverse complement strand
GGCCTTGGGCAAGCCAAGACACAAAGACACGCCAAAGGGTAATGGCTTTGGGCAAGCCAAGACACAAAGACACGCCAAAGGGTAATGGCCTTGGGCAAGCCAAGACAGACATCATGGTTGTTGGTATTGAGGACCCAGCTAAAGTCCATAACCATTGTTACTTATTTAGTTAGTTATATATTTTTTTTTATCCATGTTCCTTCTTCCCACCTGGGGGTGCAGGCGGCTTTTTCAGTATGAATAATATCTCCACCTTCTGGACATTTCTGTGCTAGATATGGCCTTTTTTTTTTTCCTTTTTTTTTTGTCACTCTCTTTGTTTCTGTCCTGTTCCTTTTTTTTTTTCTTCTTTTCCTGCATTTTGTGCCTTGCTGGTCCATTCACCTGCATGTGGTCGATAAAGTCTTACGCACTTGGGAGTGACAATTGGAAGCATGCATTGAGCGCATTTTCGGCTCTAAGGAAATGTAATATGCGGGAGCAATTTTAGATGATTTGGGCCCGTTGATATAAGCTATCTATCTATCTATCTATCTATCTATCTATCTATCTATCTATCTATCTATCTATCTATCTATCTATGTTTTCGTGTCCTTAGTTATGTTTAAATTTGTGTTCAGGTATGGTTTTTTAGATCCCTTGTGTGACAAATTGGACGGAGTGGTCAACGCCAGGGGCATCTCCTAGGATATATGTGCGAATGCATTGATATGTGTACTTAATTTTCTTTTGCTGTTTTTTTGTTTGTTTTGTTTTGTTTTTTCTTGCTATAGTATTGTGTATGTTTTGTTTTTTCTTGCTATAGTATTGTGTATGTTTTGTTTTTTCTTGCTATAGTATTGTGTATGTTTTGTTTTTTCTTGCTATAGTATTGTGTATGTTTTGTTTTTTCTTGCTATAGTATTGTGTATGTTTTGTTTTTTCTTGCTATAGTATTGTGTATGTTTTGTTTTTCTTGCTATAGTATTGTGTATGTTTTGTTTTTTCTTGCTATAGTATTGTGTATGTTTTGTTTTTTCTTGCTATAGTATTGTGTATGTTTTGTTTTGTTTTTCTTGCTATAGTATTGTGTATGTTTTGTTTTGTTTTTCTTGCTATAGTATTGTGTATGTTTTGTTTTTTCTTGCTATAGTATTGTGTATGTTTTGTTTTTTCTTGCTATAGTATTGTGTATGTTTTGTTTTTTCTTGCTATAGTATTGTGTATGTTTTGTTTTTTCTTGCTATAGTATTGTGTATGTTTTGTTTTTTCTTGCTATAGTATTGTGTATGTTTTGTTTTTTCTTGCTATAGTATTGTGTATGTTTTGTTTTTTCTTGCTATAGTATTGTGTATGTTTTGTTTTTTCTTGCTATAGTATTGTGTATGTTTTGTTTTTTCTTGCTATAGTATTGTGTATGTTTTGTTTTTTCTTGCTATAGTATTGTGTATGTTTTGTTTTTTCTTGCTATAGTATTGTGTATGTTTTGTTTTTTCTTGCTGTAGTATTGTGTATGTTTTGTTTTTTCTTGCTATAGTATTGTGTATGTTTTGAAACGGTTTTCAACAGGTATGGCTCTACACAGTCGGCTAGTCTGGGTTTTCATCAGGTATGGCTCTACACAGTCGGCTAGTCTGGGTTTTCATCAGGTATGGCTCTACACAGTCGGCTAGTCTGGGTTTTCATCAGGTATGGCTCTACACAGTCGGCTAGTCTGGGTTTTCATCAGGTATGGCTCTACACGGTCGGCTAGTCTGGGTTTTCATCAGGTATGGCTCTACACGGTCGGCTAGTCTGGGTTTTCATCAGGTATGGCTCTACACAGTCGGCTAGTCTGGGTTTTCATCAGGTATGGCTCTACACAGTCGGCTAGTCTGGGTTTTCATCAGGTATGGCTCTACACAGTCGGCTAGTCTGGGTTTTCATCAGGTATGGCTCTACACAGTCGGCTAGTCTGGGTTTTCATCAGGTATGGCTCTACACAGTCGGCTAGTCTGGGTTTTCATCAGGTATGGCTCTACACAGTCGGCTAGTCTGGGTTTTCATCAGGTATGGCTCTACACAGTCGGCTAGTCTGGGTTTTCATCAGGTATGGCTCTACACAGTCGGCTAGTCTGGGTTTTCATCAGGTATGGCTCTACACAGTCGGCTAGTCTGGGTTTTCATCAGGTATGGCTCTACACAGTCGGCTAGTCTGGGTTTTCATCAGGTATGGCTCTACACAGTCGGCTAGTCTGGGTTTTCATCAGGTATGGCTCTACACAGTCGGCTAGTCTGGGTTTTCATCAGGTATGGCTCTACACAGTCGGCTAGTCTGGGTTTTCATCAGGTATGGCTCTACACAGTCGGCTAGTCTGGGTTTTCATCAGGTATGGCTCTACACAGTCGGCTAGTCTGGGTTTTCATCAGGTATGGCTCTACACAGTCGGCTAGTCTGGGTTTTCATCAGGTATGGCTCTACACAGTCGGCTAGTCTGGGTTTTCAACAAAAAGTAACTTTTCCTCTTTTTTTCCCCTGTTGAAGTATTGTGTATGTTTTGAAACGGTTATAGCCCTGGTATGGCTCTGCTCAGTCGGCCGGGCTTTGAACAGAAATAACAATTACTTACTTACTTACTTACTTACTTACTTACTTTATTTACTTTACTTCCTTACTTACTTGAATATATTTATTCGTTCAGTCATTTATTTAGTTAGTTAGTTATTTGTTTATTTATTTGTGTATTTATTTATTTTGTTTATTTATCTTCCATTAATATTGTTACCCAGTTTTATTAATGTATTTATTCATGTATTGATAAAGCTGGTCCACTAACCGCACTGTGAATTGTGTGTCCACAGTGTGCCCAAGACCAACACAGACAAGTGGATCACTATCACCAAGTTCCTGCCAGCCCTTGCCCAGCAAGCCCATGACTCGGAACCCGAGTCCGACATCGAGGATGATGATGAAGACCTTGACGACGACGACAACCGAGTACACGACCCTGCAGATGGCGCTGGCGATGCTGAGAGAGAGGACGGAGGACGTAGCAACGTTTTTTCTTTGGCTTTGAGGTGTTCCGTTTTGTGAGGGAAATGGGAAGAACTTGGAATCGGGTTTGTGTGGAAGTGCGTGTGTGTGTGGATGAGGGGAGGAGGGTGGATTTGGGCAAATAATGAAGAGCTCATGTGAGTGTGCTAGCTCTGAAAACATGTATTGGCCAGAAGAAAGCAGCTGATAATGACGTTCCTTCATAATGTCTTGTTAACGTCTACTCACAAAAGTGCTTTAAGACAAGTGGAAATACTTGAATTATGCAAGGGTGGGTTGGGGAATTTTTTTGTGTTTGTTCAAGAGCGATTCTTCACACTCAGATAAATCCATATGCGCTCCATCCAAATATGCTAGCAATTACTTGACAGACTCCCTGAGCCTGTGCAAAACCCCGTGTGCTGGTAAGGGCAGGTTGGCAAGATGGACAAGATATTCGGGATTTTTTTTTTCATTGTTTTCAAGATGTTGATGCAGGCGAGTTAGATATTGTAGCTTAGGAACCAGAATAACAAGAAAACCAATGTAAGCGTGTAATTAACAAAACAAGAGCAAATTTTTGGCCAACCGGCCTTTGTCAAGCGCGAACGCACGGTCACAAACAGACCACAAACACCAAACAACGGATAATAAAAACAGGACTAAAAACTTCCCTGCCACCTCGTCCAGTGGATAAAAAGGGACCAAATCAAATTGACAAAGGCCGATTGGCTGAAAATTTGCGCTTGTTTTGTCTTGTTTTGTTAATTACGCACTTACATTGGTTTTCTTGTTCTTCTGGTTCCTGTTTGCTTGGGCGCGGGCAGTCACACTTGTTTTGGATCTTGTAGCTTACCTGTATGCACACGGGAAGTTGGGGGAGAGAGTGGGGGAGGGATGAGAGAGAGGGGGTGAATAGTTTAAGCTATAGGTACAGTGTGGGTATTGGGGGGGGGGGGAGTAAGAGGGGGATCATCATCATCATCATGTCGAGCTTGCTCGGCTATCCATGACACGTTTCTTCCATCCTTCTCTGTCAGACATTGCAGTAGGTAGTTCATCATACTGACAGCCCGTATCATCCATCAGTTGGTCGATGAAGGTCTTTTTTGGACGTCCTGGTCTTTGTTTGCCGTGACTGGGTCTCCATAGTAGAATATTCCCCACCAGTTCTTCTTTGCTACGCCAGCAGTGTCCCGCGTAGCGCAGTCTTTGTTGATGTATTGATTTACTGATTGGTGGGATCTTACCATATAACTCTTTGTTAGTTGGATGTTCTCTCCAGGATTTGTTCAGGGCTGCACGCAGCATTCGTGTGTATGTTCCATCAATCTTCTTCTCCAAGAGGGGGATAATCTATTGAATCTTTGTGTCATCATCATCATCAGGTGCCCTGCTGCATGGCGTTGGCGATCATGGACTTCCATCTGTCTCTATCTCTCGTTGCCCCAGCATCTCTCCCACCCCCCTCGTCCCCAGCCACTCTGCAAGTCCGTCCGGCATTTTCTCCCTGGGTCTACCTGGTGCTCTCTTTCCCTCCAGCTTTCCCGTTGTGACCAGGTGCTCCAAATCCCCCTTCCTCATAAAATGGCCTATAAATGTTGCCTGTCTTTTCCTAATCTTCCTTATGAGTGATCTACTTGTGTCTGCCTCCATCAAGACTGTCTCGTTTGTTTTCTTTGCTGTCCATGGAACTCTCAACATTCTTCTTAGAAACCACATCTCGGCTGCCTCTTTGTGTGTGCAAGTTAAAATCCAGAAAGAATGAAACAATATGAATTGGGTTGAAGCAGACATGTAAATAACTGTATAAACTGAAGTTGTACAGGGGATTGCTGTATAAGTTGAACACAGTCTGCATTCACTTTTGTGATTGACGTGTATTACTTCCTACTTGCAGAGGAATTTGATTTATATTCTTGTTTATTACAGATTTCCCATAGAAGTGAGGTTGTGACTTGTGCATAGTAAGTAGGTGGTGGCTTTACCATTTCAGTAGCGGATACTTATGGTCAGGTTTGTTGTTATTGTTGTTGTTGTTGTTGTTGTTTTCACGTTTTGGGACATGATTAGGAAAAGACAAGCAGCGTTCATAAGACTTTTCATGAAGGAAGAGACATTTGAACACCTAGACTCAACGGGAAAACTACAGGGAAAAAGAACGCCAGGTAGACAGACCCAGGGAGAAAATACACACTTGTGTACTGTGGGTGGGGACACAAAGTGTGGGAGATGTAAGTGCAGCAACAAAAGATAGATTCGTGTGAAGGGTTATGATGCAGGAAGCTGGTGGATAGGGTAAGGAAGCCAAAGGGTTAAGTTTTTGCAGATGGTGCATAGGGTGCGGGAGTCAAAGGGTTAAGTTTTTGCAGTTGTGCATAGGGTGCGGGAGTCAAAGGGTTAAGTTTTTGCAGTTGGTGCAGGAGTCAAAGGGTTATGTTTTTGCAGTTGGTGCATAGGGTGTGGGAGTCAAAGGGTTAAGTTTTTGCAGTTGGTGCATAGGGTGCGAGAGTCAAAGGGTTAAGTTTTTGCAGTTGGTGCATAGGGTGCTGGAGTCAAGGGGTTAAGGACACAATAGGTGGGGGGGGGGGGGGGTTGTTGATTGCGTAGGAACAGAACAGTGCAGGGGAGGGGGGAGGGTGAATAGCTTATCGGGCTAGGGACTAACAGAGCAGGGGTGGAGGTGGTAGTGACTAGTAAAGCTATATAGGTAGAGCAGGTAGGGGGAGGTAGTGAGAGGGAGAGAGTAGATAAATACTATATTGGCTTTATTTTTGTGTGCAAGTTAAATTGATATAGGAATGTCCGTGCGTGATATAAGTCAACGTAGTCATAGCACAGGTGTTGTGGTGTGTGTGTGAGAGAGATGCAGAGATGGTACTGTGTGTGTGTATTGAAACGGTCATAGCCCTGATATGGCTCTACGCAGTCGGCTGGGTTTCAGGTAACGATAAGAGTAAGAGATGATTGTTTAGATTGTAGGCATACTTAACCAGTTTTTTTGAATGCTGCATTGAAAGCATAGGAATAGATCAGTGTGTGTGTGGGGGGGGGGGGGGTTGTTGTGTGTTGTGTGTGTTGTTGTTGTGTATGTGTGTGTGTGGGGGGGGTGGTTGTTGTGTATGTGGGTGTGTGTGTTGTTGTTGTGTGTGTGTGTGTTGTTGTTGTGTGTGTGTGTGGGGGTGTGTGTGTAGTGTTGTTTGTGTGTGTGTTGTTGTTGTTGTGTGTGTGTGTTGTTGTTGATGTGTGTGTGTTGTTGTTGTTGTTGATGATGTGTGTGTGGTGTGTGTGTGTGTTGTTGTTGTTGTGTGTGTGGGGTGTGTGTGTGTTTTGTTGTTGTGTGTGTGTTTGCAGTGTGTGTTTGTGTGTTGTTGTTGTGTGTGTGTGTGTGTGTGTGTGTTGTTGTTGTTGTGTGTGTGTGGTGTGTGTGTTGTTGTTGTTGTGTGTGTGGGGTGTGTGTGTGTGTTGTGTGTGTGTGGGTGTGTGTGTGTGGTGTGTTGTTGTTGTGTGTGTGTGTGTGTTGTTGTGTGTGTGTGTTGTTGTTGTTGTGTGTGTGTGTGTTGTTGTTGTGTGTGTGTGTGTTGTTGTTGTTGTGTGTGTGTGTTGTTGTTGTGTGTGTGTGTGTGTGTTGTTGTTGTGTGTGTGTGTGTTTGTTGTTGTGTGTGTGTGTGTTGTTGTTGTGTGTGTGTGTGTGTGTTGTTGTGTGTGTGTGTGTTGTTGTGTGTGTGTGTGTGTGTTGTTGTTGTTGTGTGTGGTGTGTTGTTGTTGTGTGTGTGTGTGTGTTGTTGTTGTTGGTGTGTGGTGGGGGGGTGGTGTTGTTGTTGTTGTGTGTGTGTGTGTGTTGTTGTTTGGTGTGTTGGTGGGTGGTGTGTGGTGTTGTGTGTTTGTTGTTGTTGTTGTTGATGTGTGTGTGCGCTTGAGTGCACTTGTATTGGGGAGGATACATGATGCAGGTTAGAGGTGGGGGTGAGAAGGATGGCCGTAGGAATGTCAGAAATGTTATTTTTTTCCCACTTGGTATATGTGTGATAATGAGACCCGCTTTGTGTGACCCACTCAGTGGAGTGGGTGCTTGCTCGCTTGATCAAGGTTGTGGAAGGTGTCGCCTCAAGGGAGAGGGACTTGGGGGAGAGATGTGGGGGGGAGCGAGCTCGTGCTCTCTCCCTCCCTCTTGCCGGTTAACCCTCAAATTCACCCATATCCGCCAGCGTCCTGAATTGTCAGTCATGACAGCCAAAGTAAAAACTTTAACCCTTTGACTCCCTCACCCTGTCCACCAGCTTCCTGCAGGAAATTGATGGATAGAGAGGGAGTGAAAGAGTTAAGTTTTTACAGCTGGTGGATAGGGTGCGGAAGTGAAAGGGTTAAAATGTTTATTTACCCTTTTATTGTTTGCAGTGGTAGTGTTTATCCGTTCTCAGTAACAGACGGGGTGAAACATGTAAAGGATTGTGAGAACACCTGCCTTAAATTTTCAGTAGATGATTGTGTGTGTTACATATTGTTGCACTGTATGTTTGGGAGTCCATGATTTTAGCGTCTCCCAAAAGTCTGTGGAGAAAGTTGTTGTCCCATGCTGGAGAAAGTTGTCCTGTGCTGGAGAAAGTTGTCCTATGCTGGAGAAAGTTGTTGTCCCATGCTGGAGAAAGTTGTCCCATGCTGGAGAAAGTTGTCCTATGCTGGAGAAAGTTGTCCTATGCTGGAGAAAGTTGTTGTCCCATGCTGGAGAAAGTTGTCCTATGCTGGAGAAAGTTGTCCTATGCTGGAGAAAGTTGTTGTCCCATGCTGGAGAAAGTTGTCCTATGCTGGAGAAAGTTGTCCCATGCTGGAGAAAGTTGTCCCATGCTGGAGAAAGTTGTCCTATGCTGGAGAAAGTTGTCCTATGCTGGAGAAAGTTGTCCTATGCTAGAGAATGTTGTCCCATGCTGGAAAAGTTGTTGTCCCATGCTGGAGAAAGTTGTCCTATGCTGGAGAAAGTTGTCCCATGCTGGAGAAAGTTGCCCTATGCTGGAGAAAGTTGTCCTATGCTGGAGAAAGTTGTCCCATTGTGGGACTGCCAGACACTGGCATGACCACTTCCACGATCTTTATAGTGTGAATTCATTTGATATTACATTATGCAGGTCACACACACACACACACACACACACACACACACACACACACACACACACACACACACACACACACACACACACACACACACACACACACGTGCTTGATGGCCTGGGTGTTCTGGTGTGCCAGCCATTGTTGATGTGAATTTCTGGGCAGTTCGAACCCAGGAATTTCAGTTGAAAGGTCTGGTTTATCATTTGACCACTGCGCCTTGTCAAGTGGCCGGTCGGTCTCTAATCGACCTTGCATGGTAGGAGAAGATAGAGAGCAACGAGGGGGTTAGGGAAGTCACTATCTTCCTGACACTCATCACCGAGTGCTCGACACTCACCTTCAGTTTGAAGGTGTCGAGGAAGATAGAGCACTGAGGGTGAGGAGTTGGGGAAGGCAAAGCAGCCAGGGTCTGGAGGGGGTCAATGCATGTTTAAATATAACATTACCCTAAGTCCAAACTAAAAGTTTTCACCAATCTTCCCCACTTTGAAATCTTTCACCATTCTCTCTCAAACTCGCAGAAAACAGACATTGGGTTCAGTTCAGAATCTTTATTTCAGAAAGCAGTCTCTGAAGATTTGTTCTGCTCGGGTGGTTCCTGTTGCTGAAATTGATGGGGGGGGGGGGGGGGCTGCTATCTCAGCTGTGGCCATTATGGATAAATCCCACTTCCCTTAGATCCTAGGAAAGCGAGATTCATCCAAAATGGCCACAGCTGAGCACAGGCCACCACGGTTGGGGAGGGGTGGGGGGACAAGACCCAGCTAAATATCTTGTAGCCGATCAATGAGCACTAAACACGACTTTGAGACGAGGGTTTTCAGAAAATATTAAACTTTTAAAAATACAGCCAATTTCTCCCAAAAGGATTTTTGCCCATTTCAAGAAAGTTTTGAAACGGGCAAATATCGGTTTCGAGAAAAATTGGCCGTTTTGTTTGAAACAGAAAAACAAAAACAAAACAAACAAAAAAGAAAATCGAAAATTTCTGAAACCCTCGTATTCGATCGGCTGCAGAAATATTTCTGCAGCCGATCGATAAGCACTAGATACAAATTTGGTTTTCTCCCCACAACATATCTATTAATAGTGTGCATGTTTACAGTTGTAATAAAAATTGATGACGTTTTCTACTTCGTGACCTTGACTTATATGGCGAGACTGTGGCGTGCATTATCAACACTGACACTGACAGCCCTTGGCATAGGCGACATTGTGGAACCCACGGTAAAACTGGAGTTTTTAGCAGTGAGCACTTGAACAAGCTGTGAAATGCATTGAAGCAAAGTGTGAAATGCCCCAGCCTTTCTCACAGAATCTTTATCCCACTGTGAAATGCATTGAAGCAAAGTGTGAAATGCCCCAGCCTTTCTCACAGACTCTTTATCCCATTGTGAAATGCATTGAAGCAAAGTGTGAAATGCCCAAGCCTTTCTCACAGATCTTTATCCCACATTGTAGAAATCAACCAGCAGAAACAGCATGGAGGAGTAGTAAGTCAACTGTTGCCTCTAATACACTCAACATTCCTGTTGCCATTCCTGCATGTACAGCTTTTGGGGAATTATGATGCATTTAAATCTTAAATCTTAGTTAACTGCGAGCGTTTAAGCCAGTATGAACCAGAAACGCATGAACAAAACGAATGCAAAGAACACACAAAACTTAGGGGAAGGCAAAACGAGACTTTACCAAGTTGTGTATTTTATTTTGTCTATCATCATTATCAGGTGCCCTGCCGCATGGCGTTGGCGATCATGGACTTCCATCTGTCTCTATCTCTCGTTGCCCTGGCATCTCTCCCACCCCTTTCGTCCCCAGCCACTCTGCAAGTCCGTCCAGCATTTTCTCCCTGGGTCTACCTGGTGCTCTCTTTCCCTCCAGCTTTCCCGTTGT
>JAPXFY010000032.1:706484-713984 GCA_030674185.1 Monoplex corrugatus | reverse complement strand
CTGTTGGCTGTCCATCTTAATGTTTCCATCATTCTGGTGGTGTCAACTTACTGTTTGATAGGTCCACTGGACTGTTGGCTGTCCATCTTAATGTTTCCATCATTCTGGTGGTGTCAACTTACTGTTTGATAGGTCCACTGGACTGTTGGTGTCCATCTTAATGTTTCATCATTCTGGTGGTGTCAGCTTACTGTTTGATAGGTCCACTGGCCTGTTGGCTGTCCATCTTAATGTTTCCATCATTCTGGTGGTGTCAGCTTACTGTTTGATAGGTCCACTGGCCTGTTGGCTGTCCATCTTAATGTTTCCATCATTCTGGTGGTGTCAGCTTACTGTTTGATAGGTCCACTGGCCTGTTGGCTGTCCATCTTAATGTTTCCATCATTCTGGTGGTGTCAACTTACTGTTTGATAGGTCCACTGGCCTGTTGGCTGTCCATCTTAATGTTTCCATCATTCTGGTGGTGTCAACTTACTGTTTCATAGGTCCACTGGCCTGTTTACTGTCCATCTTAATGTTTCCATCATTCTGGTGGTGTCAACTTACTGTTTCATAGGTCCACTGGCCTGTTTACTGTCCATCTTAATGTTTCCATCATTCTGGTGGTGTCAACTTACTGTTTCATAGGTCCACTGGCCTGTTTACTGTCCATCTTAATGTTTCCATCATTCTGGTGGTGTCAACTTACTGTTTGATAGGTCCACTGGCCTGTTTACTGTCCATCTAATGTTTCCACATTTGGTGGTTCACTTATGTTTATAGGTCTGGCTGTGTCCATCTTAATGCTTCCATCATTCTGGTGGTGTCAACTTACTGTTTGATAGGTCCACTGGACTGTTGGCTGTCCATCTTAATGTTTCCATCATTCTGGTGGTGTCAACTTACTGTTTGATAGGTCCACTGGATTGTTGGTTGTCCATCTTAACGTTTACATCATTCTGGTGGTGTCAGCTTACTGTTTGATAGGTCCACTGGTCTGTTGGCTGTCCATCTTAATGTTTCCATCATTCTGGTGGTGTCAGCTTACTGTTTGATAGGTCCACTGGCCTGTTGGCTGTCCATCTTAATGTTTCCATCATTCTGGTGGTGTCAGCTTACTGTTTCATAGGTCCACTGGCCTGTTGGCTGTCCATCTTAATGTTTCCATCATTCTGGTGGTGTCAGCTTACTGTTTGATAGGTCCACTGGCCTGTTGGCTGTCCATCTTAACGTTTCCACCATTCGTGTCGTGGCAGCATACTGTGTGATAGGTCCACTTGCCTGTTGGCTGTCCATCTTAACGTTTCCATCATTCTGGTGGTGTCAGCTTACTGTTTGATAGGTCCACTGGCCTGTAGGCTGTCCATCTGAATGTTGCCATCATTCTGGTGATGTCAGCTTACTCTTTCATAGGTCCACTGGCCTGTTGGCTGCCTATCTTAATGTTTCCATGATTCTGTTTCATAGGTCCACTGGCCTGTTGGCTGTTCATCTTAATGTTAATTCCATCATTCTGGTGGTGTCAGCTTACTGTTTCATAGGTCCACTGGCCTGTTGGCTGCCCATCGTAATGTTTCCATCATTCTGGTGGTGTCAGCTTACTGTTTGATAGGTCCACTGGCCTGTTGGCTGCCCATCTTAATGTTTCCATCATTCTGGTGATGTCAGCTTACTGTTTGATAGGTTCACTGGCCTGTTGGCTGCCCATCTTAATGTTTCCATCATTCTGGTGATGTCAGTTTACTGTTTCATAGGTCCACTGGTCTGTTGACTGCCCATCTTAATGTTTCCATCATCCTGGTGGTGTCAGCTGACTGTTTGATAGGTCCACTGGTCTGTTGGCTGCCCATCTTAATGTTTCCGTCATTCTGGTGGTGTCAGCTTACTGTTTCATAGGTCCCTCACCTCCCCACCCACCCGTTCCCAAATTTTGCCTTGGGATTTACGCAGGCTCAAGGAGTGTGTCAGATAACTGGTGACGTACAACATTAACAGTATTTGTGCTTATGGAAATATTCTGAAGGCGGAGACACTGTCTGGAGGACGCTGACAGTGACAGTGTTTACGAGGGTGTTACCCTCATCAAGAATAACATTCCTTCTTTATGTTTTCCTTAAATCCAGCCCTCGTCCAATCAGGGTCTACATCACGCACAACGACAACAACAATAACAACAACAACAACTACTACTACTACAATAATAACAACAACAACTACTACTACAACAATAACAGCAGCAGCAACAACAACAAATACCAGGGGAAAAAAAACACGAAAAAAGAATAAGAATGCGTATTCAGTACAACAAGACAAGACAGGCACAAATTTTTGGCCAGCCGGCCTTTGTCAAGCGTAAGATCACAAACAAACAAACACCAGGTACAAACATTAAGAGAAAAAGACTGAAACTTCCCTGCTACTCCTAATTTTTGTATCTGGTGTTTGTTTGTTTGTTTATGATCTTATGCTTGACAAAGGCCATTTGGCCGAAAATTTGCGCCTGTCTTATCTTGGGTTAAATACGTGTTCTTATTCTTTTTTCGTGTTTTTTCTGGTTCCTGTTGGCTTGAACGCGGGCAGTCACGCTTGTCACACTTGTTTTGTGGGCTAGGGGTGGTGGTGGTGGTGGTGGTGGGGCTGGTGGTGGTGTTGGTGGTGGGGCTAGGGGTGGTGGGCTAGGGGTGGTGTTGGTGGGAGTGGCGACCAGCAATCATTACCAGAGTTTCAGTGTCAGTTTCTCAAGATGACGTCTCCGAGCTCGGAACGAATTCCATATGCACTAACGTCACAGGTGCCACATGCATGGTGACCGTGGCACATGCCTTAAGCGTGCACATAAACCCATGAGCTGGCCAGGTCCTGAGGCCCTACCTAGACTATGTTTTACCTAGTCAATATTTTATACTGGTATTGTATCAGCCTACCACTGGAATAATCTTGGTTACGTGTAAATGACATGTGTAAGTCTGTATCTTACCTTCAAGAAAGGAGCATATATATGAAGTAAATAAATAAATCATTAAAGATCTGAATCACAACACAGCTAGCTATTCTGTATAAACTCGTCTCACATGACAGACCCGCCCCTCCCCTCTAGCTAGTCAATGCCCCAAATGCTCAGCCAGTACCAGAACACGAAATCAGTCCCAATTTCTGATTCAGCTAAAAACCTTGGTGTCTGCATTGACTCTACCCTGTCCATGAACAACTTTGTTTCTCAAACTGCCAGATCTTGCTACTATCATCTCCATCGTATAAGCCTGATCAGGAAGTATCTCTCTGTGGAAACAACTGCAAAACTCGTTCTCTCCTTCATAATGTCTCGCATTGACTATTGCAATTCACTCCTGTCTGGTCTTCCTGCCTCCACCATTCACATCCTACAGCGCATTCAAAACAATGCTGTACGCCTTGTACTTAAAAAGAAAAAAGCTGACCACATATCTCCTCTCCTGGCACAACTTCACTGGCTCCCTGTATCAAAGCGCATACAGTACAAACTAGACACCATGTGCTACAAAAGCCTCAATAACGCAGCCCCCGATTACCTGTCAAGCCTACTTGAGATCTATGTTCCCTCACGTACCCTCCGCTCTGCCTCCGATCCTCTGACTTTTCGCTTTCCACGCACTAAGCTCAATACCTACGGTCCACGAGCCTTCTCTGTTTCTGGTCCACTCTCCTGGAACAAACTTCCTCTCTCAGTCCGTCAGCAACCTACTTTTGCCTCCTTCAAGTCCGCTCTCAAAACTCACCTTTTCTCCTCCGCATAAAATCCTGACCTCACTCAATCCCCTCTGCAGCCTGTCTCCGCTCGGAGGGGAATCACTTTGTTTTAATATATAATTGTATATGATGTGCTCTCTGTGGTTTTCCATTGGTTTTATTCTTGCTTTTATTGCTTTTATTCTTTTCTCCCCATTTGTGGCCATGCATGTGTGTTGTGTGTGTGTGTGTGTGTGTGTGTGTGTGTGTGTGTGTGTGTGTGTGTGTGTGTGTGTGTGTGTGTGCGTGCGTGCGTGCGTGTGTGCGTGTGTGTCTTTTCGGCGCTTGGATTTGATTTTGTCGAGATTTGCGCTATATAAATATTGTAATTATTATGTATGCATGTGCGTACGTATGTATGTATGTATGTATGTATGTATGTATGTATGTATGTATACGCTTAGATTTATGTATGTATGTATGCATGTATACGCTCAGCTTAGATTTATGTATGTAAGTATGTAAGCATGTATGTATGCATGTATACGCTCATATGTATGTAGGTATGTATGCATGTATACGCTCAGCGCTTAGATTTGATTTTGTCAAGATTTTGCGCTATATAAATAAAATATATTATTATTATTATTATTATCTACTGACCAGGATATGAGGTTTGGCAAACACACGGCGGTTTACTTCCAGCCCTCACCCAAGTGGCACGTACAACTACACATATCATCATCATCATCATCATCATCAACATCATCATCATCATCATCATCATCATCATCATCATCATCATCATGTGCCTTGCAGCATGGCGTTGGCGATCATGGCCTTCCACACACGAATCTATCCTTTGTCGCTGCAAGTACAGTTCCCATCCTCTCCGTCCTCATCCACTGCACAAGTCCGGTCCAAGTTTTCTCCCTGGGTTTACCTGGTGCTCTTTTCCCTCCAGATTTCTTATTGTGACTAGGTGCTCTAAATTCTGTACACATGTAAACAAGGAAGAAAGAAAAGAGAAAGAACGTAAGTAGGCTATATTCCTCTCAGACGACCTCCCTGTTCTCCAGGCACTGGAGAATACAAGCTCTTCCACCTGACCAAGATCTTCAGCAAGTCAGAAGAACCAGAACAGTGGTCCTCCAGTGGATCCCCGCTCACTGTGGGATACCAGGAAACCAGACGGTAGATGAGCTGGCAACAACAGGAGCCCAGGAAGACCAAGCAGATAACAGCGTCAGCTACAGCCACAAGAGGAGCATCATCACATCACTCCTTACGTCAGCTACAGCCACAAGAGGAGCATCATCACATCACTCATTACGTCAGCTACAGCCACAAGAGGACCATCATCACATCACTCATTACGTCAGCTACAGCCACAAGAGGACCATCATCACATCACTCATTACGTCAGCTACAGCCACAAGAGGAGCATCATCACATCACTCCTTACGTCAGCTACAGCCACAAGAGGAGCATCATCACATCACTCCTTACGTCAGCTACAGCACATAGAGAGCATCATCACATCACTCCTTACGTCAGCTACAGCCACAAGAGGACATCATCACATCACTCATTACGTCAGCTACAGCCACAAGAGGACCATCATCACATCACTCCTTACGTCAGCTACAGCCACAAGAGGAGCATCATCACATCACTCATTACGTCAGCTACAGCCACAAGAGGAGCATCATCACATCACTCATTGACGTCAGCTACAGCCACAAGAGGAGCATCATCACATCACTCATTACGTCAGCTACAGCCACAAGAGGACATCATCACATCACTCATTACGTCAGCTACAGCCACAAGAGGAGCATCATCACATCACTCATTACGTCAGCTACAGCCACAAGAGGAGCATCATCACATCACTCATTGACATCAGCTACAGCCACAAGAGGAGCATCATCACATCATCTCATTACGTCAGCTACAGCCACAAGAGGAGCATCATCACATCACTCATTACGTCAGCTACAGCCACAAGAGGAGCATCATCACATCACTCATTACGTCAGCTACAGCCACAAGAGGAGCATCATCACATCACTCATTACATTACGTCAGCTACAGCCACAAGAGGAGCATCATCACATCATCATACATTACGTCAGCTACAGCCACAAGAGGAGCATCATCACATCACTCATTACGTCAGCTACAGCCACAATAGGAGCATCATCACATCACTCATTACGTCAGCTACAGCCACAAGAGGAGCATCATCACATCACTCATTACGTCAGCTACAGCCACAAGAGGAGCATCATCACATCACTCATTACGTCAGCTACACAAGAGGCCATCATCATCTTAGTCAGCTACAGCACATAGGAGCATCATCACATCACTCATTACGTCAGCTACAGCCACAAGAGGACCATCATCACATCACTCATTACGTCAGCTACAGCCACAAAGGAGCACCATCACATCACTCATTACGTCAGCTACAGCCACAAGAGGAGCATCATCACATCACTCATTACGTCAGCTACAGCCACAAGAGGAGCATCATCACATCACTCATACATCAGCTACAGCCACAAAAGGAGCATCATCACATCACTCATTACGTCAGCTACAGCCACAAGAGGAGCATCATCACATCACTCATTACGTCAGCTACAGCCACAATAGGAGCATCATCACATCACTCATTACGTCAGCTACAGCCACAATAGGAGCATCATCACATCACTCATTACGTCAGCTACAGCCACAATAGGAGCATCATCACATCACTCATTACGTCAGCTACAGCCACAATAGGAGCATCATCACATCACTCATTACGTCAGCTACAGCCACAATAGGAGCATCATCACATCACTCATTACGTCAGCACAGCCCACAAGAGGAGCATCATCACATCACTCATTACGTCAGCTACAGCCACAATAGGAGCATCATCACATCACTCATTAAGCCACGGACAGAAAGGGAGACAACCACCTTGTGTCCACAGAGTAGCTCGTCCTTGCCACTCAATCGTCCCAGCGAGCCCTGCACACAGTATACTCAGCTGTGGGTAGAAGCCAGTTGAGGCTCGATAATCCCACGATGACATCACATCAACTGTTGACGTTGTGAACCTCCCACATATCAGTACAGACACAGTCCACGATGACGTCACATCAACTGATGACGTTGTGAACCTCCACACACTTAGTACAGACACAGTCCACGATGACGTCACATCAACTGTTGACGTTGTGAACCTCCCACACATCAGTACAGACGGAGTCCACGATGACATCACATCAACTGATGACGTTGTGAACCTCCACACACGTCAGTACAGACACAGTCCACGATGACGTCGCATCAACTGTTGACGTTGTGAACCTCCCACACATCAGTACAGACACAGTCCACGATGACGTCACATCAACTGTTGACGTTGTGAACCTCCCACACATCGGTACAGACACAGCCCACGATGACGTCACATAAACTGTTGACGTTGTGAACCTCCCACACATCAGTACAGACACAGTCCACGATGACGTCACATCAACTGTTGACGTTGTGAACCTCCCACACATCAGTACAGACACAGTCCACGATGACGTCACATCAACTGTTGACGTTGTGAACCTCCCACACATCAGTACAGACACAGTCCACGATGACGTCACATAAACTGTTGACGTTGTGAACCTCCCACACATCAGTACAGACACAGTCCACGATGACATCACATAAACTGTTGACGTTGTGAACCTCCCACACATCAGTACAGACACAGTCCACGATGACGTCACATCAACTGTTGACGTTGTGAACCTC
>JAPXFY010000032.1:698984-701484 GCA_030674185.1 Monoplex corrugatus | reverse complement strand
AACGAGAAAGTCTTGATGGAGGCAGACTCAAGTAGACCATCCATAAGGAAGATTGGGGAAAGACAGGCAACATTTATAGGCCATTTTATGAGGAAAGGGAAATTGGAGCACCTGGTCACAGCAGGAGGGTTGGAGGGAAAGAAAGCACCGGGTAGACCCAGGGAGAAGATACTAGACGGACTCGCAGAGTGGCTGAAGACAAGGAGGGTGGAAGATGTGCTTGAGGCAACAAGTGATAGAGACAGATGGAAGTCCATGATCGCCAACACCATGCGGCAAGGCACCTGATGATGATGATGATGATGGTGATGATGATGATGGTGATGATGATGATGATGATGATGATGATGATGATGATGATGATGATGATGACCACAGACAGACTGGTGCCAAGACTCCCTTTAATCTTTTCACTCCCTGACACACTCTTCACGTTCCTGTAGCAAAAGCTGGTGCCTAGGGTGAGGGAGTCAAGGGGTTAATAACAAGCCAGCCCACAGGATGATTAAATCAAAACACTTGGAATGGGGACGGGCGCCACCAACTGTTCTTCGAGCTCAAAAGCAAAACTATGATGAAAACACAACTGAATTAAAATGCTGATATAGAGGGTGAGAGAGTCGAAGGGTTAATCCTTTGACTCTCGGATTCTATCCACCAACTGTAAAAACTTAACCCTTTGATTCCCTCATCCTATCCACCAGCTTCCTGCAGGGTTAATTTCCCTCACCCTATCCACCAGCTTCCTGCAAGAAGCAGAAGCTGGTGGATAGGGTGAGGAAATCAAAAGGTTAAGTTTTTGCTTTGCTGGCATGGTTGACAATGCAAGATGCTGGTGGACAGGGTGAGGGAGTCACAGGGTTAAAACAGACAGGTCTGCCCTGGTCACGGGTGTTTTCCCTTTTCAATTTTAAAAACTGACGGGTCAGGGCATCGTGTGCCTTTTTGAGGTCAGACACAGCGGTCAGCACTGACCTGGGGCTGACTTTTATCAGACAACAGTTACTGTGTCTTCTTCCACGGTGAGCAAAGGCAAACGGGGAACGAGAAAAGAGATCGTTATTTTTGTTCGAAGCCCAGCTGAATGCGTAGAGCCATATCAGGAGATAGTTATTTTTATTTTTGTCTAAAGCCCGGCCGACTGCGTAGAGCCATACCAGGGCTATAACCGTTTCAAAACATACACAATACTTTAACAGGGAGAAAAAAAAGAAAAGAGAAGACAATTAAGTACACATATCAATCCATTTGCGCACTTTATCCAAGGTTTTTATGCAGAGGTGAAAAGGTGAGTTTTGAGAGCGGACTTAAAGGAGACAAAAGTAGGTTGCTGACGGACTGAGAGAGGAAGTTTGTTCCAGGAGAGTGGACCAGAAACAGAGAAGGCTCGTGGACCGTAGGTATTGAGCTTAGTGCGTGGAAAGCGAAAAGTCAGAGGATCGAAGGCAGAGCGGAGGGTACGTGAGGGAACATAGATCTCAAGTAGGCTTGACAGGTAATCGGGGGCTGCGTTATTGAGGCTTTTGTAGCAGATGGTGTCTAGTTTGTACTGTATGCGCTTTGATACAGGGAGCCAGTGAAGTTGTGCCAGGAGAGGGGAGATGTGGTCAGCTTTTTTCTTTGTGAGTACAAGGCGTGCAGCATTGTTTTGAATAGATAGTAGTCTCATCAGACACCCACCCGGGGTATGGAGGAAATGGGGAAAACTTTACAGTACCCAGGCTTAAGGGGTTGGAGTTTATTCACCACACTCAGACAACTCCACATGTGCTCTACCCAGTCTACCATTCGGTAGACTCTATCTGTCTGTCTGTGTCTGTCTGTCTGTGTCTGTCTGTCTGTTCATTCTCTGTCTGTCTGTCTGTCTCTGGCTGTCTCTCTCTCAGTCTCTCTCTCTGTCTCTGTGTTCTGTCTCTCTTTCTCTGTCCCTCTCTCTCTCATTTTCTGAGTCTGTCTGTCTTTCTGTCTGTCTGTTTCTTTCTCTCTTTCTCTCTATCTCTCTGTTCCTCTGTCTGTCTGTCTCTCTCTATCTATCTCTTTGTTCCTCTGTCTGTCTGTCTGTCTCTCTCTCTCTATCTCTCTGTTCCTCTGTCTGTCTTTCTCTCTCTCTCTCTCTCTGTTCCTCATTCTGTCTGTCTCTTTCTCTCTCTCTCTATCTCTCAGTTCCTCTGTCTGTCTGTCTGTCTGTCTCTTTCTCTCTCTTTCTCTCTCTCTATCTCTCTGTTCCTCTGTCTGTCTTTCTCTCTCTCTCTCTCTGTTCCTCTGTCTGTCTGTCTCTTTCTCTCTCTCTCTATCTCTCGTTCCTCTGTCTGTCTGTCTGTCTGTCTGTCTGTCTGTCTGTCTCTTTCTCTACTCTCTCTATCTCTCAGTTCCTCTGTCTGTCTGTCTGTCTATCTCTTTCTCTCTCTTTCTCTCTCTATCTCTCTGTTCCTCTGTCTGTCTGTTTGTCTCTCTCTCTCTCTCTTTCTATCTCTCTGTTCCTCTGTCTGTCTGTCTGTCT
>JAPXFY010000032.1:678984-686484 GCA_030674185.1 Monoplex corrugatus | reverse complement strand
AAATCAGAGTAGTGATCGACCGTGACCAGGTATTCATTGCCATTATGTTCAAAGATGTCACAAGCGATGTATTGCCAGGGCAGGTCAGGGATCTCTGTGCTAATAAGTGGTTCTTTCTGCTGACCACGTTGGTATGTGTTACAGGCGCTGCATGTTTTGACAAAATATTCAATGTCCATGTTCATCCTGGGCCAGTAGACTACCTCACGTGCTCTTCTTATGCAGCTCTGAATTCCTGAGTGGCTTGCATGAAGTTTCTCAAGGATGTCTGCTCTTTCGCTTTCAGGTACAATTACTCTGTGGCTTTTGAAGACAAATCCGTTGTGGACTGACAGTTCCTCCCTGAAAGGAAAGTATTCTTGTAACTGTATTGAAAGTTGTTGTTTCTCCTCTGGCCAGCCTTGTAGAATGACAGCTTTCAGGGTTTTCATGGTTGCATCTTCCTGAGTTGCTTGCTGCAGACTGTTCAGTCTCTCTTGGCTGATGGCCAGTTCTTGCAATGAGTCTGTTTTCTCCAGGTCTGTGAGGAAAACGGCTTCCTTGTGGGTGACTTGCTGTTCCGCTTTTCCACAGATTGCTCTGCTGAGGGTGTCAGCCAGGTGCATCTCAGATCCACGCTTGTACACTACCGTGTACCTGAACTTCTGAGTTCTGAGTAGCATCCTCTGAATCCTCTTAGGTGCTGAGAGCAGGCTCTTCTTGTGAATGGTCTCTAGTGGTTTGTGGTCTGTCTCCACCAGGATGTCTCTTCCATAGACGTATCTCTCAAACCTTTCCAGACCGAAGAGTATTGCCAACATCTCCTTTTCTATTTGAGCATAGCTTTTTTCTGTCTCGGTCAAGGCTCGTGATGCGTACTGAATCGGTTGACCATCCTGCATGAGACAAGCTCCAAGTCCAAACTGTGAAGCATCACACTGAAGGGTGGTTGTACGCTTTCCTGAAGAGTCAAAGTAGCGAAGCACCGGTGGCTCAGAGAGTATCTTCTTCACTTTCTTCAGGGCTTCTCCGTGGACGTCTTCATCCCATCTGAAGTGGATGTCTTTTTTTACCAGTTCTCTGAGTGGTGCTGCTGCCTCAGACAGGTTTGGTGCAAATTTCTGAAGGTATCCGGCTACACCGAGTAGTCTCTGCACAGCTGCTTTGTCTTCTGGCACTGGGAGTTGTTGGACAGCGTCCAATTTCTTTGGATCGGCTTTCAAGCCTTCTCTTGAGAAGATGTGTCCCAAATATGATATCTCTGTTCGTTTCATCTCAACCTTCTCCTTGTTGAGTTTGATTCCAGTCTCTCGGCATCGTTGTAGCAAACGGTTCAGGTTGGTATCATGAACTTGTGCTCCTGCTTCGTCGGTTGGTCCTCTGCCAAAAACAAAGATGTCATCATGAACCGCTACCACGCCTGGCAGTCCTGCCAAAGCGATGTCAATCGTCCTCTGGAATTCTTCTGGGGCTGGTGAAATTCCAAAGGGCATTCGTTTCCATCGGTATTTGCCAAAAGGCGTCTCAAATGTTGTCAGGTAGCTGCTGTCTTCGTCCAGTTCAACGTGCCAAAACCCGTTTTTCGCGTCCAGGTGTGTGAAGTATTTTGCATCTTTGAGGAGAGGCAGTACGTCATCAATGGTTGGCATGGGGTACTCGTTTCTCCTGAGGGCTTTGTTCAGTGGCTTAGGGTCGATGCACAGTCTGGCTTTCCCATTGCTCTTTTTGTTACGACCAAACTGCTTATCCACTCCGTTGGCGTGTCTACTTTAGTGACCACGTCCAGTTTTTTCAACCTCTTCAGCTCGTCCTTCACTTTCTCTTGCACTGCTATCGGCCACTTTCTGCAAGGCATCTTCACTGGAGCAATACTGGGGTCTGTTTCTAGGTGTAATTTCCCTTCTAGTTTTCCTTCTCCTTCAAAGATATCGTTGTACTTTGTGAGCATATCTTTTGCATTTTCCTCCTCTTTCTGATTCGCCGCATATCGTTGCAATGTTCTCTTCATTGATCGTCAACAATTGCATGTGCTGTACAGCTTTCAGTCCCAGTACTGGCTTACAGTCCGTTTTGGTGATCGCGAAGTTGACTTTGTATTTCCTTCTGTTCTTGGGGTTTTTCACTCGCAGCACTATCTCCCCCACAGGCTTCATTTCTGTTCCGTTGAACATCACCAGCTTCTTCTTCGTCTCTTGCAGGTCAGACTTTCTTTCATCTCCTGTGACTTCTCTGTACAGGCTCTCAGACATCACGTTTGTTGTTGCACCTGTGTCAAGAAGAAATGTTACCGGCATCTCATTTATCAGCAGTTTTGCTCGTATGTTTCTCTGCTTTTTTCTGGTTGTGTCTTCGATCCCGAGGATTTCAGTATCGCTTTCAGTGTCGGTCTCTTCTTCTTCGAAGTGCCGAACTCTTGTTTTATTTTGATTTTCCTTGGGTGTTCTGCAGCATGAAGCAAAGTGATTATTTTCTCCACAAGCTTTGCATTTTCTTCCAAATGCTGGACATTTCTCTTTTGCTCTTGGGTGCTTTCCACCACAATATCCGCATTTCTCTCTGTACTCTGGTTTGTTTCCTTGGCTATACTGCTTTGCTGTCTTCTTTTCTTTGAAAGCTTGGACTTCCTGCGTGTCCTGCGTTTTTCTCATCATTTGGACGGTTTGATGTTGACTTGATTCATGCGCTCTGCACATATCAATGCATGCAGTCAATGTCAGCTGTCGCACTTCCAGTAATTTTGATCGCAGAGTCTCGTCATGTACACCCAGTACGATTTGATCTCTCAACAGTCTGTCTTCCAGTGTACCATAGTTACAGGTCTTGATCAGTCTCCGCAGTTCTGCTACAAACTGTTCGATAGATTCTCCTGCTGCTTGATGTCTGCAGTTGAATCTGAATGCTTCGTAAGTTTCATTGGTTGAACCCACACAGTATTCTTCGAATTTCTGGAGAACGTGTCAATGTCATTTCTTTCAGCTTCATTAGCAAATGCCAATCCTTCATAGATGTCCACAGCATCCAGCCCGATGCAAGAAAGAAAAACTGCTGTTCTGTATGTTGAGTCTTCTTCTGTCTGTGTTGTCACAATTTCATAGCTGTCCCAAAGCCTCTTGAATTTCCTCCAGCTGCTCTGCAGGTTTCCTCCATTCACATCAAGTTTAGGAGGCAAGGGAATCTTGGCATGTCGTCGACTGGCTCTTCTCTCTTCTTGTTCATCTTCCTTGGTTGAACTTTAGTCTTCAATATTCTGGATTTTTGTTGAAGTTCGTAATCCCACTTCTGACACCATGTTTCGTTCTTTCTACAGCCAACTCGGAAGACAGGGCAATGCTTCTTCGTCTTTACTCGTCACTGTCTGATTCTCAACTGACTATATATACATATCACAGTGAACAGCAATCAGTTATCATTTAAACGAATATCATGCCGTGCTGCTATCCGCACGCTGTTTACTGTCAACACACGTCACACTCTACCTCTCTTGCTCTACCTCTCTCTCTACCTCTCTCTCTCTCTACCTCTCTCTTTACCTCTCTCTCTCTCTACCTCTCTCTCTATCTCTCTCTCTCTCACCTCTCTCTCTACCTCTCTCTCTCTACCTCTCTCTCTCTACCTCTCTCTCTCTACCTCTCTCTCTCCTCTCTACCCCCTCTCTCTACCTCTCTCCTCTACCTCTCTCTCTACCTCTCTCTCTACCTCTCTCTCTACCTCTCTCTCTCTACCTCTCTTGCTCTACCTCTCTCTCTCTACCTCTCTTGCTCTACCTCTCTCTCTTCCTACCTCTCTTTCCTCTACCTCTCTCTCTACCTCTACTCTCTTCTACCTCTCTCTCCTCTACCTCCTCCCTCCTCTCTACCTCTCTCTCTCTACCCTCTCTCTCTCTACTCTCTCTCTCCACTACCCTCTCTCTCTACCTCTCTCTCTACCTCTCTCTCTCTACCTCTCTCTCTACCTCCTCTCTCTACCTCTCTCCTCTACCTCTCTCTCTACCACTCTCTCCTACCTCTCTCTCTACCTCTCTCCTACCTCTCTCTCTCTTCTACCTCTCTCTCTACCTCTCTCTCTACCTCTCTCTCTACCTCTCTCTCTCTCTACTCTCTCTCTCCTACCTCTCTCTCTACCTCCCCTCTCTACCTCTCTCTCTACTCCTCTCTCTCTCACCTCTCCTCTCTCTACCTCTCTCTCCTACCTCTCTCTCTACCTCTCTCTCTCTCTACCTCTCTCCTCTCTACACTCTCTCTCTCTCTACCTCTCTCTCCTCTTCCTACCTCTCTCTCTACCTCTCTCTCCTCTCTACCTCCTCTCCTACCTCTCTCTCTACCTCTCTCTCACCTCTCTCTACCTCTCTCTCTCACCTCTCTCTCTCTACCCTCTCTCTACTCTCTCTTACCTCTCTCTCTCTACCTCTCTCTCTACCTCTCTCTACCTCTCTCTCTCTACCTCTCTCTCTACCTCTATCTCTCTACCTCTCTCTCTACCTCTCTCTCTACCTCTCTCTCTCTACCTCTCTCTCTACTCTCTCTCTCTACCTTCTCTCCTCTACCTCTCTCTCTCTACCTCTCTCTCCTCTACCTCTCTCTCTACCTCTCTCTCTCTACCTCTCTCTCTACCTCTCTCTCTACCTCTCTCTACCCTCTCACCTACTCTCTCTCTACTCTCTACCTCTCTCTCTACCTCTCTCTCTCTACCTCTCTCTCTCTACCACTCTCTCTACCTCTCTCTCTACCTCTCTCTCTCTACCTCTCTCTCTTCCCTACCTCTCTCTCTACCTCTCTACTCTTCTTCTACCACTCTCTCTCTCACCTCCTCTCTACCTCTCTCTTCTCTACTCCTACTCTCTCTACTCTCTCTCTCTCTCCTCTACCTCTCTACCTCTCTCATCTCTCTACCTCTCTACTCTCTACCTCCTCTCTCTCTACTCTCTCTACCTCTCTCTCTACCTCTCTCTCTACCCCTCTCTACCTCTCTACACCTCTCTCTCTACCTCTCTCTACCACTCTCCTCTACCCTCTCTCCTACTACCTTACTCTCTCTCTACCTCTCTCTCTACCACCTCTCTATCTCCTCTTCCTCTCTCTCTCTACCACTCTCTCTCTACCTCTCTCTTCTCTCACTACCTCTCTCTACCTCTCTCTCACCTCTCTCTCTCCTACCTCTACTCTCTTCTCTACCACCTCTCTACCTCTCTCTCTCTACCTCTCTCTCTCTCTCCTCTCTCTCTCTAACTCCTCTCTCTACTCTCTCTCTCTACTCTCTCTCTACTCCTCTCTATCTCTCTACCTCTCTCTCTACCCCCCTACTCTCTACTCTCTCACTCTCTCTCTCCCTACCTCCTCCTCTCTCTCTACCTCTCTCTCTACCTCTCTCGTCTACCTCTCTCTACCCTCTCTCTCTCGCTCTACCTCTCTCCTCTCTCTCTCTCGCTCTACCTCTTTCTCTGTCTACCTCTCTCTCTCTCACTTTACCTCTCTCTCTCTCCCTCTCTCTCTCCCCTCTATGCGAATCCCTATGTCTCAGCCCCTCTCTCTCCCTCCCTACCTCCCTCTCTCTCTAAGAACCTGTGGAAGTTTCCATTAATATATCGACACGGGCACGGTGCATGACGACCGCACGCTTCAGTAAGCGGACAAAAACTGGTACAGAGTATTTCATGGAGCAACAATCTTCCATTTAATAACTCCCCCCTCTCCCCCTCTCTCCCCTCTCAATCTCCCCCTCTCTCCCTCTGTCTCTCCCCCTCTCTTCCCCCCTCTCTCCCCCTCAGTCTCCCCCTGTCTCTGCTCTCTCTCCCCTCTCTCTCCCTCCTCTCTCTCCCCCTCTCTCCCTCTCTCTCCCCCTATCTCTCTCCCCCCTCTCTCTCTCCCCCCTCAGTCTCCCCTATCTCCCTCTCTCTCCCCCTCTCTCCCCCTCTCTCTCTTTCCCTTTCCTCTTTCCCTTCTCTTTCCTCCCTTAGCTGATTTGTGTGTGTGTGTGTGTTTTGTTTGTGTGTGTGTTTGTGTGTGTGTGTGTGTGTGTGTTTGGTTTGTGTGTGTGTGTGTGTGTGTTTGTGTGTTTGGTTTGTATGTGTGTGTGTGTGTTTGGTTTGTGTATGTGTGTGTGTGTGTGTTTGGTTTGTGTGTGTGTGTGTTTGTGTGTGTGTGTGTGTGTGTGTGTGTGTGTGTGTGTGTGTGTGTGTGTGTGTGTGGTGTGTGGCGTGTCTGTGTCTCCTTCTCTGTCTACTCCACTTTCTGAAAATCTCTCTGTCTCTCTCTGTTCTGTCTGTCTGTCTCTCTCTGTTCTGTCTGTCTCTCTCTCCCTCTTTCGTTGTTTCTCTCTCTCTCTTTGTTTCTCTCTCTCACTCTCTCTCTTTCCCTCTCTCTCTCTGTCTCTCTCTTTCGCTGTTTTCTCTCCCTCTCTTTCTTTCTGTCTCTCTCTTTGTCTCTCTCTCTTTCTCTCTTTCTGTCTCTTTCTTTCTCTCTCTCTCTTCCTCTCACTCTGCCTCTCTTTCTCTCTTTCTCCCTACCTCTCTCTGTCTCTTCTCCCTCTTTCTCTCCCCCTCCCCCTCCCCCTCTCCCTTACCCCCCAACCACATCTCCCTCTTCCAAACACACAAGCTATTTCCTGTTTTTTCCCAGGGCGACATATGTGTGGACCTGTCGCTGTCTAAACTCTCTTTAGGTGTTTATGTACCATGGACCATAACAGCAGACATTGAAAGAAGGATACAGGCAATGGAGATGAGATGCTTCCGCAAACTCCTTGGTATCTCATACAAAGATCATATAACCAATAAAGAAGTGAAAACAAGAATCGAAAACGCCATCGGGCCGTATGAAGACCTCCTGACTTCAGTGAAAAGACGCAAACTGAGGTGGTACGGGCACGTCACACGACCATCTGGACTGGCCAAGACCGTCTTGCAGGGAACAGTTCAGGGAGGGAGACGAAGAGGCAGACAGAGAAAAAGATGGGCAGACAATATCAGAGAGTGGACTGGCCTTGAATGGAACATCATTCTGCGGAAAGCCGAGGACCGTGAGGAGTGGAGGAAGTTGGTTGCAAAATCTTCAGTGGTGCCCCAACGGTCAACCAGACTACGGGATTGATGATGATGATGACGCGGAACATCGAGTACGCAGGTTAAAGATCCTGTGAGTCACATCAGTGTCTGGCAGTTGACGGAAACATGAAAACGCTCATCGTGCACACCCACTGAAGATGGAGTGTGCAGACTGTGCATCAACATACGGCCTGCATAGTGTGGGGGCAAAACACAATGTCAATACACATTTCCGAGAAAATGTTAATGTTTAACCCTTTGACTCCTGTACCCTAACCACCAATTGTAAAAACTTAACCCTTTGACTCCCCCACTCTATCCACCAGCCTCCTGCAGGAAGCTGGTGGATAGGGTGAGGGAATCAAAGGGTTAAGTTTTTGCTTTGCTAGCATGGTTGACATGCAGGATGCCGGTGGACAGAGAACAGGAGTGAAAATGTTAACAAAACAAAACAAAACAAAACAAAACAACAAACAAACAAA
>JAPXFY010000032.1:668984-671484 GCA_030674185.1 Monoplex corrugatus | reverse complement strand
TAACAGGCTCTACACATTTCTCCTGTGAACACTGCTTTACACATTTCTCTGTAACACTGCTTTACACATTCTCCTACACTGCTTTACACATTTCTGTAACACTGCTCTACACATTTCTCCTGTAACACTGCTTTACACATTTCTCTGTAACACTGCTCTACAAATTTCTCCTGTAACACTGCTTTACACATTTCTCCTGTAACACTGCTTTACACATTTCTCCTGTAACACTGCTTTACACATTTCTCCTGTAACACTGCTTTACACATTTCTCCTGTAACACTGCTTTACACATTTCTCCTGTAACACTGCTCTACACATTTCTCCTGTAACTCTCTCTACACATTTCTCCTGTAACTCTGCTCTACACATTTCTCCTGTAACTTGCTTACACATTTCTCCTGTAACTCTGCTCTACACATTTCTCCTGTAACACTGCTTACACATTTCTCCTACACCGGCTCTACACATTTCTCCTGTAACACTGCTTTACACATTTCTCCTGTAACACGGCTTTACACATTTCTCCTGTAACACTGCTTTACACATTTCTCCTGTAACACTGCTTTACACATTTCTCCTGTAACACTGCTCTACACATTTCTCCTGTAACACTGCTCTACACATTTCTCCTGTAACCTGCTCTACACATTTCTCCTGTAACACTGCTCTACACATTTCTCCTGTAACACTGCTCTACACATTTCTCCTGTAACACTGCTTTACACATTTCTCCTGTAACACTGCTTTACACATTTCTCCTGTAACACTGCTTTACACATTTCTCCTGTAACACTGCTTTACACATTTTCCTGTAACACTGCTTACACATTTCTCCTGTAACACTGCTCTTACACATTTCTCCTGTAACACTGCTCTACACATTTCTCCTGTAACACTGCTTTACACATTTCTCCTGTAACACTGCTCTACACATTTCTCCTGTAACACTGCTCTTACACATTTCTCCTGTAACACTGCTTTACACATTTCTCCTTACACACTGCTTACACATTTCTCCTGTAACACTGCTTTACACATTTCTCCTTACACACTGCTTTACACATTTCTCCTGTAACACTGCTCTACACATTTCTCCTGTAACTCTGCTTTACACATTTCTCCTGTAACACTGCTCTACAACATTTCTCCTGTAACACTGCTTTACACATTTCTCCTGTAACACTGCTTTACACATTTCTCCTGTAACACTGCTTTACACATTTCTCCTGAACACTGCTTTACACATTTCTCCTGTAACACTGCTTTACACATTTCTCCTGTAACACTGCTCTACACATTTCTCCTGTAACTCTGCTCTACACATTTCTCCTGTAACTCTGCTCTACACATTTCTCCTGTAACTCTGCTCTACACATTTCTCCTGTAACTCTGCTCTACACATTTCTCCTGTAACACTGCTCTACACATTTCTCCTACACACGGCTCTACACATTTCTCCTGTAACACTGCTTTACACATTTCTCCTGTAACACTGCTTTACACATTTCTCCTGTAACACTTCTTTACACATTTCTCCTGTAACACTGCTTTACACATTTCTCCTGTAACACTGATTTTACACATTTCTCCTGTAACACTGCTTTACACATTTCTCCTGTAACACTGCTTTACACATTTCTCCTGTAACACTGCTTTACACATTTCTCCTGTAACACTGCTCTACACATTTCTCCTGTAACACTGCTTTACACATTTCTCCTGTAACACGGCTCTACACATTTCTCCTGTAACACTGCTCTCCACATTTCTCCTGTAACACTGCTTTACACATTTCTCCTGTAACACTGCTTTACACATTTCTCCTGTAACACGGCTCTACACATTTCTCCTGTAACACTGATTTACACATTTCTCCTGTAACACTGCTTTACACATTTCTCCTGTAACACTGTTCTACACATTTCTCCTGTAACACTGCTCTCCACATTTCTCCTGTAACACTGCTTTACACATTTCTCCTGTAACTCTGCTTTACAAATTTCTCCTGTAACACTCTTTACACATTTCTCCTGTAACACTGCTCTACACATTTCTCCTGTAACACTGCTTTACACATTTCTCCTGTAACACTGCTCTACACATTTCTCCTACACATTGCTCTACACATTTCTCACCCAAAACAGTGGAAGAGCTGGGTTGTAAATATCAAAGACTGGACCAACCTCAGTATGTCTGAGCGGGCCCCAGTAGCTCAGTTGGTTTGAGCGTCGGATTCACATGCTTATGGTTGTGGGTTCGAATCCCGGGGTGCGCTATATTAAAACTAGCCTTCTCATTGCTCCATCTTAACATCATTGTTGTTCTGGTGGTGTCACTATAGGATCAGATAAGTCCTCATTCCCCCACTTCCCTGGGATGGTTATCCCCGTCGGCCATATCACCTAAGGTGGTGTCGACGTAAAAACTGAACCAAATCAATCAATCAGTATGTGTGAACTGTTTGTTGCTGTACCCACAGACAGAGGAAGAGCTGGGT
>JAPXFY010000032.1:663984-666484 GCA_030674185.1 Monoplex corrugatus | reverse complement strand
TTAGGCCCGTTTTTACATACGTTTTAGTGTCCTTAGTTACGTTTTAGTGTCCTTAGTTACGTTTTAGTGTCCTTAGTTACGTTTTAGTGTCCTTAGTTACGTTTTAGTGTCCTATTCGTTTTAGTGTCTTAGTTACGTTTTAGTGTCCTTAGTTACGTTTTAGTGTCCTTAGTTACGTTTTAGTGTCCTTAGTTACGTTTAAATTTGTATTCAGGAATGTTTTTGTAAATTACCTGTGCGATAAACTGGACGGAGTGGTCAACGCCGGAGGTAGCTCCTTATATTATGTGCGCGAATGCATAGGTATGTGCACTTAAATTTTTCTCTTTTTTTTAACCTGTTGACGTAAAGTATGTTTTGAAACGGTTATAGCCCTGATATGGCTCTACGCAGTCGGCTGGGCTTTAAACAAGAAACAACAAGAAGACTAATGTGCAGAACCTTTAATCCAACCATTTCTCAGGTGGGGTGGGAGCAAAACCCGGGGATAAGGTGGAGGTGGGATTAAGAGATTTTTTTTCTGGCATAACATAACAGTATCGATCACTGTAATGACAGGGTGTAACAGCTGGTACCAGCCCCCTGAAAAATGACCTTGAGGACGAAAGGTAAATGACTCAATGGAGGGGGGGGGGAGGTTAGAGTGGGGTGGGAAAGGGGTGAGGAAGAGGTGTTGGGGAGAGAGACAGGGCCGGGTGGGGGTGGAGGGAGGGAGAGGGAGGGGGAGGGAGGGTTAGGGTGCAGCTGATGCGTCAGTGAGTGTGGGAGGTGGTAGTGACCTGTGAGACTTGCTGACATCAAATAGTGTGGTAGATATGTACGGGTTGTCTACGTTACGCTTGTTTCATTCAATCAATGGTTAGTTTTTGTACCAAGTGGTGGTGACAGTGTGTGGTTGTGTGTGTGTGTGTGTGTGTCTGTTTGTGTGGTGCGTGTGTGTGTGTGTGTGTGTGTGTGTGTGTGTGTGTGTGTGTGTGTGTGTGTGTGTGTGTGGCTTGTGGTTGTGTGTGTGTATGTGTGTGTGTGTGTGTGTGTCTGTTTGTGTGCGCGCACGCGCGTGTACGTGTGTGTGTGAGTTGTGTGTGTGTGTGTGAGTATGTTGGGTGGTGTGTGTGTGTGTGTGTGTCGTGTGTGTCCTGTGTGTGTGTGTGTGTGTGTGTGTTGTGTGTGTGTGTGTGTGTGTGTGTGGTGTGTGTGTATGTGTGTATGATTGTGTGTGTTCATTCGTTCGTTCTTTGATTTAACGTCTTTTCACTGTGTCCTTGTTTTGTGTGTGTGTGTGTGTTTTGTGTTGTGTGTGTGTGTGTGTGTGTGTGTGTGTGTGTGTGTGTGTGTGTTGTGTGTGTGTGTGTGTGTGTGTGTGTGTGTGTGTGTGTGTGGTGTGTGTGTGTCCTTGTGTGTGTGTGTGTGTATGTTGGGTGTGTATGTGTGTGTGTCCTTGTGGTTGTGTGTGTGTGTGTGTGGTGTGTGTGTGTGTTGTGTGTCTGCAACCTTGTGTGTGTGTGTGTGTAAGTGTGTGTGTGTGTGTGTGTGTGTGTGTATACACGTATGTGTGTGCGTGCGTGCAATTGTGCATGTCACTGCAAGAAGAGAAGGATACAGCACACAATACATTCCTGTCCTTGACAGCTCAACCAGCGGTCAAGGCTGTCTTAGCTCAGACAGAGGGAGAAGGTGGGGTGGGGGTGGGAGTCGGGGGTGAGGGTGGGGAAGACAGTTAGACGGGGGGGGGGGGGGAGGAGACAGATATATTAGATACGATGAAACAAACAAACACACAACAAACAAACAAACAAACAACAAACAAACAAACAACAAACAAACCCCCCCGTAAAATAACAAAAACAACAACAAAAATTTACGAAGGTAATATGTAAGAATTTGTGTAGTGGTGGTGGTGGTGGTGGTGGTGGTGGTGATATTTCATTTTATCTTTTTTTTGTTTATTTATCTATTTGGTTGTATATTTATTTACTTATTTATTTATGTATCTTGTGATATTTCATTTTATTATTTTTTTGTTTATTTATTTATTTGGTTATTTATTATTTATTTATTTATTGATCTATTTATTTATTTATCTATTTATATATTTATGTATTTATTATGTTTATTTATCTATTCGTTTATTTATTCATTTTTTGCATCAGATCCTCGCTCAAAGTGGGCCTAAAGTATATATTGTCAGAACATCGACCTTTTAGCCCGCTTCGGAAAAACAGAAAGAGGGACAGAGAGAAAGAGACAGACAGACACCGACAGAGATCGAACAGCAGAGACAGTCTGACTGACAGAGAGAGAGAGAGAGAGAAAGAGAGAGAGAGAGACAGACAGACAGACAGATACAGAGAGACAGAAACAGAGATAGACAGAAAGACAGACACCGACAAAAAAACAGTCAGTTAAAGGGAGACATAGAGAGATAGAGACAGAGTTAGAGAGACAGACAAAGGCAGGGACAGAGACAGAGAAACAGAGACAGACAGATGGATGAAGTGCA
>JAPXFY010000032.1:636484-658984 GCA_030674185.1 Monoplex corrugatus | reverse complement strand
GTGTGTGTGTGTAAGTATGTCTGTGTGTGTGTGTAAGTATGTCTGTGTGTGTGTGTAAGTATGTCTGTGTGTGTGTGTGTGTAAGTATGTCTGTGTGTGTGTGTAAGTATGTCTGTGTGTGTGTGTGTAAGTATGTCTGTGTGTATGTGTAAGTATGTCTGTGTGTGTGTTTGTGTGTGTGTGTGTAAGTATGTCTCTGTGATGTGTGTGTGTAAGTATGTCTGTGTGTGTGTGTGTAAGTATGTCTGTGTGTGTGTGTCTGTGTGTCTGTGTGTGTAAGTATGTCTGTGTGTGTGTGTGTCTGTGTGTCTGTGTGTGTAAGTATGTCTCTGTGTGTGTGTGTGTGTGTCTGTGTGTGTGTGTGCGTGTGTGTGTATGTCTGTGTGTGTAAGTATGTCTTGTGTGTGTGTGTGTGTGTCTGTGTGTGTAAGTATGTCTGTGTGAGTGTGTGTGTGTGTGTGTGTGGTGTGTGTGTGTGTGTGTGTGTGTCTGTGTGTCTGTGTGTGTGTCCCGTGTCCTACCTGAGTCAACACAAACACTTCAGGACCTTGGCGATGTGTGTGTGAGAGAGCTGTAAATAACTTGCCCTGCTTACTTTAAAACCCACCCCCACCCTCCACCCCCACCCTACCCTCTGCCTACCCCACCCCCCCACCACCACCCACAACCACCACCACCACAACCACAACCACCACCACCACCACCACCACCCCAGTGCTGTGTAGGTCAAGGTTTCCAGTCCCTCAACGACACCGCGCCTTATCTGCCCTTTGGAAAAAAATATATAGTCAACCCAACCTGTTACTCCCTCCCCACTCCCCTTCCCCCCTCTCCACACACACACACACAACACACAACATACACACACACATACACACACCACACAACACACACACACACATACACACACACACACACACACACTACACACATACACAACACACACACATACACAGACATACTTACACACACACATACACACGCACACATACACACACACATACACACATACACACACACACACATACACACCGTCTAATATCACTTATAGTGAAAAGACGTTAAATCAAAGAACGAACGAACGAACACACACACACACACACACACACACACACACCACACACACACACACACACACACACAACACATACACACACACAACACACACACACAACATCACACACACACACATACACACAACACACACACACATATCACTAACACAAACATACACAAACACACACACACATACACACACACACACACAACACACACACACTACACACAACACACACACACACATACACACACACAACACACACACATACACAACACACACACATACACACATACACATACACACACACACACACACATACACACACACACACATACACACACACATACACACAC
This sequence comes from Monoplex corrugatus, assembly GCA_030674185.1. Lineage (NCBI taxonomy): Eukaryota > Metazoa > Mollusca > Gastropoda > Littorinimorpha > Ranellidae > Monoplex > Monoplex corrugatus. The sequence continues at coordinate 657,571 of JAPXFY010000032.1, read as the reverse complement.
ACACAACACAACACACACACACACCACACACCCCTACATATCACTATATGACACAACAACTTACACAATCAACAAACGAACACATACACACACACACACACCATACACACACACACAACACACACACATACACCACACACACACACACACACACACACACACACACCGTCTAACACTTAATAAAGCAAACAAAAAACAACAAACACACACTAACAACACACACACACACACATACAACACACACACACAACACATCAACACACACACACACAAACACACACACACCCACACAAACACAACACACACACACAACACACACACATACACACACACACACAACACAACACACACACACACAACACACACACACACACACACACACATACACACACACACCACACACACCATACACACACACACACATACACACACATACACACACACACACATACACACACCACATACACACACACACACATACACACACACACACAACACAACACACACACACATACACACACACATACACACACACATACACACACACACACACACACACACACACACACATACACATCCCCTTCCCCCCCTCCCCCGTCTAATATCACTTATAGTGAAAAGACGTTAAATTAAAGAACGAACACACATACACACCGTCTAATATCACTTATAGTGAAAAGACGTTAAATCAAAGAACGAACGAACGAACACATACACACACACACACAAACACACACACACGCACAAACACACACACACACACACAAACACACACACAAACACACATAAACACACACAAACACACACACACAAACACACGAGAGAGAAAAGTTAAGGTGACACTCAGAAACTTTATTGAATAAATTCAAGGGGGGAGCATAATGTCTCTTTCTCTCCCTCTCCCTCCCTCCCTCTCCGCCTGTCTGTTGGTGTATATACACTTATCATGTGTGTGGTGTGTTTGTGTGTGTGTGTTTGTATGTGTGTGTGTGTGTTTTGTGTGTTTGTGTGTGTGTGTTTGCTTGTGTGCGTGCGTGTGTGTGTGTTTGTGTGTTCGTTGCTTGATTTAACGTCTTTTCACTATAAGTTGTTTTGTTTGTATGTGTGTGTGTGATTGTGTGTTTGTGTGTTTGTGTGTTTGTGTGTGTGTGTGTGTTTGTGTGTGTGTGTGAGTGTGTGTTTGGGTGTGTGTGTTTGTGTGTTTGTGTGTATGTGTGTGTTTGTGTGTGTGTTTGTGTGTTTGTGTGTATGTGTGTGTTTGCGTGTGTGTGTTTGTGTGTGTGTGTGTTTGTTTGTGTGTGTCTGTGTGTTTGTTGTTTGTTTGTGTGTGTGTTGTTTGTTTGTGTGTGTGTGTGTTTGTTTGTGTGTGTGTGTGTTTGTTTGTGTGTGTGTGTTTGTTTGTTTGTGTGTGCTTGTTTGTTTGTTTCTTTGTGTGTGTTTGTGTGTGTGTTTGTTTGTTTGTTTGTGTGTGTGTGTGTTTGTTTGTTTGTGTGTGTTTGTTTGTTTGTGTGTGTGCTTGTTTGTTTGTGTGTCTTTGTTTGTTTGTGTGTGTTTGTGTGTGTGTCTTTGTTTGTTTGTTTGGGTGTGTGTGTTTGTTTGTTTGTGTGCGTGCGTGTATTTGTTTGTGTGTGTGTTTGTTTGTTTATTTGTTTGTGTGTGTGTGTTTGTGTGTGTTTGTGTGTGTGTGTGTGTTTTTGTTTGTTTGTGTGTGTGTGTGCTTGTTTGTGTGTGTGTGTTATTTGTTTGTTGGTATGTGTGTTTGTGTGGGGAGTGTTTGTTTGTTTGTGTGTGTGTGTTTGTTTGTTTGTGTGTGTGTTTGTTTTTGTGTGTGGTGTGTGTTTGTGTGTTTGTGTGTGTGTGTTTGTGTGTGTGTGTGTTTGTGTTTGTGCTTGTGTTTGTGTGTATTTATGTGTGTGTGTGTGTGCGCGCGCGCGCACGTATGTGTGCGCGTGCGTGTGCGTGTGCGTGTAGTGTTGTGTGTGTGCGTATGTCTGTGTGCGTGCGCGAGTGTTAGAGTGTGTTGCTGTTGAAACACACGGATGGACGCGTCACCTGTTTACAATAGAATTGATCTCTACCCAATTTAGAAATGAGGGATTCTGTCTACAGGGAATATCGTGACTCCATGTGGGGTGGGCGTGACATAGACGGCAGACAACAACACGCCTCTCTGTCAGATGTGTGGGCTGTTGTCACGGTGTGATGGTCATCCTGACCCCTGACCCCCTGACCTTCGACATCAGTGACACCAGCACTGACGTCTGGGTCTCTGTCCCCCCCCCCCACCCCCTGACCATCAACATCAGTGACACCAGAATTGACGTCAGGATCTCTGTCCCCCCCGGCTACCTACATCAGTGACATCAGCACTGACGTCTGGGTCTCTGTCCCCCCCCCCTGACCATCAATATCAGTGACACCAGAACTGACGTCAGGATCTCTGTCCCCCCTGACCATCAACATCAGTGACATCAGCACTGACGTCTGGGTCTCTGTCCCCCCCCCCCCGACCATCAACATCAGTGACACCAGAACTGACGTCAGGATCTCTGTCCCCCCCGACCATCAACATCAGTGACATCAGCACTGACGTCTGGGTCTCTGGTCCCCCCCTGACCATCAACATCAGTGACATCAGCACTGACGTCTGGGTCTCTGTCCCCCCCTGACCATCAACATCAGTGACATCAGCACTGACGTCTGGGTCTCTGTCCCCCCCTGACCATCAACATCAGTGACATCAGCACTGACGTCTGGGTCTCTGTCCCCCCCTGACCATCAACATCAGTGACATCAGCACTGACGTCTGGGTCTCTGTCCCCCCCTGACCATCAACATCAGTGACACCAGAACTGACGTCTGGGTCTCTGTCCCCCCCCTGACCATCAACATCAGTGACATCAGCACTGACGTCAGGATCTCTGTCCCCCCTGACCATCAACATCAGTGACACCAGAACTGACGTCAGGATCTCTGTCCCCCCTGACCATCAACATCAGTGACATCAGCACTGACGTCATGGTCTCTGTACTCTGACCATCAACATCAATGACATCAGCACTGACGTCAGGGTCTCCGTATCCTGACCATCAACATCAATTACATCAGCACTGACGTCAGGGTCCGTGACCACTGACCATTAACATCAGTGACATCAGCACAGACGTCAGTGTGTCTGTACCCCGACCATCAACATCAATGTCATCAGCACTGACGTCAGGGCCCCTGTACCCTGACCATCAACATCAATGACATCAGCACTGATGTCAGTGTGTCTGTACCCTGACCATCAACATCAATGACATCAGCACTGATGCCAGGGTCCCTATACCTTGACCATCAACATCAGTGACATCAGCACTGACGTCAGTGTGTCTGTACCCTGACCATCAACATCAATGACTTGAGCACTGACGTCAGGGTCTCTACCCTGACCATCAACATCAATGACATCAGCACTAACGTCAGGGTCTCCGTATACTGACCATCAACACCAATGACATCAGCACTGACGTCAGGGTCACAGGACAACAGCTGGAGACAGCGCACCGCTTCCGGCTCTCCCCGAAGTTTCTTACCACTACTAACATCAGGAAGCGAGTTCTTCAGTGTTATATGCTAGTGTTTACCTGGAAACAACTGTCGCAGGTGAAGTCTCCAAACCTGACATGCTTTTTCCAGGATTGCGCAAGCAACAACAACGCTCACAAGACTGAAATCAACATGGAAGGACAACAATACCATCTTGCTTAGTTCCGAAATCACACTGATATGCTCGCTCCCTTGTCGTGTCCAATTTCCTTTACAATTAATTGCGAAAGATGGACTGTCACAGAAGGACAGAGCGAGTTGCCTGTCTCCCTATCCATGTCTATGATCATATCACAGAAGGACAGAGCGAGTTGCCTGTCTCCCTATCCATGTCTATGATCATATCACATAGGGACAGAGCGAGTTGCCTGTCTCCCTATCCATGTCTATGATCATATCACAGAGGGACAGAGCGAGTTGCCTGTCTCCCTATCCATGTCTATGATCATATCACAGAGGGACAGAGCGAGTTGCCTGTCTCCCTATCTATATCACAGAGAGACAAAGCGAGTTGCCTGTCTCCCTATTCATGTCTATGATCATATCACAGAGGGACAGAGCGAGTTGCCTGTCTCCCTATCCATGTCTGTGATCATATCACAGAGGGACAGAGCGAGTTGCCTGTCTCCCTATTCATGTCTATGATCATATCACAGAGGGACAGAGCGAGTTGCCTGTCTCCCTATCCATGTCTATGATCATATCACAGAGAGACAAAGCGAGTTGCCTGTCTCCCTATCCATGTCTATGATCATATCACAGAGGGACAGAGCGAATTGCCTGTCTCCCTATCCATGTCTATGATCATATCACAGAGGGACAGCGAGTTGCCTGTCTCCCTATCCATGTCTATGATCATATCACAGAGGGACAAAGCGAGTTGCCTGTCTCCCTATCCATGTCTATGATCATATCACAGAGGGACAGAGCGAGTTGCCTGTCTCCCTATCCATGTCTATGATCATATCACAGAGGGACAGAGCGAGTTGCCTGTCTCCCTATCCATGTCTATGATCATATCACAGAGGGACAAGCGAGTTGCCTGTCTCCCTATCCATGTCTATGATCATATCACAGAGGGACAGAGCGAGTTGCCTGTCTCCCTATCCATGTCTATGATCATATCACAGAGGGACAGAGCGAGTTGCCTGTCTCCCTATCCATGTCTATGATCATATCACAGAGGGACAGAGCGAGTTGCCTGTCTCCCTATCTATGTCTATGATCATATCACAGAGGGACAGAGCGAGTTGCCTGTCTCCCTATCTATGTATGTTATCATATCACAGAGGGACAGAGCGAGTTGCCTGTCTCCCTATTCATGTCTATGATCATATCACAGAGGGACAGAGCGAGTTGCCTGTCTCCCTATCCATGTCTATGATCATATCACAGAAGGACAGAGCGAGTTGCCTGTCTCCCTATCTATGTATGTCATCATATCACAGAGACAGACAGCGAGTTGCCTGTCTCCCTATCTATGTCTATGATCATATCACAGAGACAGACAGCGAGTTGCCTGTCTCCCTATCCATGTATGTCATCATATCACAGACGGACAGCGAGTTGCCTGACTCCCTATCTATGTCTATGATCATATCACAGAGACAGACAGCGAGTTGCCTGTCTCCCTATCTATGTCTATGATCATATCACAGAGACAGACAGCGAGTTGCCTGTCTCCCTATCTATGTATGTCATCATATCACAGAGACAGAGCGAGTTACCTGTCTCCCTATCCATGTCTATGATCATATCACAGAGGGACAGAGCGAGTTGCCTGTCTCCCTATCCATGTCTATGATCATATCACAGAGGGACAGAGCGAGTTGCCTGTCTCCCTATCCATGTCTATGATCATATCACAGAGGGACAAAGCAAGTTGCCTGTCTCCCTATCCATGTCTATGATCATATCACAGAGACAGACAGCGAGTTGCCTGTCTCCTTATATCCATGTCTATGATATATCACAGAGGGACAGAGCGAGTTGCCTGTCTCCCTATCCATGTCTATGATCATATCACAGAATGTGAAAAAGCGAGTTGCCTGTCTCCCTATCCATATCTATGATCATGTCACAGAAGGACAGCGAATTGCCTGTCTCCCTATCCATGTCTATGATCATATCACAGAAGGACAGCGAGTTGCCTGTCTCCCTATCCATATCTATGATCATGTCACAGAAAGACAGCGAGTTGCCTGTCTCCCTATCCATGTCTATGGCACAGCATTTGCTCGGAGTTTGTTCAAGAGGGATTCATCGCACTTGGACAATTCCATATGTGCTCCACCCAAATCTGCCAGACTCCCTGTGCCTGCGCAAAACCCTGTGCGCTGGCAAGGTCTTGAAATTGGGGAGGAAGGGAGGAGGGAATTTTTGAAACAGTAAGCTGACACCACCAGAATGATGGAAACATTAAGATGGGCAGCCAACAGGCCAGTGGACCTATGAAGCAGTAATCTGACACTACCAGATTGATGGAAACGTTAAGATGGGCAGCCAACAGGCCAGTGGACCTATAAAACAGTAAGCTGACACTACAATAATGATGGAAACATTAAGATGGGCAGCCAACAGGCCAGTGGACCTATCAAACAGTAAACTGACACCACCAGAATGATGGAAACGTTAAGATGGGCAGCCAACAGGCCAGTGGACCTATGGAACAGTAAGCTGACACCACCAGAATGATGGAAACATTCAGATGGCAGCCAACAGGCCAGTGGACCTATGGAACAGTAAGCTGACACCACCAGAATGATGGAAACATTAAGATGGGCAGCCATCAGGCCAGTGGACCTATCAAACACTAAACTGACACTACCAGAATGATGGAAACATTAAGATGGACAGCCAACAGACCAGTGTTTAACGTTGCAGGTTAGGATTGAACTCGAGATATCAGATCTTGAGTCTAGTAGTAGTAGTAGTAGTAGTAGGCCTCCTTCGGTCATGACTGACCATGGACAAAGTACATCCGTTCTAATGTCTAGATGGGCTGTCTGCTTGGTCCAAGCAGCGTCGCCTGTGACTGTACAGACCAATGCGAGAGAGGCAGTCTCTGTCGCAGCGGTCTCATGTGTATGCTGATGCTGGTCTGTTGGCTGTCATCCCTTTTCTGCGAACTCGCTTTTCTGCTGCAGCAGCTGACAGTTTGTCCTCACCAATCCGCAGCTGTTTCTTGAGAGTAGTTCTCCAGCTGTTGCGGTCGTCTGCGAGGTCCTCCCAGGACTCAGTGTTGATCTCAAGCGCCTTCATGTCACGCTTGCAAACGTCTTTGTATCTCAGCTGTGGGCGGCCAATGTTTCTCTGCCCTGTGGCAAGCTCACCATAAAGGATGTCTTTTGGGATGCGACCATCTTCCATGCGGCGAACGTGGCCCAACCAGCGCAGCCGACGCTGTCTCAGCATGGTATGCATGGTTGGGAGGCCAGCGCAGGTTAGGACTTCGGTGTTGGTCACCTTGTCTTGCCAGGAAATGCCAAGTATGCGCCGTAGGCTTCTCAGGTGGAAGGTATTGAGCCTTTTCTCCTGATGAGCATGCGTGGTCCACGCCTCGCTGCCATACAGCAAGGTGCTGAGGACACAGGCGTTGTATACAGCCATCTTTGTCTTTGTGGTCAGCTTGGGATTTGTCCACTCCCTTTGTGTGAGGCGGGCTAGTGTTGTGGCTGCCTTCCCGATCCTCTTGTCGACCTCTGTGTCAAGGGAGAGGTTATCGGTGATGGTGGACCCAAGATATGTGAATTGATGGATGGCTTCAAGCTCGTAGTCATCAATGGTGATGGCTGGTGGAGATGGCGTGTCTTGGCCCAGGACGTTTGTCTTCTTAAGACTGATGGTCAAACCAAAATCTTTGCAGGCCTGGGAGAAGCGGTCCATTAGTGACTGCAAGTCCCGCTGAGTATGGGTCACAACTGCGGCATCGTCGGCAAATAGCATGTCTCTGATGAGGGCTTCACGGACCTTTGTCCTTGCTCTGAGGCGGGCGAGGTTGAAGAGCCTGCCATCTGATCTGGTCCGCAGGTGGATCCCTTCTTGCGCTGTGCTGAACGCATGCCTCAGGAGGAGAGCGAAGAAGATTCCAAAGAGGGTTGGGGCCAGGACGCAGCCTTGTTTCACACCGCTACGTACGTCGAAGGGCTTGGAGAGGTTTCCGTTGAACTGCACCATCCCTTTCATGTTTGAGTGGAAGGACTCAATTAAGCTGTGCAGTTTGGGGGGGCAGCCGATTTTTCGGAGAGCCCTGAAAAGGCCATCTCTGCTGACTAGGTCAAAGGCTTTGGTGAGGTCAATGAATGCCGCTGCTCTCTGCACTTCTCCTGGATTTGGCGAAGGGAAAGACCATGTCTACCGTGGATCTCTCTGCTCGAAAACCACACTGTGATTCCGGGTAGACGCGTTCAGCCAGTTTCTGCAGGCGGATTAGGAGGACCCGAGCATAGACTTTGTCAACAATGCTGAGGAGCGAGATACCTCTGTAGTTGTTGCAGTCGCTCCTTTCGCCCTTGTTTTTGTACAGGGTGACGATCTTGACGTCCCTCATGTCCTGTGGTACAGCTCCCTCATTCCAACACTGACAGAGAACTGCGTGCAAAGGGTGCAGAAGAGAAGTCTTGCAGTGCTTGATGAGGTCTCTGGGGGAATTCCGTCGTTGCCAGGTGCCTTCCCTGATGCCAGGCTATCAATGGCCTTGCTGAGTTCGTCCGCAGTTGGCTCTGCGTCAAGTTCTTCCATTACCGGCATGCACTTGATGGCATCGAGGGCTAAGGGGGACACCATGTTCTGTGTGGAGTAGAGGTCGGAGTAGTGTTCCGCCCATCTTTCCATCTGTTGGCTAGGATTGCTGATTACTTCCCCAGTGGAGGATTTGAGGGGGGCGATCTTGCTCTGTGTTGGTCCCAGTGCCTTCTTGATGCCATCATACATTCCTCGGATGTTGCCTCTTTCAGCAGCACTCTGTATCTCTTCGCTGAGCTCTGTCCAGTACTCGTTTGCGCAGCGCCTGGCGTTAAGCTGAACCTTACTTCTGGCAGCCCTGAGGATTTGCAGGTTCTTCTCACTGAGTGACCGCTTATACTTGGTGAGTGCGGCACGCTTGGCCTCAACAGTGGGAGTCATCTCTGATGATGTGGCCTCAAACCAGTCGTGGGACTTCACAGTTTTCTTCCCAAAGGTGGCCATAGCAATGCGGTGCATGGTGTCTCGTAGCGTTTCCCATCTCTCAGTGGTTGAGTCTCTGGGCTGCAATGCATCGTATTCTCTCTGAAAGGCCTCTGCGAACTGTTCTACAAGATCTGGCTGAGACATCTTGCTGACGTCAATGCGAGGGTTCCCTTGTTTCTTTGAGCAGTGGAACTTCTTTGGTTGTAGCCTGATCTTGCAACATACCAGAGAGTGGTCTGTGTCGCAGTCTGCGCTGTGATAAGAGCGAGTGTGGAGAACGTTTTTGATAGCGGCACGTCTTACTAGGATCAAATCCAGTTGGTGCCAATGTTTTGAGCGGGGATGCCTCCAGGAGACTTTGTGCTGAGGCTTCGTCTTGAAGAAGGAGTTGGCGATGCACAGTTCATGGCAGGCGCAAAACTCAAGCAGTCGCTGTCCATTCTCATTCATTTTCCCCACTCCAAAGGAACCGAGGCAGAAGGGCCATGAGTCATTGTCTGCACCCACTCTGGCGTTGAAGTCGCCCAGGAGAACAAGTTGTTCTGTCCTGGGGATGTTCCTTATGGTTGATGCAAGATTTTCGTAGAACTCATCCTTGGTGTCTGGAGAGGCGGACAGAGTTGGGGCATAAACGCTGATGAGAGTGACATAGCCTTCGGTGGTGTTGAGGCGGAGAGTCGAGAGTCGTTCTGAACCGCCGCTGCCTGGTTCAATCATGTTCAGCAGGCTGTTCCTCACTGCAAAGCCTACTCCGTGCTCTCTTGGGGCATCAGAACTCTTTCCTTGCCAGAAGAAGGTGTAATCCCTTTCCTTTAGTGTTCCTGAGTCAGCCAGCCGTGTTTCCTGCAGAGTGGCAATGTCCACATTGAGCCTCTTTAGTTCGCTGTTTATGACGGCGGTTTTTCTGGCGTCGCTGATGTCTTGCAGATCTTGGGAGAGCCCAGGCATCATTGTTCGGACATTCCAACAGCCCAGTTTCACTGCTGATCCTTTTCCTGATCCGTTTCTTGAATTTGAATTTTTCTTTTTGTTTGGTGCGGTAATTAACGACCTGCTTGTCAGATTTTCTCCTAATCTTCATGCACCCAATGAAAAGGCAGGTCGTGGCGGGACAGCACCTAACTGGCTGGGGGCTGCCCAGCTTAGGCGGGCGGTAGCTGTCCAGTAAGACACGAAGGTCTCTCCCACCGTCAAAAGCAACCCCTGACGTCAGCTCTACGCCAGTTGAGCAATGACTTATCACCGGTATCTGTTGCTTCCCGTGTTGTGCCGACACTAGTGTTAGTAGCGAGGCTGGAGTGTCCTCTCCAGGTCGTAGGTGCAGAGTGTTTGTGGATGAATGGACGGATGTAAGCCTGGGCAGTGTAATATGGAAGACAGGCTGTTGCCCATGCAACTTGTCCCCCCTCTCCACCTCGCTGACAGATCCAAAGGAACAGCAGGGCTGTTACGTTTTGGTGCCAACGCGGCCGCAGGAGCTGCCGGAAAGTGACAAAGTTTGCCATCCAACCGCCTTAGGGGCCCCACACCGGATTTACTGTCAGGGTTTACTCCCTTAGCTAGATGGCCGCGGGTAGCTCTCCAGAGCTGACACCCTTTGATGGATCTAATTTATTTCCACCAGGGTTTCTAGCCACCCTCCTCACCATCCTCCTGAAAGGACTGGTGGGGTTGCTGGTTTAGTCGCCAGCAATTCGACCCTGTGACAGGTAGTACTGGGTTCCAGGTTACCAGTAGCGGATACATCTATCCGACCTGACATCAGCTCTGTCATCTTGACCTGACATCTTGAGTCTACAGCTCTGTCAAAAGAACCAACCAGCTCGCAGTACACGAGGAGAATGGGATTCGAACCCACGCGGGGAGATACCCACTGGATTAGCAGTCCATCGTCTTAACCACTCGGCCACCTCGTCTGGCACAGCATTGCCGTGCGTGCCGTCCCCGGAAACAGGCTTAGCAGTAAGATAGGGAAGTGGTCAACAGGCTTGGCAGTAAGAGTAAGGAGTGTTCAACAGGCTTGGCAGTAAGAGTAAGGAGCGTTCAACAGGCTTGGCAGTAAGAGTAAGGAGTGTTCAACAGGCTTGGCAGTAAGAGTAAGGAGTGTTCAACAGGCTTGGCAGTAAGAGTGGAGAGTGTTCAACAGGCTTGGCAGTAAGAGTGGGGAGCGTTCAACAGGCTTGGCAGTAAGAGCAAGGAGTGTTCAACAGGCTTGGCAGTAAGAGTAAGGAGTGTTCAACAGGCTTGGCAGTAAGAGTAAGGAGTGTTCAACAGGCTTGGCAGTAAGAGTGGAGAGTGTTCAACAGGCTTAGCAGTAAGAGTGGGGAGCGTTCAACAGGCTTGGCAGTAAGAGTGGAGAGTGTTCAACAGGCTTGGCAGTAAGAGTGGGGAGCGTTCAACAGGCTTGGCAGTAAGAGTAAGGAGTGTTCAACAGGCTTGGCAGTAAGAGTGGAGAGCGTTCAACAGGCTTGGCAGTAAGAGTAAGGAGTGTTCAACAGGCTTGGCAGTAAGATTGAGTGTTCAACAGGCTTGGCAGTAAGAGTGGAGAGTGTTCAACAGGCTTGGCAGTAAGATTAAGGAGTGTTCAACAGGCTTGGCAGTAAGAGTGGAGAGTGTTCAACAGGCTTGGCAGTAAGAATGGAGAGTGTTCACAGGCTTGGCAGTCAGAGTGGAGAGTGTTCAACAGGCTTGGCAGTAAGATTAGGAGTGTTCAACAGGTTTGGCAGTAAGAGTGGGGAGTGTTCAACAGGCTTGGCAGTAAGAGTGGGGATGTTCAACAGGCTTGGCAGAAAGAGTGGGGAGTGTTCAACAGGCTTGGCAGTAAGAGTGGGGAGTGTTCAACAGGCTTGGCAGTAAGAGTGGGAGTGTTCAACAGGCTTGGCAGTAAGAGTGGGGAGTGTTCAACAGGCTTGGCAGTAAGATAGGGGAGTGTTCAACAGGCTTGGCAGTAAGAGTGGGGAGTGTTCAACAGGCTTGGCAGTAAGAGTGGAGAGCGTTCAACAGGCTTGGCAGTAAGAGTGGGGAGTGTTCAACAGGCTTGGCAGTAAGATTAAGGAGTGTTCAACAGGCTTGGCAGTAAGAGTGGGGAGTGTTCAAAAGGCTTGGCAGTAAGAGTGGGGAGTGTTCAACAGGCTTGGCAGTAAGAGTGGGGAGTGTTCAACAGGCTTGGCAGTAAGAGTGGAGAGTGTTCAACAGGCTTGGCAGTAAGAGTGGGGAGTGTTCAACAGGCTTGGCAGTAAGAGTGGGGAGTGGTCAACAGGCTTGGCAGTAAGAGTGGGGAGTGTTCAACAGGCTTGGCAGTAAGATTGAGGAGTGTTCAACAGGCTTGGTGCCCGTTGTGACGCCCACAGCAGAAAGTAACTGGATCAGACTCGTCATATGGTAAGCTTCTATTTCTGGCACTGTGCGTTGGCTTTAACCCTTTAACTCCCGCCTCCACCAGCATCCTGCATTGTCAGCCATGTTAGCAAAGCAGAAAATTAACCCTTTGATTCCCTCACTCTACCCACCAGCCTCGTGTTGCAGGAAGCTGGTGGATAGAGTGAGGGAGCAAAGGGTTAAGTGTTTGGCAGGTGGTGGAAAGGTGCGGGAGTCTAAGGGTCAAGGTCACCCAGCACTGTGTGTGTGTGCGTGTGTGTGTGTATGTGTGTGTGTGTGTGTGTGTGTGTGCGCACGCGCGTGCGGGCGTGCGTGTGTGTTGTTAATATTGTTATTGTTGTTGATACAACACTTTGATCTTAGCCCAAATACCAATTTTAGCCAAAAGGCCAAATTTTAGCCAAAAGGCCAATTTTTAGCCAAAAGGCCAAACAACGTCCATTAGCTCAGTGGTCAGAGTGTCATTCTCATAACGCAAGAACTGTGAGTTCAAATCTCGGTTTGACCACAACCTATAGGCTGTTTAGGACGTAAGGACCTGTGGCCAGCTCACGGATTTATGTTCAGGCTTAACGCTTTGTGCCTCCCCAGTGGGGATGCTGGGGGCTCTATCAGTATAAATAGTATCCTACCTTCTGTAAATCATGTGCTAGAAATTTCCTCTTTTCTGTCACTCTCTTTGTTAATGCCTTGTTCCTTTATGCCTTGTTCCTTCATAGCTTTTATATAATAGTTTTTTTTTTTACAGAATGTCACATTTTGATCATAGTTGCTTATCCACTGGACGGGGCGGCAGGGAAGTTTTTAGTCCTCTTTTTATTATTCGTTGTTTGGTGTTGTTTGTGGTCTGTTTGTGACTGTGCGTTCGCGCTTGACAAAGGCCGGTTGGCCGAAAATTTGCGCTTGTCTTGTCTTGTCTTGTTTTGTTGAATACGCGCTTACATTGGTTTTCTTGTTCTTCTGGTTCCTGTTTGCTTGGGCGCGGGCAGTCGCACTTGTTTTGGATCTCTTGTTCCTTTGCTTTCTGTCATTTCTTCCTGTCATTTTCTGCCTTGCTGGTCCGTTCACCTGTACGCGTTCTATAAAGCCTTATGTACTTTCTCTTAGGACTGATAATTGGATGCATGTATTCAGTGCATTTTAGTGTCCATAGTTATGTTTATATTAGTATTCAGGTTTTATTATCTAAGTCCCCTGGTGATAAAGTGAATGCAGTGGTCAACGCCAGGAGTACATTATTAGATAATGTACACAAATGCATTGATCATCATCATCATCAGGTGCCCTGCCGCATGGCGTTGGCGACCATGGACTTCCATTTGTCTCTATCTCTCGTTGCCCCTAGCATCTCCCCCACCCTCCTCGTCCCCAGCCACTCTGCAAGTCCGTCCAGCATTTTCTCCCTGGGTCTAACCGGTGCTCTCTTTCCCTCCAGCTTTCCCGTTGTGACCAGGTGCTCCAAATCCCCCTTCCTCATAAAATGGCCTATAAATGTTGCCTGTCTTTTTCTAATCTTCCTTATGAGTGATCTACTTGTGTCTGCCTCCATCAAGACTGTCTCGTTTGTTTTCTTTGCTGTCCATGGAACTCTCAACATTCTTCTTAGAAACCACATCTTGGCTGCCTCAATCTTGTTCTGGCTTTGCTTGCTGACTGTCCACGCCTCGCATCCGTACAACAGTATTGGTTCTATATAACATTCAAGGACTCTCTTCCTGATGTTAATTGACAGGCATTTGTCTAATATGTGTATTCAATTTTCTTTTCTAGGTGATTTTTTTTTCTCTAGGGAAGTATGATGTCCATTTTCAGATTATTATAGCCTTGATGTGGCTCTGCGCAGTCAGCTGGGATTTAAACAACAACAATAACAATAACAACAACAATAACAAAAAGGGGCTAATATCATGAGCATTTTGGATCTCCTCCATCACATGGCATCAGTGAATATGGAATTCATTCTGAGCGCGGAGACGTTCGATCTATCTTGAGAAACTAGAAACTGAAAATTGTTGTTATTGTTGTTTTTGTTTATTGGCGTTGCTTTTTAATACCACATTTGTTGTTATCGCTGTCGAGATTTTGTCGTTGTTGTTGGTAGTGGTGTGGTGGTGGTGATGGTGATGGTGGTGTGTGTGAACTGACAATTCTTAAACAGGTATTAAGATACAAGATACACGATTTTTATTTAGCCCAGAACATCACAATGGGAAATTGTTTTAAATGAAAGAATAGATAAATCTGAGGACCTGGCCAGCACATTGGTTTATGCGCAGGCTTAAGGCTTGTGCCATGATCATTCTGGATCTTCTCCAGCACATGACATCTGTGACGTTAGTGCATATGGAATCCATTCCAAACGCGGAGACGTCCTCTTGAGAAAATCAAATTGAGTTGAAACTGAAATAGATAAATGAAAACGTATGAAATATGCCTTAGATAGCGCGGCGGGTGGTTCCTAATGCACTGTAGCGTCAATACCTAACCCTGGACTTACCAGGAACCACCTACCATTCTTCTCATGTCCGTTATTTGCATTCCTTCCCTCCCCAACCCACCCCCACTCCCCAAATTACGTCAGCGCAATGGCGGATTATTCCTTGACTTCATAAAAATCGTTACTTGTTCACTGTGTTGACGTAAGTAACAAAACGCACGATAAATAATTTTTAAAAAAAATGTGTATAGGGATTAATTTGCACAACCGTACTTGGCGAACGTCCAACATACGACAACAGTCTGATTCGATAACGGAGTGGAAATATATAAACGAATAAACAAACAAGTAAATAAATGAACGGTTGACGAGGCTCAGGCCATTTGCGTCAATGCAGCGAAGCGAGAAATGAGTTCCCGATGGCTCCCAGGTACTGTCAGGTTTACTGCCGTTCTCAAGACTAGCTCGCCAAGCTAGCACAGCCTGCACAAACAACACATCGCTCTCCCACTCCTCTTTCCCTTCCTTACCATACCCTACCCCCAATCGCTCGCTATGTGGACTTGCCAAGCCGGGCCAAGGCTTGGGTTAGCTGCCCGAACTTTTCCAATAATTCAAATCAGATAAAATACCACCAAAAAAAAAAAAAAATTAAAAAAATAAAAAAAGGGGAAAAAAATTATCATCAATAATGACGAAAGCGAGGTCGCTAACCCGGTTTCTCTTCCCCACCACCCACCACCCCACCTCCTCCACTCTCCTTGGCCGACTTTCTCTGGCCGTTGCAGTCTAGGTTGGGTTTCTCGGTACAAATGGGGGGAGGGAGGGGGCGGAGCAATGAAGCTCCACTCATCGACGTAATAATACTTTCTTACTTTGTCCTGCAATTTTTTTTTTTAATTCCCCAGGTATCAACGTCACCGAAATTTGGTTGATTTGGTCTATCTGTCGTTGCCGTAACGAAAGTGTGTCTGCTGGTTTTATTTTCGTCTCCTTTATTGACGCTCGTGCGGAGCTGTTCCCAAAACGTGAGCAGTGCGGTGTGTTTAGCTCACAACTAGGTCAATCACACGTGCCTTTGTTGGACCCGCCAAGGTCGTCACGTCTTCTAAGCTCCGCCTCTTTTTCTTGCCAGTTCACTGTGACCCAGTTTCGGCTTGGGCCAAACAAATCTCTCCATCACGACTCGAAACTGGATAATAACGACTTGTTTTACACTCGTAACACTAAGTTTTGTTTAACTGGTTCCATTTCCATTATTTCTAATACAAATTGAGATTGGGTTTGATGAAAAATGGCAGCTGAAGTCTGGAAGCGGGTCCACTTACGAGCCTTGGCATTTGAGTTCAAGGACAAAAGCCCCGCGTGCTTGTGTAGTGAGTGACAGACCGGCTCCACCTCATTTGCATACAGTCTGGCGAACTTGGTCCCTTCGATCCGATCTGAGGCTGGGAGCAGAGAGACAGAATCTACCTAGGACTGTGTGCTGCCAACGATATTTTCTATCATCCGACCTGAGTCCAGCCAGTTTCTTTCCAGCTGACGGCATAGACACATTACTACTGATCCTCTGTCGTCGTCGACTTTGGCGAGTCGACCGTTACATGGTGAGTAATTTATGGTTCTCTTTTTCGATTGCGTCTGGAGAAAATGTCTGCTGTGCGGCCTTTGTGAGTCAATGACTGCTCGCTGCCCCACTGAACCAGTGGCACACTTCTTGCTTGTGCATAGAGAGAGAGATGAGGAAGGAGAGAGAAGGGGAGAGAGAGAGGGGGGGGGGGAGAGTGTATGTGTGTGTGTGTAGTCTAATGTTAGAAATGATACACTGATCACACATTAAATTTATAATTTATTATCTGATCAGGATATCAACGGTGCTACAACATTGGATGCCGATCGTACGCAATTTTAAAGTCAATAGTGAATGGAACGAAACACAGATCGCCTTTAAAAAGTCCTGGGAAATATTTCAAATAATTCGTAATGTATAGGCTACTATTTGGCTAGATATGATTTATCAGGCTATTGAGTAGACTACCAGAGCTATAGGCCTAGGCCTACTTGATACAACACTGCACAATTTAAAATGGAGAGAACGAACGAAAGACCATCTGAGTCCAGTGCTCGGAATAATTAGGCTACAGTCACAGTGAATTAAGCAAGATCATCTCATCTGGTTGTAGAAAATAGCACAGATTGTTATTCGTCATGTTTTAAGCGTTTAGGAACCAGGAAAAATAAAAACACAAAAAAGAATCAGAACGCATATTTAATACAAGACGAGACAGGCACAAATTTTTGGCCAACTGGCCTTTGTCAAACATGAGATCACAAAGAAACAAACACCAGATACAAAAATTAGGAGAAAAAGACTGAAACTTCCCTGCTGCTCCGTCCAGTTCCTGTTTGCTTGAACGCAGGCAGTCACACTTGTTTTGGATTTCTACACAGTTTAGACTAACAATTAACTTAAGTCAACTTTCAGGGTTGAGGATGATTTGGCTTAAACAAGTTAAAGTTACATGCAATTTGAAATGGAGAGAACGAGAGAGATGGCTTGTGTGTGGTTGTGAGTATGATGGTAAAAATTGTTACAGTTCTCAATACATGATAATTTTAATGATAATTTTCTAAGCCTACAGATCTGGTTACTTGTGCTGAACAACTGCGTTTTGAAATTCTCTGTGTGTGTGGTGTGTGTGTGTGTGTGTGTGTGTGTGTGTGTGTGTGTGTTTGCATGTGTGCGTGTGTGTGTGTGTCTGTGTGTGCGTGTATGCGAGTGTGTGTGTGTGCGTGCATCCATGAGTGTGTGTGTGTGTGTGTGTGCATGTGTGTGTATGTGAGTGTGTATGTGCATGCGTGCATGTGTGTGTGTGTGTGTGAGTGTGTGTGTGCATGCATGCATGTTTGTGTGTGAGTGTGTGTATGTGTGCATACATGCGGTGTGTGTGTGGTGTGTGTGTGTGTGTGTGTGTGTGTGTGTGTGTGTGTGTGTGGTTGTGTGTGTGTGTGTGTGTGTGTGTGCACAGATTGTGAGGAGTTAAAATGGTGACTGGTTTGATAATGAATGTTGTTTATAACCAAGTTGTGTGTTGAAAGAATTGTTACTTTCTTCGTGTCCCCTATGCCACTAAAGGATTAACTTATATACAAATAATGATAATGATCTCTCTGGGTCACATTGTATGGGTCAGAATTTCCATAGCTAAAATATCATAGGTCAAAACTTTCGCCAGTTATCGGGAAGCTTAAGCTAATTATTGCTGTTTATATAAACATGTATCTATTCTATGGCCTAGATAACTAGATTTTGGTATGTGTTTATTGATTCTGTGACCTAATTAACTAGATTTTGGTGTTTATGCATCTATCTATTCTGTGACGTAACTATTTGTACTTCTATTCTTTGACCTAACTAACCAGGCTTTGCTGTCATATCTTATCTATTCTGTTACCCAACCAAGTAGACTTTGCTGTTTACACTTATTAGTTCTGTGACCTAATAACTAGACTGCTGTTTATACGTCTGTCTATTCTGTGATGTAATAACTAGACTGCTGTTTATACGTCTGTCTATTCTGTGATGTAATAACTAGACTGCTGTTTATACGTCTGTCTATTCTGTGACCTAATAACTAGACTGCTGTTTATAAGTCTGTCTATTCTGTGACCTAACTGTGTATATCCATCTATTTTATTAAAACTAATAACTGTACCTTTCTGTTCTATTCTAAAACCTAATAACTATACTTTGCTGTTTTATACATTCTGTGACCTAATTGTATTCTATCTATTCTAAAACCTAATAACTATACTTTGCTGTTTTATACATTCTGTGACCTAACTGTATATCTATCTATTCTAAAACCTAATAACTATACTTTGCTGTTTTATACATTCTGTGACCTAACTGTATATCTATCTATTCTAAAACCTAATAACTATACTTTGCTGCTTTATACATTCTGTGACCTAATATATTTATATAATCATAATAATCCTTTGACTCCCGCACCCTGTCCACCAGCACACTTTATTGCCAACCATGCTAGCAAAGCAAAAACTTAACCCTTTGACTCCCACACCCTCTCCACCAGCACACTTCATTGCCAACCATGCTAGCAAAACAAAAACTTAACCCTTCGACTCCCTCACCCTATCCACCAGCTTCATGCAGGAAGCTGCTGGATAGGGTGAGGGAGTCAAAGGGTTAAGTTTTTGCAGTTGGTGGGTTAGGGTGCAGGAGTCAAAAGGTTAACTAGACACACCACTGCTGTGTCAGACTAGGTCAGAATGTCTGCAGTTTATGGGAAAATCCAAATCAACTTTGCTGTTTTTAGGTTTGTTTACTTCACTGTCCTGACACACCTTTCATTACCCTATAGGTTTGTTTACTGTCTGACAGACCTTTCATTACCCTATAGGTTTGTTTACTGTCCTGACAGACCTTTCATTACCCTATAGGTTTGTTTACTGTCCTGACAGACCTTTCATTACCCTATAGGTTTGTTTACTGTCCTGACAGACCTTTCATTACCCTATAGGTTTGTTTACTGTCCTGACACACCTTTCATTACCCTATAGGTTTGTTTACTGTCCTGACAGACCTTTCATTACCCTATAGGTTTGTTTACTGTCCTGACAGACCTTTCATTACCCTATAGGTTTGTTTACTGTCCTGACACACCTTTCATTACCCTATAGGTTTGTTTACTGTCCTGACAGACTTTTCATTACCCTATAGGTTTGTTTACTTCACTGTCCTGACAGACCTTTCATTACCCTATAGGTTTGTTTACTGTCCTGACACACCTTTCATTACCCTATAGGTTTGTTTACTGTCCTGACATACCTTTCATTACCCTATAGGTTTGTTTACCACACTGTCCTGACAGACCTTTCATTACCCTATAGGTTTGTTTACTTCACTGTCCTGACAAACCTTTCATTACCCTATAGGTTTGTTTACTGTCCTGACAGACCTTTCATTACCCTATAGGTTTGTTTACTTCACTGTCCTGACACACCTTTCATTACCCTATAGGTTTGTTTACTGTCCTGACAGACCTTTCATTACCCTATAGGTTTGTTTACTGTCCTGACAGACCTTTCATTACCCTATAGGTTTGTTTACTTCACTGTCCTGACAGACCTTTCATTACCCTATAGGTTTGTTTACTGTCCTGACACACCTTTCATTACCCTATAGGTTTGTTTACTGTCCTGACAGACCTTTCATTACCCTATAGGTTTGTTTACTTCACTGTCCTGACACACCTTTCATTACCCTATAGGTTTGTTTACTGTCCTGACACACCTTTCATTACCCTATAGGTTTGTTTACTGTCCTGACACACCTTTCATTACCCTATAGGTTTGTTTACTGTCCTGACAGACTTTTCATTACCCTATAGGTTTGTTTACTTCACTGTCCTGACAGACCTTTCATTACCCTATAGGTTTGTTTACTGTCCTGACACACCTTTCATTACCCTATAGGTTTGTTTACTGTCCTGACATACCTTTCATTACCCTATAGGTTTGTTTACCACACTGTCCTGACAGACCTTTCATTACCCTATAGGTTTGTTTACTTCACTGTCCTGACAAACCTTTCATTACCCTATAGGTTTGTTTACTGTCCTGACAACCTTCATTACCCTATAGGTTTGTTTACTTCACTGTCCTGACACACCTTTCATTACCCTATAGGTTTGTTTACTGTCCTGACAGACCTTTCATTACCCTATAGGTTTGTTTACTGTCCTGACAGACCTTTCATTACCCTATAGATTTGTTTACTTCACTGTCCTGACAGACCTTTCATTACCCTATAGGTTTGTTTACTGTCCTGACACACCTTTCATTACCCTATAGGTTTGTTTACTGTCCTGACAGACCTTTCATTACCCTATAGGTTTGTTTACTTCACTGTCCTGACACACCTTTCATTACCCTATAGGTTTGTTTACTGTCCTGCCACTTCTTTTATTACCCTATAGGTTTGTTTACTGTCCTGACAAACCTTTCATTACCCTATAGGTTTGTTTACTTCACTGTCCTGACAAACCTTTCATTACCCTATAGGTTTGTTTACTTCACTGTCCTGACACACCTTTCATTACCCTATAGGTTTGTTTACTGTCCTGACACACCTTTCATTACCCTATAGGTTTGTTTACTTCACTGTCCTGACAGACCTTTCATTACCCTATAGGTTTGTTTACCACACTGTCCTGACAGACCTTTCATTACCCTATAGGTTTGTTTACTGTCCTGACAAACCTTTCATTACCCTATAGGTTTGTTTACTGTCCTGACACACCTTTCATTACCCTATAGGTTTCTTTACTGTCCTGACAGACCTTTCATTACCCTATAGGTTTGTTTACTGTCCTGACAGACATTTCATTACCCTTGTGACGTCATCAGATAACTTTGTGACGTGAATGTAAAGTATCAAAAGACCTAATTATAAACTTTACAAACTGACTGATTTTAGGGAGATTTTT
>JAPXFY010000032.1:623984-626484 GCA_030674185.1 Monoplex corrugatus | reverse complement strand
TGTGTGTGTGTGTGTGTGTGTGTGTTGTGTGTGTGTGTGTGTGGCGTGTGTGTTGTGTGTGTTGTGTGTGTGTGTGTGTTTGTGTGAGTGCTGTGTGTGTGTTGTGTGTATGTGTGTGTGTGTGCGCGCGCGCGCGTGATATGATGATGACCATGTCCCCCCTTTTTTTTTTAATATTTTATTATTATTTTTTCTTCTTTCCTGTATCCCGTTCTTGCGCGGTAGACAAGTGGGTAACGGTCGGGATTTTCGATCAGTAGGTTCTGAGTTCAATCCACCTAGATAAACTCCACCTAGTGGGCAAAGGGTGGAGATTTTCCCCATCTTCCACACACACACACACACACACACACACAAACAAACATGCATTGCATGCGTACACATACAGACACTCCCACAGAGAGTACACAAACACACACACACACACACACAAACACACACGCACACACACGCGCACGCGCGCACGCACATGCACATATACACTCGCAAACACGCACTGCGTGCGAGCACATACACACACACCACACACACACACACACACACACACACACACACACACACACACACACACACACACACACACACACACACACACACACACACACACACTCACTCAGTCATATAACATACACACACACACAGAGACACACACACAACGCACACACACACACAAAACACACACACACACACAACACACACACACACACACACAACACACACACACACAACACACACAACACAAAACACACACAACACACACCACAAAACACCAAACACACACACACACACACACACACCCCACACACACACACACACACACACACACACACACACACACACACACACACACACACACACACCACTTCACATTTCCTCGTTCAGAGGAAATCAGTGTCTACACAGCAATGACAGACAGACAGACAGGCAGACAGGCAGGCAGACAGACAGACAGGCAGGCAGGCAGGCAGACAACAGACAGGCAGACAAACAGACAGGCAGACAACGCAAAGACAGCAGCAAAGGCAGGCAGGCAGGCAGCAGACAGACAGACAGATAGAGCAGACAGAAGGCAGGCAGACAGGCAGGCGCAGGCAGACAGACAGGCATGCAGACAGACAGCTAGACAGGCAGACAGACAGGCAAGTCGACAGGCATGCAGACAGACAGCACAGACAGACAGACAGGCAGGCAGACGGACAGGCAGACAGACAGATAGACAGACAGGTCGACAGGCATGCAGACAGCACAGACAGACAGGCAGGCAGAGAGACAGACAGACAGCACAGACAGACAGGCAGGATTTTCAGACAGGACCGGGTCGGTGGGGTACTTGTGTTACGTGTGTCCCTGTTACGTGTCAAAGTCAAAGGTCACGCACAGCCCGTATTGTGTCGTGTCGTGTCGTGTGTCGGTCGTTCGTGTCGTTTGTCACGTTCTTGCCTTGAAGACAAAAACCACACTCCCTTGTACAGATTGCTGCTGGTTAGTCACTAATAATAATACGTGTGTAGACAGCCAACGATACTTATTCAATAATAATGATAATGATGATAATAATAATGATAATAATAATAATAATAATGATGATGATGATGATGATGATGATAAGGTAAAAACAAAATATGACTGCTGGATCTTGAGGGTAAAAACAAAATATTAAAAAAATACCTTGTTTGTAAAAGATCCTTGGAGTGTAATAAAACACAACGCTTTGAGCCCAGGACAAAAAGGAGCCTGGGCTCGAAATGATGATGATGATAGTAATGATAATAATAATAAAACTGATAGATGATGATAATGATAATAATAATGATAATATATTAATAATATTATAATAATATAATAATAATATGATGATGATGATGATGATATTAACAACACTACAACTACTACTAATGATAAGGATGATTTTAATAATGATGATAATAATAATGATAATTAAGAATAATGATAATAATGATGATAATAATAATAATATGATGATGATGATGATGATATTGACAACAACACACTACAACTACTACTAATGATAAGTGATTGTAATAATGATAATAATAATAATGTAATAATATGCTGATAGTAGTAAATGAGTAAACAAACAACGATGTGTGTATTAAGTAGTGATAAATGAGTAGACAGGAACGGCGTTTATTGAATAATGTATATTTAGACAGACAACAATCTACTATATACTACTATTATATATATAATAAATAATAAAAAGTAAAAACTACTACTACTACTACTAAGAATGATTGCAATGATAATAATGATAATAATAATAAAAGAATGATAACAGTAAACGAATAGGCATACACGATGTTTATTTAGTAATAATAATAATAATAATAATAATAATGTATGTAATAATAATAATAGTAACAATGATAATAATGATAATGATAATTTCATGCAGTATAAACATTTGAGATAGGATTGTGCCATGTAACTATTCTAGACAAATGCACACATGGAATAAGATATCTACCAGAGTGGTGTA
>JAPXFY010000032.1:611484-616484 GCA_030674185.1 Monoplex corrugatus | reverse complement strand
CAGAGGGGTTTTTACTGGAAGCTGGTGGATAGGGTGAGGGAGTCAGAGGGGTTTTTGACTGGAAGCTGGTGGATAGGGTGAGGGAGTCAGAGGGGTTTTGTACTGGAAGCTGGTGGATAGGGTGAGGGAGTCAGTGGTTTTTTGGAAGCTGGTGGATAGGGTAGGGAGTCAGAGGGGTTTCTGAGAACGGTGGATGGGTGGGGTGTTCTGTTTTTGCAGAGTGGTGGTATAGGGTGAGTGCTGAGTGTGATGGGTGGTCGTTTTGTTTGCAGGAAGTGGTGGATAGGGTGAGGGAGTCAGAGGGGTTTTGTACTGGAAGTGGTGGATAGGGTGTGGGAGTCAGAGGGGTTTCTGTTGGAAGCTGGTGGATAGGGTGAGGGAGTCAGAGGGTTTCTGCTGGAAGCTGGTGGATAGGGTGTGGGAGTCAGAGGGGTTTTCTGCTGGAAGCTGGTGGATAGGGTGAGGGAGTCAGAGGGGTTTCTGCTGGAAGCTGGTGGATAGGGTGAGGGAGTCAGAGGGGTTTTCTGCAGGAAGCTGGTGGATAGGGTGGGGAGTCATGTGGGGTTTTCTGCAGGAAGTGGTGGATAGGGTGTGGGAGTCAGTGGGGTTTTCTGCAGGAAGCTGGTGGATAGGGTGAGGGAGTCATGGGGTTTTCTGCAGGAAGCTGGTGGATAGGGTGATGGGAGTCAGAGGGGTTTTCTGCAGGAAGCTGGTGGATAGGGTGTGGGAGTCAGGGGGGTTTTCTGCAGGAAGCTGGTGGATAGGGTGAGGGAGTCAGAGGGGTTTTCTACAGGAAGCTGGTGGATAGGGTGAGGGAGTCGTTTCTGGTTTTGCAGGAAGCTGGTGGATAGGGTGAGGGAGTCAGAGGGGTTTTCTACAGGAAGCTGGTGGATAGGGTGAGGGAGTCAGAGGGGTTTTCTGCAGGAAGCTGGTGGATAGGGTGAGGGAGTCAGAGGGGTTTTGTACTGGAAGCTGGTGGATAGGGTGAGGGAGTCAGAGGGTTTTCTGCTGGAAGCTGGTGGATAGGGTGAGGGAGTCAGAGGGGTTTTGTACTGGAAGCTGGTGGATAGGGTGAGGGAGTCAGAGGGTTTTGTACTGGAAGCTGGTGGATAGGATGAGGGAGTCAGAGGGTTTTCTGCTGGAAGCTGGTGGATAGGGTGTGGAAGTCAGAGGGGTTTTCTGCAGGAAGCTGGTGGATAGGGTGAGGGAGTCAGAGGGGTTTTGTACTGGAAGCTGGTGGATAGGGTGAGGGAGTCAGAGGGGTTTTGTACTGGAAGCTGGTGGATAGGGTGAGGGAGTCAGAGGGGTTTTGTACTGGAAGCTGGTGGATAGGGCGAGGGAGTCAGAGGGGTTTTGTACTGGAAGCTGGTGGATAGGGTGAGGGAGTCAGAGGGGTTTTGTACTGGAAGCTGGTGGATAGGGCGAGGGAGTCAGAGGGGTTTTGTACTGGAAGCTGGTGGATAGGGTGAGGGAGTCAGAGGGGTTTTCTGCTGGAAGCTGGTGAATAGGGTGAGGGATCATTTTATTTTTTGCAGGAAGCTGGTGGATAGGATGAGGGAGCATTTTTTTGCAGGAAGCTGGTGGATAGGATGAGGGAGTCAAATGGTTGTTTTTGCTAGCATGGCTGACAGTGCAGGGTGCTGGTGGACAGGGTGCGGGAGTCTAAAGGGTTAATTGCGCCAGACATGATTTTTGTGTCGTTGAATGACTCTCCTTCACCTTATACTGTACATGTCGCTACTTTAAAAGCAGACCATCGGTTGAAGTGTCTCAGATTACCTTACACTGTAGTCTCACCTGTCGGCGTCACCGAGTTCAGTGTTGGCCGCTGCACACTTTGACACCACCACCTCCCCCCAAACCGCTCTGTTTTGACTTTTTTGGACAACTTGTTGATATATTTAGGCCACTGATGTTGGTTATATTCTCGATATATGAGATTGGAGGTCTGCCTTTGTTGAATATTTAGGCCACTGATGTTGGTTATGTTCTCGATGTATGAAATTGGAGGTCTGTCTTTGTTGAATATTTAGGCCACTGATGTTGGTTATATTCTCGATGTATGAGATGATTGGAAGTCTGCCTTTGTTGAATATTTAGGCCACTGATGTTGGTTATGTTCTCGATGTATGAGATTGGAAGTCTGCCTTTGTTGAATATTTAGGCCACTGATGTTGGTTATATTCTCGATGTATCAGATTGGAAGTCTGCCTTTGTTGAATATTTAGGCCACTGATGTTGGTTATATTCTCGATGTATGGCATTGGAGGTCTGCCTTTCTTCCTTTTTGTCTCTGTTTTTTCATTGAAAGACGGTTGCCATGAGGTCCGTGTTCTTAGTTCGTGACACATGGCCAATGTATTTTACTTTTCTCTTCTTGACGTCACTGTAGCTGTCACTGAAAATTTCAGTTTTTGTCCCCGATTTGAGTATAGAGTCTACGTATTACGTACACCAGATACTGTTTGGTTTGAAGTTTACGCGCGTGACGTACACAATACATTGATTAGATTGCACGACTATGCGTGACAGACACATTTTCTGCCTTGCTGGTCCATTCACCTGTGTGTGCTATAAAGTCTGACACACTTTCTTTGAGGATTTGGTGATTGGGAACAGGTATGAACTGCCGTTTTGGCTCTTGGGAAATGTGATATTGCAGAAGTTGTTCAAGGTCATTTATGTCCGCTTTATGTTAAGTGTGACGTGCAGAAGTTGTTCAAGGTCATTTATGTCCGCTTTATATTAAGTGTGACGTGCAGAAGTTGTTCAAGGTCATTTATGTCAGCTTTATATTAAGTGTGACGTGCAGAAGTTGTTCAAGGTCATTTATGTCCGCTTTATATTAAGTGTGACGTGCAGAAGTTGTTCAAGGTCATTTATGTCCGCTTTATATTAAGTGTCCTTACCTATGTTGGAAATTTGGATTCAGGTTTCTTTTTTAAAGTCCCTTGGTAATAAATGGGACGGCGTGGTCAACGCCATAGGGGCGTATCTTTAGATTATGTGCGCTAAAGCATTGATATGTGTACTTTCTTTTCTTTTCTAGCAGTTTTGCCCAGCGAGGTGAGTAGTTTGTGAATGGTTATATCCGGGGTATGGGTCTGTGCAGTCGGCTTGGCTTTAGCGGGCAGACCTACCCAGATTTGGGTACCAAGATTGTGATGTTCAGTGTTTCAGTTCTAATTAACCAATCACCATGATATTTGGCAAGAAGATACCTCAGACAGTATTCTTTAGATTGAATATCTTTGTTGGGGTCTGTGAGTTATGAAACGTTGACAAAAATTAATTAATTAAAAAATATTCTCACAAAAATGAAAAAATATAGTACATACTGTGACATTTATAACTACACATATATTCATGTTAGGAATTTGATATTTAGTGAGCACACATCAGTATAGTATGTACGGCATGTAATAAAATCTTAGCTCTACTATCATTATTTTCTGTACAATCATCACACCAATTTTTAGAATAATTTTATTAAAAAAATTATAATACAACTTTTGATAAAAATGTTTCTTTCAAGCAGAACTGCAAGATTTTACTACCGGCTATAGGTACCTGTACATGCTATATGTGTGCCAAATATAAAGGAAATTGGATGAAAACTTTTGAACATATTATGTCTGATGTATAATCTCGCGAAAAATCACAAACATTTTTAATTAATTAATTTTTGTCAACTTTTCATAACTCACAGACCCCACAACAAAGATATTCAATCCAAAGAATACTGTCTGAGGTATCTTCTTGCCAAATATCATGGTGATTGGTTAATTAGAACTGAAACACTGAACATCACAATCTTGGTACCCAAATCTGGGTAGGTCTGCCCGCTTAAACAGACATAACAACAGTACGAAACTAGACATCACCACCACCATCACACTCACGTAGCCTGGACACCTCTACCACCACCCCACCCACGGGCCCAGCCCTCTCCCACAAGTTAACGTCATTCTTTCCATCGTTGTCATGCCACCCCCACCCACCACCCAACCCCCCAGCAGAAGCTAAAAAAAAAAAAAGTGGACTGACTTTGTGTGTCACATTGTTTCGTCAACGTTTATTACACAAACCCGATGCAAAAAAGAAAATGACGTTTGAACCTTGTGACGGGAGAGAGAGAGAGAGAGAGAGAGAGAGAGAGAGAGCGCAGAGATGTAGCTTGTGCACTTGGCGAAGCCGCCACACACCGTTTAATTAGTTTTAATGACACTGCCTTGACGTCAGACGCTCTGAACAAGGGCTTGAGCCGAGTTTCACAGCGATACGAACGAAGCCCATCCCTGATGGGAACCGAGTCACCTTAACCCCGTTATCAAATCTTACCAACGGTTTACTTTATTGGGGAAAGAAGAAAAAGAAGAAGAAAAAAAACACACAAAAAAAACCTGGCACGAAAATAGCATTTGACGTGCGCGCGCGTGTCGTGTTACAATTTGTGTAGTAGGGCCCTTGTGGCTGTAACGTGCTGCTTCGTCATGACCACTCCCCACTTCAGTTTTACGCCACGGTATTTAAAGGAGAAAAAAAAGAAAAGAAAAAAGGGCATGGTGTTTTTCTCCGAGGGGAAGTTTGGTGGTGTGATGTCATCTTTCGTTTCACCTAGAAAAAGTCACAGTCACACCAATCGCAAAGCTTTGGTTTCTGGGTGTTGTTGACCCATATGTATATATATATAAAGTTTGTAATGTTTGTCTTTATTTTGTGTGCGTGTGTGTGTATCACTGTGTGTGTGTGTTGTGTGTGTGTGTGTGTTGTTGGTTGTGTGTGTGTGTGTTGTGTGTGTCGTTCTCTCATTCTCTCTCTTTTTCTCGTTATATCGTTCTCCCTCTCTCTCTCTGTCTCTCGTTCTGTGTGTGTGTGTGTGTGTCGCTCTTTTTCTCGTTCTCTCGTTCCCTCTGTCTCTCTTTCTCTGTGTCTGTGTCTCTCTCTCACTCTTGTATTCTCTCTCTCTCTCTCTCTCTTTTTTTCTGTGCGCACGCGCG
>JAPXFY010000032.1:583984-603984 GCA_030674185.1 Monoplex corrugatus | reverse complement strand
CTGTCCACCAGCATCCTGCAGTGCCAACCATGCTAGCAAAGCAAAACCTTAACCCTTTGACTCCCTCACCCAATCCACCAGCATCCTGCGGGACGATGTTTGATAGGGTGAGGAAATCAAAGGGTTAAGTTTTTGCAGTTGGTGGATAGGGTGCGGGAATGAAAGGGTTAACTATTATTATTATTATTATTAGTGTTGTTGTTGTTGTTGTTGTTCCTTTTTACAAAGACATAAAATAAATTGTTCCGATGTCTAAATGATCTTTTTTTTTTTAATTAATTCAAACATATTTGCTGTTTAAGTTTCTTAACTGTGGAGATCGTTCGTTCGTTATTTCTTTTAACGTCTATTGACATAAGTGCTTTTAGACAAACAACTGTGGAGATCGTTCGTTCGTTATTTCTTTTAACGTCTATTCACATAAGTGCTTTTAGACAAACAACTGTGGAGATCGTTCGTTCGTTATTTCTTTTAACGTCTATTCACATAAGTGCTTTTAGACAAACAACTGTGGAGATCGTTCGTTCGTTATTTCTTTTAACGTCTATTCACATAAGTGCTTTTAGACAAACAACTGTAGAGATTTGTAGTGAAAAGTGTGTGTGCTTGAAAGGACTTGTTTTATTTATTTATTTTTTTCATAAAAAGGGATATTACACAATGGCTTGACGACATCTTCTTCTTACTTAAAATGTGTGTGTGTGTGCACGTGTGTGTGTGTATATATATGTGTGAGAGAGAGAGAGAGAGAGAAAGAGAGAGAGAGTGCGTGTATGCATGTTTGTGTATCTGTGTGTCTGTGGATGTGTGTGTGCGAGAGAGAGAGAGAGTGCGTGCATGCATGTTTGTGTATCTGTGTGTATGTGTATGAGAGAGAGAGAGAGAGAGAGAGAGAGAGTGCATGCATGTTTGTGTATCTATGTGTGTGTGTGTGTGTGTGCGTGCGTGCGTGTGTGTGTGTGTGCGTGTGTGTGTGTGTGCGTGTGTTACAGGATTTTAAAGCTTCCTTTTAACACATTATTTTATACGTGCTAGTCCTCTTACTGACTATATACGGTAGGACGTTAATCAAACCTTCATAACGAACGCACTAATAGATTTTTTTTTAGTTTGAGTGTGCACCTCCTCTCCCCCCCCCTCTCCCTAATCACCTCATCCCAGCCTCAACATCAGTTACTGACAGTGAGCCCCACCCACAGATGGTATTCTGTACCTATACTCCACCTCCCTCCTTCCTCCCCTACCCCCCCTCCCTCACCCAGCACGGATGTAAACAAAGGGTACAGGTTTTTCCCCAAACTGTGTTGACGTAAAACTGAATCCAGTCAATCAACAGCCGTCGGAGGGTTGAGATGTTGTATACATCTTGGAGAGGGTATCGATAATATTTAATACAAACTCTCTCTCTCTCTCTCTCTCCTCCTCTCTCTCTCTCTCTCCTCTCTCTCTCTCTCTCTCTCTCTCTCTCGCTCTCTCTCTTCTCGTCTTCACTCCTCGCTATCTCCCTACTCTGAAGTATGTTAGTATCGATCTTGTCCAACCTTCGACGTGGACAAGGCAGAACCCATCCTGAACTGATTTACGATGATCTTGACCACTCGGCGTTTCGCCCAAATTTTCTGAACATGAACACATCCATTTTCACTGTTGATTGGTTTCGCTCTAATTTTCTGAGGTTAAATATGTATGTCTGTCTGTACTGTTGTCTGTTGGTTGTCTGTTGTATGTATGTATGTATGTATGTATGTATGTATGTATGTATGTATGTATCGTTAATGTATGTATGTATGTATGGTTGTATGTATGTATGTATGTCATGTATGTATGTCTGTATGTATGTATGTATGTATGTACGTAGTACGTACGTATAGTATGTATGTATGTATGTATGTGTGTGTGTGTGTGTGTGTGTGCGTGTCTGTCTGTCTGTCTGTATGTATGTATGTATGTACGTATGTATGTATGTATGTATGTATG
This sequence comes from Monoplex corrugatus, assembly GCA_030674185.1. NCBI lineage: Eukaryota > Metazoa > Mollusca > Gastropoda > Littorinimorpha > Ranellidae > Monoplex > Monoplex corrugatus. The sequence goes on along the minus strand of JAPXFY010000032.1, from coordinate 602,007 downwards.
TATGTATGTATGTAATGTGTGTGTGTGTGTGCGAGCTGTCTGTCTGTCTGTATGTATGTATGTATGTACGTATGTATGTATGTATGTATGTATGTATGTGTGTGTGTGTGTGTGTTGTGTATGTATGTTGTAGTAGTAGTATGTATGTTGTAGTGTGTGTGTGTGTGTGTGTGTGTGTGTTTTGTGTGTGGTGTTGTGTGGTGTGTATTCCTGTAAGACCAAGTTTTACCCATCTGTTGGCTTTGTGTGTATGTGTGTGTGTGTGTGTGTGTGTGTGTGTGTGTGTTCCTGTAAGACCAAGTTTTACCAATCTGTTGGCTTTGTGTGTGTGTATGTCTGTGTGCGTGTGTGTGTGTGTGTGTGTGTGTGTGTGTGTGTGTGTGTGTGTGTGTAAGACCAAGTTTTACGCATTTGTTGTCAAAGCCAAACAAACGGAAATTGATTAATTTATTTATTTTATGTAAGTATTTAATCATTTATATAACTGGCTGACAAATTTTATAATAACTGTAAAAAAGACTGGGTGTGATTTTTACCATTTTGGGAAAGATAATCTGTTTTGTTGTTGTTGTTGTTGTTGTTTGAGCGTAATCTGGTTTACACCATTGGTCAGTTTAGGACAGCGTGTGTCCTGAGAGCGTTGATTGATAATCTGTTAATGAAAAGAAATTGATGTTTTGAACATTCACCCGTGGGGATGCTGGAAGTTCTTTCACTATAAACAGTATCATCATCTTCTGGAAATTGTGTGCCAGCAGTGTCCTCTTTGTTTCTGCCCTGTTGCTTTGCTGTCTGTCATTTCTTCCTATCATGTTTTGCCTTGCTGGTCCATTCATCTGTATGTGTTCTATAAAGCCTCACATACTTTCTCTTAGGATTGACAGTTGGGTACATGTAATAAGTACATTTTTAGCTCTCAGAAAGTGAGATATGCAGAAGCAATTTTAGGTAATTTAGGCCTGTTTTTCTATATAATATGCTCTTTATAATTTTTCCATTGCTTTTATTCTTTCTCCCCATTTATAGCCATGCGTGTGTGTGTGTGTGTGTGTGTGTGTGTGTGTGTGTGTGTGTGTGTGTGTGTGTGTGTGTGTGTGTGTGTGTGCGTGCGTGTGTGTGTGTCTGTTTCAGCGCTTAGATTTGATTTTATCAAGATTTTGCGTTATATAAATATTGTAATTATTATTATTATTATATGTATTGGTGTCCTTAGTAATGCTCATATTTGTATTCATATCTGATTTTTTAAACCCCCCAGTGACAAATTGGATGGAGTGGTCAATACCAGGGGCATATCATTACATTATGTGCGCGAATGCATTGATATGTGTACTTCATTTTCTTTTCCAGTAGTTCTTTTTCTTGGATGAGGCATTGTGTACATTCTGAGATGGTCATAGCCCTGATGTGCTCTGTGCAGTCGGTTGGGCTTTGAGCAAGACAGGCAATCCAAATGTCCGCGAATTCGCGGATATCCGCCAAAGGAAAAAAACAAAAAACAAAAAAAAAACACATTCCTTGAAAGTATGGATGACCGGGACAGGGATCACCGAAACTATTCAAAACAAGCCGTAAGCGCATGCGCGGTTTTACTTTTACAAGTGTCCGCGAGATTTCACAAGCGTCACTCTCTGTGTTCCATCGACGCATTGAAATATGAATATACGTAGGGACTTTGTTCCACTAAATGCTTCCATCGCTGACATCGATGAAGGCCTCAAAAATCGCTGGAAATGGGACTGGCTGCAGGAAGTGTATAATGGCAATAAGTTTGCTCGTTCTTCAAGAAACTAAAGATCGCCGGTAAAGCATACTGCAAACTTTGCCGCTCAGAAATCAGTAACAAGTCCGGTGGTAAACGAGCACTGGTTGATCGCCTGAAAGGAAAGCAGCACAACGACAGGTTCAGGACATCAAACGAAAATTTTCGTTTGTCAGATGAGGCAAAAGAGAGTGAGGAAAAGTTGCATGTTTTGTTTATTGTTAACAATGCTTGTGCCCTTTTTTGTCTTTTATTGAAATACTTGATTTATCTTTCACGAGAGGGGTTAAATTTCCATTTACTAGACTAAAATGCTTCAGTTCTGGGGGCGTTGTCCCAAGACCCCCACCAGGGGCTCTGCCCCTACACCCCGCCAGGGGGCCTATGCGGCTCCCTGGACCCCCCCCCCCCCCCCCGCATTTTTTTTCCTTGAAACACATTGTTGCTTGAATGGATTGCCTGGCAAGAATAACAACGACGACAACAATGTTTGTACATTCATGGGTAGACATTGGCCTGTTCATTTGAACATTGTAGGTAGGGTGGACGGCAGTTTGCCTCCCTTGGCTCCGTCATGAACGTGGGTATAATGGAAGGTAATCTGACACTTGGTGCCAGTCCCGAAAAATACAAAGGTAAAAAGGGAAGTTTAGTCATGTGGCACGACAACTTGTTTTTCTCAGTGCAAAGAACCAGTGCATAGTCACCTTGGTGTGTACCCCGGCCCTGCTCGTTGTACAGTTTCTGTTAGTGGTCACCTTGACTTGGGCCCACCCCTACAGTTCCCCTCCCCACCCCTACAGTTCCCCAGGGATCAAACCTCTAGTGACGTCACGGGGCTGGGTCAAGGGCGAGCGATAAAGGACTGCCGAAAGCCAGTCTATAGATTGGGTTCAGCGGTTAGGTGACGTTGGCAGACTTGAGGGTCGTGTCTACGTGTTGGAATGTCTGCGCGATCAAACATGTCAGAAGGGAAATATATGGGAAAGTGGGGGGGGGGGGGGGGGGGAGAGAGAGAGGGGAGAGAATGATCTGTGTGTGTGTGTGTATGTGAAGGGGGGGGGGGGGGTAGAGGAGTTTTCCTCTGTCCAGGTTGTTCCAGGCACAAAGTCGACATTCCTAACGCACAACGTGTCGGATCGTTTCGTTTGACGCAGTGTCAGCCCTCATTCTTCTGTTCCTCTGGTTTTTTTATTTTTTCCCCTTTCGTTAAAGAGTTTTCTGGACTTACTTTCATTGTCAATCACAGACCCCCCCCCCCCCCCCTTACTCCCTCTCCTTCCCCTGCAAACTTCAATTTTTGACATTTTGTCTGTGTGGCTTTTTACTGTATTGTGTGTGTGGCTTTGTACTGTATTGTGTGTGTGTGGCTTTGTACTGTATTGTGTGTGTGGATTTGTACTGTATTGTGTGTGGATTTGTACTGTATTGTGTGTGTGTGGCTTTGTACTGTATTGTGTGTGTGTGTGTGTGTGTGTGGCTTTGTAGTGTATTGTGTGTGTGGCTTTGTACTGTATTGTGGGGTGTGGCTTTGTACTGTATTGTTGTTTGTGGATTTGTACTGTATTGTGTGTGTGTGTGTGTGTGGCTTTGTACTGTATTGTGTGTGTGGCTTTGTACTGTATTGTGTGTGTGTGTGTGTGTGGCTTTGTACTGTATTGTGTGTGTGTGTGTGTGTGACTTTGTACTGTATTGTGTGTGTGGCTTTGTACTGTATTGTGTTGTGTGTGTGTGTGGCTTTGTACTGTATTGTGTGTGTGTGTGTGTGTGACTGTGTACTGTATTGTGTGTGTGGCTTTGTACTGTATTGTGTGTGTGTGTGGGGGGGGGGGGGGGCTTTGTACTATATTGTGTGTGTGTGTGTGTGTGTGTGTCTTTGTACTGTATTGTTTGTGTTGTGTGTCTTTGTAATGTATTGTGTGTGTGTGTGTGTGTGTCTTTGTACTGTATTGTGTGTGTGTGTGTCTTTGTACTGTATTGTTTGTGTGTGTGTGTGTGTGTCTTTGTACTGTATTGTGTGTGGTGTGTGTCTTTGTACTGTATTGTGTGTGTGTGTGTGTCTTTGTACTGTATTGTGTGTGTGTGTGTGTCTTTGTACTGTATTGTGTGTGTGTGTGTGTGTGTGTGGCTTTGTACTGTATTGTTTGTGTGTGTGTGTGGCTTTGTACTGTATTGTGTGTGTGTGTGGCTTTGTACGTATTGTTTGTGTGTGTGTGTGGCTTTGTACTGTATTGTGTGTGTGTCTTTGTACTGTATTGTGTGTGTGTGGCTTTGTACTGTATTGTGTGTGTGTGGATTTGTACTGTATTGTGTGTGTGTGTCTTTGTACTGTATTGTGTGTGTGTGTGATTGTACTGTATTGTGTGTGTGTGCTTTGTACTGTATTGTGTGTGTGTGTTTGTACTGTATTGTGTGTGTGTGTGGCTTTGTACTGTATTGTGTGTGTGTGGCTTTGTACTGTATTGTGTGTGTGGGCTTTGTACTGTATTGTGTGTGTGTATTTGTACTGTATTGTGTGTGTGTGTGTTGTACTGTATTGTGTGTGTGTGCTTTGTACTGTATTGTGTGTGTGTGGTGGATTGTAGTATTGTGGTGTGTCTGTATTTGTGTGTGTGTCTTTGTACTGTATTGTGTGTGTGTGGATTTGTACTGTATTGTGTGTGTGTGTGTGGATTTGTACTGTATTGTGTGTGTGTATTTGTACTGTATTGTGTGTGTGTGGGATTTGTACTGTATTGTGTGTGTGTGTGATTTTGTACTGTATTGTGTGTGTGTGGATTTGTACTGTATTGTGTGTGTGTGGATTTGTACTGTATTGTGTGTGTGTGATTTGTACTGTATTGTGTGTGTGTGGATTTGTACTGTATTGTGTGTGTGTTTTGTACTGTATTGTGTGTGTGTGTGATTTGTACTGTATTGTGTGTGTGTCTTTGTACTGTATTGTGTGTGTGTGGATTTGTACTGTATTGTGTGTGTGTGTGGATTTGTACTATAAGCTATTCCCTGTTGCTGCAAGTACATCTCCCACCGTCTCTGTCCTCGGCCACCCTGCAAGTCCGTACAATATTTTCTTCGTGGGTCTATGTGGTGCTCTCTTTCCCTCCAGCTTTACTGTTGTGACCAGGTGCTCAAATTCCCCTTTCCTCATAAAAAGTCCTGTAAATGTTGCTTGTCTGTTCCTAATCTTTATTTTGTTTTTATTGTTTTATTTTATTTTGTTTTGTTTTGTTTTACTTTTTTTTTCAGCATTCAGAATTTTTCAGAGGCGTGAATGTAGTTGTTTTCAAATTGCCCACACTGTGCAAGTAATATGTTGCTGCACAGTCTGCATACTCCATAGCCAACCACTGACATGGTTTACAGATTATTTTTTTTTTTTTTTTTTTTTTGAAGGATCGTCGCACCCAGGGAGATAACTTTTGCGCTCACTTTTTTTTTTTTTTTTTTTTTTTTTCTATTTCCGTCCCGTTTTCTGTGGCACCTGAGTGCCCACGGAAGCTGGCACAGTTTTTACAATGCGATGATGACGATGTCGATGAGGATGATAATCATGATGCTATGGAGTTCCATCTAGGATTGAGACTGTGTGACAGGGCTGTACTCTACGCTTACTATCATAATATATCCTGGCGTCAACCAGGCCCGAGAGATACAGACACCCTGCGATGCTGGTCAGAAGATTTGAGCAACCCCCTCAATGACGCATCCGTGAAGTGGATAAGACTCGACTGTGTAGTCCCAGTCTGCCCAATGAGCCCATAGCACGCCCAACTCTGGGTAGGAGCCGGTTAGAGCCGGAAAATCCCACAATGATTTTTGAAGGTACTGATGGGGATTTGAACCCGCAACCTTCAGTCGGTAGTCCGTTGCGTTAACCACTACACCACGGCGACTGTTGGTTTACAGATCTTTCACGTGCACGTTTTGATATTCTGCCTGCGTATACACACACAGGGGGTGGGGGTGGGGGACGGTTTAGGCACTGGCAGGTGTACACACATGTCGATTTGGAAAATGGGAACAACCTTTACCCACCTACCAGGTGGAGGTGTCTGGGTGGATCGAACCTAGGACCTGCCAGTTGAAAGACGTTCACACACTGGACCACTGTACCCCTCCACCCACAGCTGATGACGTTCACCGTCAGCTGAAGTTTAACCTTTCGACTCTCGCACCCTATTCATCAACTGCAAAAACTTAACCCTTTGACTCCCTCACCCTATCCACCAGCTTCCTGAGTCATAGGGTTATTAAGTTTTCGCTTTGCTGGCTTGATTGAAAACGCAGGATGCTGGCGGACAAGGTTCAGGAATCAAAGGGTTAATCATTTAAAAAAAAAAGTGTTACTAAACAAACTCAAAAGAAACGAAATGAAAAAAAGAAAGAAAGATAAAAGACAGTCAAGCAAAGTAACCAACAATTATAATGGAAAAGAAAAAGAACGAAAAAAAAAAAAAAACCGGAAAAAAGCAGAATCCACAAAGTTTGGAGATGATAGAGATAAAAAGAAACAAAAAAGAAGGGGGTGGGGTGGAGGGAAGAAGGGGAAAAAAAAGCACATTTCAAGTCATTCTAATGGCTGACGAGCTATCAAATGACACAACTCATCTTATTTTCTACTTCTTCCAGGTGTTTTAATCGTCGCACATGATAGACAATCTAGTCGTCAAATGTTACGATATTCAGTTTCACTAGAAATTAAAAAAAAAAGGAAAAAAAGTTTCAAGGCCTTAGATGTTGCTTGAATCTTGGAGAAATAGTAGTAGGGAACTGACGTGGGGGGGGGGGAGGGTGAGTGTGGTGAAGTGGAAGGGAGGGAGGAAAGTGGTTCCTGCATTCTTGTGCCCCACACCCAGACGGCACAGTCCCGTGCGAACTCGAGAGAGATTATTATCAAGAGTTTATTTTTCGTCATTGCGACAACCCTGAACCCAAAATGGCGCAGTGACCGCTCTGTGTGGTGTGTGTGTGAGAGAGAGAGAGAGGGGGGGTGCGTGTGAGAGAGAGAGAGAGGGTGTGTGTGGTGTGTGTGTGTGTGTGTGGGCGTGGCCCCAAACCAGGTCGTTCAAAACAAGCGGCCCCGCGCGCCGCACGCCCCACGCGCCGCTTGACGTCAGCGACATGCACTCGCGCGAGCGAGGTCATCCGCCTGACTAGCAACCAATCACAGCACGCTGCCTCACGAGAGCCGGAATCGGCCGAGCTGTCACGGGGATGGTCGAAGCGGGTCTTTGCACTTTAACATTTTATCCAGAAGGGTCTTTGGCAAGGTTGTGTGTGTTTGTGTGTGTGTGTGTGCGTGTGTGTGAAGCGAGGTTATTTTTAAACACGCCGCGTGCTTGCTGACGTAAAATACCTGCCTAGGTCACTGAATTCTTCATTCACGGAGACAACGGCGTACATTGAGGACGCAGTTGTCGTCTGCTTTAGTTTCATTTTGTGAGACTTGTTCTGGTTTTTGTGGGCCAAGCAACGTGAAAAAGAGAACCAGAATTTGTGTTTTTGTTGTACAAATCAAACGGATTTACTCCTCCTTCCCATTCTTCGATTGGGGGAGAGAAAAAAAGTTTGGGTTATTTTGTGGTTCAACTTTTTTCCCAAGTTTTTGGTAAAGCTGGAGGTAAAGTCTCTTTTCATTATTTGTTTATTTAGTCTACTTGTTTATTTATTTATTTGTATATTTATTTATATTGTGTGTTTGTGTATATATACTTTCGTCAGACTGCAGTGCTGTTGTATAGACCTAAGTTTGTGTTTACGAATATGCCTGTAATTATGTATATGCCTGTAATTATGTATATGCCTGCAATTTATGTAAGATAGTATTGTTTGTTTTGGTGTGTCAGTCTGCGGCGCTGTTGTGTAAGTGTTGAGTGGGTGTTTTGATTGGTGTTGGTTGGTTTGGTTGGTTGGTGTGTTTGTGTGTGTGTGTGTGTGTTATCTTATTCTGTTTGAATTGTTTATGATAATTTGCTACTTGATCGTGAAGTCTTGAAGTTCCTCTTACGTAGTCCAGTAGTTTTGTTAGCTGATCGTTTGTCTCGTCATGGGGAGCAGTTTTATAGGTAATTCAGGCCAGCTTTAGTGTTTTAGTTTCCTTAGTTATGTTTTCATTTGTAATCAGATTTTTTTTTAAAATCCCAGTTGATACATTGGCTTGAATGGTCAGTGCCAGAGGAATCCTTAGATTATGTAAGCGAATGCATTGATATGAGTAGGCCTACTTCGTTTTCTTTCAGAGCTTTTTTTGTTGTCTTTTTTCTATTTTTCTTTTTTCCTTTTTTCTAATTTTCTTTTTTCCTTTCTTCCTGCATCCGCCCCCTCCCCCTCCCCTATCTTCAACGATGTAATGTGTGTGTTTTGAGAATTATGTCATGTTACAGTGCTGCTAAGTGAGTAGGGTTTATTGCCCTGTTACAGTGCTGCTAAGTGGTAGGGTTTATTGCCCTGTTACAGTGCTGCTAAGTGTGTAGGGTTTATAGTCATGTTACAGTGCTGCTAAGTGAGTAGGGTTTATTGCCCTGTTACAGTGCTGCTAAGTGGGTAGGGTTTATTGCCCTGTTACAGTGCTGCTAAGTGAGTAGGGTTTATTGCCCTGTTACAGTGCTGCTAAGTGTGTAGGGTTTATTGCCCTGTTACAGTGCTGCTAAGTGTGTAGGGTTTATAGCCCTGTTACAGTGCTGCTAAGTGGGTAGGGTTTATTGCCCTGTTACAGTGCTGCTAAGTGAGTAGGGTTTATAGCCCTGTTACAGTGCTGCTAAGTGAGTAGGGTTTATTGCCCTGTTACAGTGCTGCTAAGTGGGTAGGGTTTATTGCCCTGTTACAGTGCTGCTAAGTGGGTAGGGTTTATTGCCCTGTTACAGTGCTGCTAAGTGTGTAGGGTTTATTGCCCTGTTACAGTGCTGCTAAGTGGGTAGGGTTTATTGCCCTGTTACAGTGCTGCTAAGTGGTAGGGTTTATTGCCCTGTTACAGTGCTGCTAAGTGGGTAGGGTTTATTGCCCTGTTACAGTGCTGCTAAGTGTGTAGGGTTTATTGCCCTGTTACAGTGCTGCTAAGTGGGTAGGGTTTATTGCCCTGTTACAGTGCTGCTAAGTGAGTAGGGTTTATAGCCCTGTTACAGTGCTGCTAAGTGAGTAGGGCTTTAAAGCCCTGTTACAGTGCTGCTAAGTGAGTAGGGTTTATAGCCCTGTTACAGTGCTGCTAAGTGAGTAGGGCTTTAAAGCCCTGTTACAGTGCTGCTAAGTGGGTAGGCTTTAAAGCCCTGTTACAGTGCTGCTAAGTGGTTAGGGCTTTATAGCCCTGTTACAGTGCTGCTAAGTGAGTAGGGCTTTAAAGCCCTGTTACAGTGCTGCTAAGTGTGTAGGGCTTTAAAGCCCTGTTACAGTGCTGCTAAGTGAGTAGGGTTTATTGCCCTGTTACAGTGCTGCTAAGTGTGTAGGGCTTTAAAGCCCTGTTACAGTGCTGCTAAGTGGGTAGGGCTTTATAATATAACAAATAATAGTTTTTCTCATGGAGGGACCAGTGGTTAGTTAATTACTGTTAGGCGCAAAGTATGTCTGTCTATCGCCGTGAGAGTCTTACAGTTTGTTACAGGACCATTTCTGTCATGGCGAGACTGCAGTATTCTGGAGTTTAGTTGTTTTTTTTCCTCCTGATTTTTCTTTTACTTTTTTTTCCCCTTTAATATTTTTTTTAACCTTTTGACTCCCACACCCTGTCCACCAGCATCCTGTATTGCCAACCATGCTAGCAAAGCAAAAAAATTAAACCTTTGACTCCCTCACCCTATTCACCAGCTTCCTGCAAGAAGCTTGTGGTTTGGGTGAGGGAATCAAAGGGTTAAGTTTTTGCAGTTGGTAAATAGAGTGCAGGCGTCAAAGGGTTAACCCTGTGACTCCTTTACTCTGTCCACCTGCTGTCTGCATTATCAGCCATTGATAGCTCAGCAAAAAACAAAGAAACGAACCCTTTGAGTCCCTCACCCTTTTTACCAAGCTTCTTGTAGAAAGCTGGTATATAGGGTGAGGGTATAAAATGGTCAGTGTCATTTTTAGGATGCTGGTGGGTAGGATAAGGAAGTGAAGGGGTTAATTTTTTTCCTTAGTTTGCTTTGGTTCATTTTTGTTGTTATTGTTTTCTTTCACCTAATGTGCTAAAGATATGATCGTAGGGCTTTTAGCTTTTTTCTTCATTTCTTTCTTGTTTCTTGTTGGCTTAAATTTCACAAGTTGCCCGCATTTGAGCCAATAATGTGTCAATTGTTTTTAGGGGAGGGCTAACATAAACCATTGCTTGATGCCCTGCCCATGCTTTGCTGTATTTATGACTCTTCTTTTATTGAATAAAAGTCTGTTTAAACCAAGGGGTTAATTTTTTGCAGCGAGTGGGTGGACATGGCAGTCAGAGTGTTAAGGCTGGGGGGGGGGGGGGTCTGTTTTTTTTTTTTTTAAATTTGTTGTTGGTGATTTATTTTTTGGTTTGTGTGCTTTGTTTTGTTTGTTTTATTTGTGTTTGTGTGCACGTGTGTGTGTGTGTGTGTGTGTGTGTGTGTGTGTGTGTGTGTGTGTTGTTTTCAGAGTTGGAGTGGATATGTGTGTGTTTATTTTTGTGTATGTTTGTGTTTTTGTTTGTGTGTGTGTGTTGTTTTTTTTTAAGATGTGTTTTTTCTTGATCAACTTTTTGTTTTTTGAGAAATTTTGTTCAGTTTCGAATTAGGGGAAGACCTTAGCTGAATGTTTTTCTTTATTTTTGAGTCATGAACATAAACAGATTAATCTGTGGTTTATGGATTGGCCTATAGTGCTGTAGAATAGTTTATGCAACATTAGTTTGGTTTGCGTGTGTCATGTCAGTGCTGTTACCGTGTGTCAGTGCTGTTACCGTGTGTCAGTGCTGTTACCGTGTGTGTCAGTGCTGTTACTGTGTGTCAGTGTTGTTACTGTGTGTCTGTGTTGTTACTGTGTGTCAGTGTTGTTACTGTGTGTCAGTGCTGTTACCGTGTGTCAGTGCTGTTACCGTGTGTGTCAGTGCTGTTACTGTGTGTCAGTGTTGTTACTGTGTGTCTGTTACTGTGTGTCAGTGTTGTTACTGTGTGTCAGTGTTGTTACTGTGTGTCAGTGCTGTTACTGTGTGTCTGTTACTGTGTGTCTGTTACCGTGTGTCGGTGCTGTTACTGTGTGTCAGTGCATTGTGTGTCAGTGTTGTTACCGTGTGTCTGTTACCGTGTGTCTGTTACTGTGTGTCAGTGCTGTTACTGTGTGTCAGTGCTGTTACTGTGTGCCAGTGCTGTTACTGTGTGTCAGTGCTGTTACTGTGTGTCAGTGCTGTTACTGTGTGTCAGTGCTGTTACCGTGTGTTAGTGCTGTTACCGTGTGAGTTTATCATTTTCCCTCTTTGTGGTTCAACTTCAGGGAGAGAAGTAGTGTTTTGATGCAGATTTAGTTTTGCTTTCTCAACTTTACCTTTCTTGCACGTGTGTCATGTCACGTGTTTTGTTGTTATTATTTGTGTCAATATCAGATTGGGAGGGGGGGGGGGGGAGGATTATATTTTTTTCAGGGGAGGTAAATGGGATTTTTGGGAAGAAAACGGGAAGGGTTCAGGGGAGATCTCCCCCCCCCCCCCCCTGTTTTTGTTTTGTTTTTTTGGATTGATTTGTATTTTTTAGCCCGAGATGGCCTCTTTGTGGTCAGTCGAGTCTTTGGACACTTCAGTTTGGTCTAATGTTCATACAGTTTGTTGGTATCTGTGTTTTGTTACCATTTTTATTGTCGTCTTATTGTTGATGTTGCCAGTTATTTATGCTGGTCCTGTATTTGGGGGGGGGGGGGGGGTTTGTGCATGTGTGTGTGCATGTGCGTGTGTGTGTGTGACTCTGTGTGTGTGTGTGTGAGACTCTTGTGTGTGTTTGTGTATGTGTGCGAGACTCTGTGTGTGTGTGTGTGTGTGTGTGTGTGTGTGTGTGTGTGTGTGCGAGACTCTGTGTGTGTGTGTGTGTGTGTGTGTGTGTGTGTGTGTGTGTGTGTGTGTGTGTGTGTGTGTGTGTGTGGTGTGTGTGTGTGAAGCACAATATTCCAGATGTATAGTTACTTCTGTCCCCTTCCCCCGCCCACCCCCCACCCCCCACCCCCTTTTTTTTCCTCCTATTGATGAAAACAGAAATTGATAGAAGATGATATCTTACAACATTAAGATTAATGCTGTTTGCAGTTAATTTTGCTTCCCAGAGTTTCGTCAAGATTCTGGATCATGTGAGAAAATGCGAGGCTCTGCAACCACCACCACCACCACCACCACTCCTTCCACACACACACACACACACACACACACACACACGTGCGCGCTTTTTTTTTTTCTATTAATGAAAAATAGGAATGAATAGAAAACTGAAGTTGATGCAGTTAACAGTTTGCAAAATACTGAACTCAGACGACCCATTCCCCCTCCTCTCTCTCACCATCTCTCTCTTTCTCACTCTCGCACAACACACACACACACACACACACACACACACACACACACACACACACACACACACACACACACACACACAACACACACACACACACCAACGCACTGCACAACAACAAAAAGAAGAGATAGTGTTGCAGTGTGCCACTTGTGGTGACAGGGTCTCCTTGAGGAGTGCAGCCAGAACGTCACACAGTAAGTTATAAATATATAGTGACAACACATTGTGGTGACAGGGTCTCCTTGAGGAGTGCAGCCAGAAGTCACACAGTAAGTTATAAAATTAGTGACAAGAAATATGAGGTGAGAAATTTGAGTACCTATCACAACGGGAAAGCTGGAGGAAAGAAGCACCAGGTAGACCCAGGGAGAAAATATTGGACGGATTTGCACCAAGGGAGTAAATATTGGACGGATTTGCACCAAGGGAGAAAATATTGGACGGATTTGCAGAATGGAGAATACAGGAGGGTAGGAGATGTGCTCAGAGTGATAAGATAGATTGATATAGAGGGTACATGATCGCCAACGCCTGCGGCAGGGCACATGATGATGATGACAGTGATATTGATAAGATAGATTCATATAGAGGGTACATGATCGCCAACGCCATGCAGCAGGGCACATGATGGTGATGACAGTGATATTGATAAGATAGATTCATATAGAGGGTACATGATCGCCAACGCCATGCAGCACGGCACATGATGATGATGACAGTGATATTGATAAGATAGATTCATATAGAGGGTACATGATCGCCAACGCCATGCAGCAGGGCACATGATGGTGATGACAGTGATACTATAGGCCTACTGAGCTCAAATTGAAGACATTAAAAGGAAAAGAAAAGTTTGTCATTATTTAACAGAAATGTGTTAAGCAGTCCTTACTTCCAGGTTAAAATTGTGCTGGTTTAAAACCAGGAGCTGTCAACCTCTTTGTGAGGCCTTTTTTGTGTTGCTTTCATTAGGAGTTGTTTGTTGATAGCAGTGTCGTGAGAAAGTCTTTATGCCGTGTTAATTAACAAGCTGTGATCTTGCCCATGTTACAGACCCCCTGACGGGAGCGTGCAGTGAATGGAGGTGTTGCATCGGCACCAGCCTGTGTTCGGATCTCAACCAACAGCTATGGTCTTCCCCACTTCCACAGCCACCAACCTCTCACACCTCCCTGTCCCTCCCGCCTACATGTTCACCAGCTCCTCCCCCACGTGCTACCCCTTCCAGACCACACCCTCCCCCTACACCCCGTCCCGCACCCCCACCCCCGAGTACCCACGTTCAGGGAGCCACGAATCCAACATGGGAGTGCATAGTACTACCGTGCTGCAGTCTGTTCTGTCGGGTGAGGTGCCTAAAGCCTATTCCCACTTCATGTCGCCCCTGGCCAACCAACAGCATCGCAGTGGTTCCAAGTCGCCTTCAGAGGCCCCGTCGTCATCATCGCCGGGCGTGTTTGGTGCGGGGTCCTCGTCGTTGTCGCCAGAGTCGTTCAGAACATTATCTTCATCATCACCGGTGGGTCTAGGTGTGGGGTCGTTGCCCTCCATGGGGGTGTTCGGTGCTGCCTCCTCATCATCCTCGTTGGCCTTGGGGTGTGTGGGCTCAGCGCCCGTGCTGTCTCCCCCTCCCGAGGATCTGCAGACGGAGCCCATGGACTTGTCGTGTAAACGTCCGTCATCTACATCGTCCGTTTCTTCATCGTCATCGGCCTTTCATCACACCCTCCCTCCATCCCCCAGTGAGGACAACCAGGGCCAGCCTGGCAGCTTCTCCTTGCTGCGGAACCTGCTACAGGTGGGCAAACCTCCTCAGCCCTCCTTCTCCTCCTCCTCCCTTCCTCCCTCTTCCTCTCACTCGGTGCCCTCCTCCTCCTCCTCCACCAGTGACAGAAGCTGCGACTCCCCGTGTTTAGACCCGTGTCCGCGGGCTGTGGGCCGCATGGCGCGTGTGAAACTGGCCAAGTCGGTGCATCAACGCGTGTCCACGCGCGTGTCGGACTGGTTGCTGAAGATGGTGCACTTCGCTAAAGCCATCCCTTTCTTCAACGAAGAACTCTCCCGACACGACCAGGAGGTCCTCTTGCTCAGCTCCTGGAGTCGGCTCCTCGTGCTCTACATGGCCGAGAGTCATCTCACCTTTGACGTGACGCCGGTGGAAGAGGCGGAAGAAGAATCGGAGGATGGGAAATGGGGAGCGTCGTTTAATCAGCCCACCATGAAGTCGGTGGAGGAACTGCGATCCTTTATGCACAAATGCAAAGAACTAAAACTGGAAGAGGAAGAGTACCACTATCTTCGTCTGCTTGTCCTCTTCAACCACTGTAAGTACAACTAACTACAATTGTTGCCACGACTTGTTGTTTAGGATAGATTGTTATGTTGTTTAGGATAAATTGTTATGTTGTTTAGGATAAATTGTTTTTAGGATAAATTGTTATGTTGTTTAGGATAAATTGTTATGTTGTTTAGGATAAATTATGTTGTTTAGGATAAATTATGTTATTTAGGATAAATTGTTATGTTGTTTAGGATAAATTGTTATGTTGTTTAGGATAAATTGTTATGTTCTTTAGGATAAATTGTTGTTGAACAACACTTGTTCTGCAAACCCACTTGGACTCATTGTGCATTAGGCTACGTGTCGTCGGACTTTGTAATCTAAAATGAAGAACTGGAGACTGTTAGTGTTTTGCAAGCTGACCATATCCCAGTATGGTGCTGCACAGTGTATTTTGGGTGGGTGTGCATCCTGGGTGTTGTCAGAAAAAGAAGTCCTGTAAGTCAGCCGTTGACTTGTCTTACAGGATGTATTTTGGGTGGGTGTGCATCCTGGGTGTTGTCAGAAAAAGAAGTCCTGTAAGTCAGCCGTTGACGTTATACACTCTCTACTCCACTCCTGTAGTCCATGTTACATCATAATCCCAATCATTCCCACTCAATTCCAGACAGTCCCAGTCAGTTCTAGATAGTCCCAGTGAATTCCAGACAATATTAGTCAATTCTAGTCAGCCCCACTCAATTCCAGACAGACCCAGACAATTCCAGACAGACCCAGACAATTCTAGTCAGCCCCAGTCAATTCTAGTCAGCCCCACTCAATTCCATACAGACCCAGACAATTCCAGACAGTCTCAGTCAATTCCAGACAGACCCAGTCAATTCCAGACAGACCCAGTCAATTCCAGACAGCCCCAGTCAATTCTAGTCAGCCCCAGTCAATTCTAGTCAGCCCCACTCAATTCCATACAGACCCAGACAATTCCATACAGACCCAGACAATTCCAGACAGACCCAGACAATTCCAGTCAGCCCCAGTCAATTCCAGTCAGTCCCAGTCAATTCCAGACAGCCCCAGTCAATTCCAGACAGCCCCAGTCAATTCTAGTCAGCCCCACTGAATTCCAGACAGACCCAGTCAATTCCAGTCAGTCCCAGTTAAATCCAGACACCCCCAGTCAATTCCAGACAGACCCAGTCAATTCCAGTCAGTCCCAGTTAAATCCAGACAGCCCCAGTCAATTCCGGACAGACCCAGTCAATTCCAGACAATTCCAGTCAATTCCAGCAGTCCCAGTCAATTCCAGACAGTCCCAGTTAAATCCAGGTAGTTCCATTCTGTCCCTGGCTAGTCCCATTCATTCCCCGTACAGTCCTATTCATTCCCTGATCAGTTCCCCATTCATTCCCCGTACAGTTCTATTTATTCCCTGATCAGTTCCCCATTCATTCCCCGTACAGTTCTATTTATTCCCTGATCAGTTCCCCATTCATTCCCCGTACAGTCCTATTCATTCCCTGATCAGTTCCCCATTCATTCCCCGTACAGTTCTATTTATTCCCTGATCAGTTCCCCATTCATTCCCCGTACAGTTCTATTTATTCCCTGATCAGTTCCCCATTCATTCCCCGTACAGTCCTATTTATTCCCTGATCAGTTCCCCATTCATTCCCCGTACAGTCCTATTCATTCCCTGATCAGTTCCATCATTCCCCTACGTCCTATTCATTCCTGATCATCCCCATTTTCCCCATTCATTCCCATTCAGTCCTTGATCAGTTCCCCCTATTCATTCCCCGTACAGTCCTATTCATTCCCTGATCAGTTCCCCATTCATTCCCCGTACAGTCCTATTCATTCCCCATTCTGTCCCAGTCGGTCACTGTCCTTGCAGCGGTGACGGCGGCGCTTCCTGACTCAACAAACGCGTGACCTCCAAAAGGGACCAAAGGTCAGAGGTTGCATGGCCGTCAGGGCCACAATGCGCTGGATGGGGAAACAGCGAACAGACTGAGAGTGAGAGAGGAGGGCGAAAAAAATAGGGACAGACAGGCGAGTGGGTGGGTGGGGGGGTGGGTGGGAGGTGTCTGGCTTTCGGGGGGGGGGGGGAAGGAGGGGAGGGGTCAAAGTTCTCTGACGTTCTTGAAGACTGAGACAGGACAGACAGTGTGAAGGAGGGGGTGGGGTGAGATGGGGAGGGAGGATAGGTGGGGGAGAGAGAGAGAGAGGCAGAGACTAATGACAGAGAGAGAATGGGAGAGATCAAGGACACTCCCCTCCCCCCACCCTCTTTTTTGTTTTATTTTTCAAATTTTTTAGGGCCTGTTTAACCCTTTGACTCCCGCACCTTGTCCACCAGCATCCTGCATGGTCAACCTGCTAGCATGGTGGATAGGGTGAGGGAGTCAAAGGGTTAAGTTTTTGCAGTTGGTTGATAGGGTGCGGAGGTCAAAGGGTTAAACAGTTGAGTGATTTCCCCTCTTGCTCTCTCCATGAGAGAGAGAGAGAGAGAGAGCACATTCAAATAAATAAATAAATGAATGAATAAATACATAAAGATATCTAAGTAAATAAATAGATAAATACAGTAAAAAAAAAAAAAAAAAAAAAGAAGAACAAGAAGAAGAAAAAGACCAAAAGAACGGGAAAAAAAAAAAACAACAACAACAACAACAACAACAACAACAACAACAACAACAACAAACATGACGACTGTGAGAAATAGCACGAAGATGGAGAATCTGTTATTACGTGGGTAGCAGATCCACATTTAGTTAGCCTCTCTCTTTCCACCCTCCCCCTCTTACTCTCTCTCTCTCTCCTTTCAAAAAGATTTATCCCTCTCTGTAAAGAATCGTATAATGAAGGCGGGAAAACTCCAAAAATGCAATAACACCCAGACAGTGAGTCCCCCCCCCCCGCCCCCCCCCCCACCACTCTCATCATCCACATAATATATGATATAGACTAGTGTGCAGGCTTAAAGAGAAAAGAAAGGGCATCGGGGTGGACACGTTTTTCTTATCCATAACTCGAGGTCAACCAAAGGCTATACAAATAAATAAACAAACAAGCAAACAAACGAACAAACAAACAAACAAACCCAAAACAACTGTGATTGCCCGTGTTCAAGCAAACAGGAACCAGAAAAAAAAAATTACGAAAACAGATTCAGAACGTGTATATTTAATACAACCAGACAAGACAGGCGCAAATTTTCGGCCAACTGGCTTTTTGTCAAGCGTAAACGTAAGATCACAAACGAATAAACACCAAATACTAAATGAGGAGAAAAAGACTGAAACGTCCCTGCTGCTTCATCCAGTGGGGAGGGGGGGGGGAGAGAGACAGACAGACAGAGAGAGACAGACAGACAGACAGAGAGAGACACAGAGAGAGAAGACAGACAGACAGACAGAGAAAGAGACAAACAATAAAAAACGAGCTAATGGTAAGAGTTTGGATTTCTCAGAGAAAGAGGGGTGGTGGTGGTGGTGGTGGTGGTGGT
>JAPXFY010000032.1:578984-581484 GCA_030674185.1 Monoplex corrugatus | reverse complement strand
AACAAAATGTTGTCTCTCTTGTCTGTCTCTCTGCGTCACGCACACATGCCCGCGATCAGAATCGTGACACACATCTGACATCAGTCCAAAGCAAAGTGGAGCTAAGGTCATGACCCATAGATCTATTTCTACTCTTGGTTCAGTGTTCAGGTGAAGAACTTGGTTGTTTTTTTTACACGAGCTAGTTTGTTCTTTAGATAGAGTCGTTTACTCGATATCCGATATCCCGAATTCAGCCCTTACCATAAAGAAATGAAAACTGGCCTGTCCTCTGCCCCTTCCCCCCCCCCCCCCCATGGGGATGCTGGGGGCTCTTTCAGTATGAATAATATCTCCACCTCGAAATTCTGAGCTAGAAATTTCTTCATTTCTGTCACTTTCTTTGTTTCTGCCTTGTTCCTTTGCTTTCTGTCATTTCTTCCTGTCATTTTCTGCCTTGCTGGTATGTTCGTCTGTATGTGTTCGATAAAGTCTTACGTATGTTGTCTTAGGATTGATAATTGGGTACATGTATTAAGGTGCGTTTTTGGCTTTAGGGAAATGCTATATGCGGAAGCAATTTTAGGTAATTCAGGCCCGTTTTTTACTATGTTTCAGTATCCTTAGTTGTGTTTAAATTTTAGTCAGGTATTTTCTTGAATCCCTTGTGTGATAAATTGGACGGAGTGGCCATCGCCATGGGGCATTTTCCAAGATTATGCACTGATATACTGTGTAATTTTCTTTCCTTTTTTTTTTCCTAGTTGATATGGCTGTACGCAGTGGGCTGGGCTTTGAACAAAAGTAACAGTAACTGTCTGCTGCCCGTCATAACCCTTTGACTCCCGCACCCTGTCCACCAGCTTTCTGCAGGAAGCTGGTGGATAGGGTGACGGAGTCTACGGGTTGTTTTTGTAGTTGGTATACAGGGTGCGAGAGTCAAAGGGTTAATGTTTCCAGAATTCTGGTGGTGTCAGCTTCGTGTTTCATGGGTCACTGTCCCCTTCTCCCCATTTCAAGACCTGTCCACTGAGATCTAGAGTATTTCACAGACTCAAGGTCTCTGCCAGATTATTACCGGCAAATTTGAGTGGAGCACATATGGAAATGCCCGAATGCGATGAATCGCCCTTGAACAAAACACAAAACACAAGCTCTAAAACCCAGTTTGAAGTTTTTGGTTTTACTTGTAAATCTCCTTCTCCCCACTCCCCCCCCCCCCCCCCCCTGTAAATGACCTAACTTTGATTCCCCCCCCCCTCACCCCAGGTGTTTTACACAACCAGCTGTAAATGACTAACTTTGATTCCCCCCCCCCCCTCACCCCAGGTGTTTTACACAACAAGCTGTAAATGACCTAACTTTGATTCCCCCCCCCCTCCCCAGGTGTTTTACACAACAAGCTGTAAATGACCTAACTTTGATTCCCCCCCCCCTCCCCACCCCAGGTGTTTTACACAACCAGCTGTAAATGACCTAACTTTGATTTCCCCCCCCCCCCTCCCCAGGTGTTTTACACAACCAGCTGTAAATGACCTAACTTTGATTTCCCCCCCTCCCCCCCCCCCCCCCAGGTGTTTTACACAACCAGCTGTAAATGACCTAACTTTGATTCCTCCCCCAGTGCGTACTGAATGAAAGTGTCAAGAACATAAGGATCGTTGACATATAATATCGTCAATGTTGTTTGCCGGGTCGAGGTCTACGAGAATGGCCATGTTGAACACCTGTTGTGTTGTTTATAGAACATTTTTCGCCCACGTGACGTGCCCCCGTTTTGACACGTAAATGTCACCATACTATACCTATGGCGGGCGACATGCTTTAGTCAGCGCGTGCAGAGGCCACTGATTGACAAGATGGAAGTGTACGTGGGTGTGAACATGCGTGTGTGTGTGTGTTGTGTGTGTGTGTGTGTGTGTGAATGTAACTCTCTTTCTGTCTGTCTGTCTTCTTCTCTCTCTGTCTTTGTCTGTCTCTGTCTTTATCTCTGTCTGTCTCTGTCTCCCTCCCTCCCCTTTCTCCCTCTTTGTCTGTCTCAGCTGATGGATAGGGTGAGGGAGTCTAAAGGGTTCAGTTTTTGCTTTGCTGGCATGGTTGACGATGCAGAATGCTGGTGGACAGGGTGTGAGTAAGTCAAACAGAACACAACAAAAATAGAGAAAGATGATGATGAAATAATTTAGCCCGTCAATACTACTTATACAGTTATAGCACTGACAAAATCTGAACAAAAAGTTAACCTATATAGATCTAGATCTAGTGCTGAAAACTGTAAAGGGAAGTTAACTCTGTGGGTACACGTGGCCTTCACGAGCGTTACGTCACAAACAGCGTGACCAGATCTTTATCTTCCGGTTTTTTTGGCCATAGTTCACAATCACATGTATACATTTTAGCCTGTAGCCTTGTGTGTGTGTGTGTGTGTGTGTGCCGTAGTTCACATACATTTTAGCCTGTAGCCTTGTGTGTGTGTGTGTGTGTGTGTGTGTGTGTGTGTGTGTGTGTGTGTGTGTGTGTG
>JAPXFY010000032.1:568984-573984 GCA_030674185.1 Monoplex corrugatus | reverse complement strand
ACTGTCAGCTGCTGATGACCCTGCCCACTGTGTACGGTTTCAGCACCAACATGATGGACCAGCTGTTCTGCCGGAACATGGACCTCGAGTCCGTCACGGACGCTGCCAGTCTGCTGGTCAGATTGCTGGACACTATTCGCCCGTCGCAGTAAAGTAACCCGGTGAATTGACAAACGTGTGTTGATCATGTGGAATGGAGGGAACATTGCGAGTTGCTTGGACATTTGGGACATGTGGAAAAGATGGGTACATTGCAAGTTATGTGGACTTTTGGGACATGTGGAAAAGATGGGTACATTGCAAGTTATGTGGACTTTTGGGACGTATGGTAATGTAGAAAAAGGGAGGACATTGCAAATTTTGTGGAAATTTGGGACGTATGGTATCGTGGAAAAGATGGGAACATTGCAAGTTATGTGGAAATTTGGGACGTATGGTAAAGTGAAAAGGAGGAAATATTGCAGTTATGTGGAAATTTGGGACATGTGGTAATGTGAAAAAGGGTGGGGGGATATTGCAAGTTATGTGGAAATTGGGGACATGTAATGTGGAAAAGAGGAAACATTGCAAGTTATGTGGACATTTGGGACATGTGGTAATGTGAAAATGGGTGGGACAGTTCAAGCTATGTGGAAATTTTAGAGTTGTGTGAGAAAAGAGGGGAAATGGCAAGTGATGTGGAAATTTGAGACCGGACATTGAGGAAGTGGGAGAGAAGGAAATGACATATATACATGTGTATGTGAATATGGGAATGGACGGTACAAATTGGTAAAGTGAGGGGATGTTATCGTTTTAAGGTGGAAATGTGGTTTAATTTAAAGATTAACAAACACCTTCCCCCCACCACCCCCCGTCCTGGATAAGGTGTGGGGGTTGTGGTACGAGTCACTTGTCTCCTCCCTCTTCTTCCCTCTCCCATCTTATGTCCTCCCCCTCCCCACCCCCACATAACTTTTCAGTTTGAAAACTAAGCAGTTTTCATTCGTGGTACGGGCTTGTGTTAGAAGTGAAGTGAGTGAAGTTGAAAGTGATCCACTTTGGCACACGGAGGAATATCTGGCACACTTTGCATAATGGCTGTGATTTTAATTATTGTCCATTTGAGTTAGGAGAGAGAGAGAGTAGTTTGCTGGCTCACAGAAACGTCATAATTTTAATTGTGTTTTTTTTTTGTTTTTTTTGTTTTTTCTCTCTCTGTGTTGGGGAAAATATATCGACCTCAAGAGTAACAGTCATAATTTTAGTGATTGTCCATTTGTCACACGAATGCGTCATGGACAAAGTGAGCATAATTTCAAGTATTTTACATGTGGCTCTCTAGATTCAGAGCAGTGGTTCTTGTTTCAGTAGTAGTCTCTTGAGAGTTTTTTT
The DNA here is from genome assembly GCA_030674185.1 of Monoplex corrugatus. Lineage (NCBI taxonomy): Eukaryota > Metazoa > Mollusca > Gastropoda > Littorinimorpha > Ranellidae > Monoplex > Monoplex corrugatus. Next base: position 572,610 of record JAPXFY010000032.1, on the reverse strand, counting down.
GTTTTTGTTTTTGTTTTTGTTTTTTTTAATTCACTAGTGAGTTGATTTAGTGATTTATTTCAGTTTATCTGTTCCATTCAGAAAAAAAAACAACATACAGTGAAGAGAAAATTTTAGTTATCGCTACTATTACTACTACAAATATTATTACAAATATTTTGCAGTTTACTACAAATGATGCTACAGCCATTACTACAAATATTGTTACAAATGTTTTTTGCGCTGAAATGATCACAACACCAAAGACAGAGCTCTCCACGCAAGGAGATAGGGAGAAAAGGCAATGTATAGTTAAGAAACCTTTTCACCCTGTTCTGATTTTCCGTTCACTTCTAGTCAAAAATGATCTTAAGTTTAAAGTGGTTTGAAAATAAAACGTCTGTACATCAATGATGGGAGAGTGGGAGTGGGGGAGGGGGGCGACTGTTTGCAGAATCGTATACAAATATGCAAATAACAAAGAGAACGAACGAAACATAGGTGAAGGGAAAGGAATGAAAAGACAGACGGTTAGCTGTTAAGACTTTGAGAGAACTTTTGACTGTGTATTTCACCATGTGGGAGTGTTCATGTGACTGTGTATGTGTATGTCACCATGTATGTGTGTGTGTATGTCACCATGTATGTGTGTGTGTGTGTCACCATGTATGTGTGTGTGTCACCATGTATGTGTGTGTGTATGTCACCATGTATGTGTGTGTGAGTGTCACCATGTATGTGTGTGTGAGTGTCACCATGTATGTGTGTGTGAGTGTCACCATGTATGTGTGTGTGAGTGTCACCATGTATGTGTGTGTGTCACCATGTATGTGTGTGTGTATGTCACCATGTATGTGTGTGTGAGTGTCACCATGTATGTGTGTGTGTAGGTGTCACCATGTATGTGTGTGTGTCACCATGTATGTGTGTGTGAGTGTCACCATGTATGTGTGTGTGTGTGTCACCATGTATGTGTGTGTATGTCACCATGTATGTGTGTGTGTGTCACATTATGTATGTGTGTGTGTGTCACCATGTATGTGTGTGTGTGTGTGTCACCATGTTGTGTGTGTGTATGTCACCATGTATGTGTGTGTGTTGTCACCATGTATGTGTGTGTGTATGTCACCATGTATGTGTTACGTGAGTGTCACCCTGTATGTGTGTGAGTGTTCATCAGGCAACGTGATCTATTTATGCAATGACTACTTCAATCAGAATCTCAATTCGACGTCATGGGTTTGGCTTTCTTGTTTTGACTGTTTGCGGTTTAGGCAGAGAGAATGCGTCGTCATCATTTGAACTCGTCAAGTCATATGAAAAAATGGTTATTTATGAATTTATAACAGTGTGTTGTCAGTCTGAGTGTTGCATTAGCATTATTTGTGTGATATTATATATATATATATATATATATATATATATATATATATATATATATATTATTTATATATATATATCTATATATCTATATATATATATATTAATGTTGAACAAGATGAGAATCCGATTACGAGAAAAAATCTCCCCTCCTCCTAACCCTCCCTCCCCTCTCTGTCTTGATATTTTGTCAGTGTCCATCATAACTCCACTTTTCTCACTCCGTAGAAAATGACCTCCAGATCATCTCAATTTCAGATCTGCACATAATTGATGCAATCTCTCCTCTTTTCACTCTGTGTGTGTGTGTGTGTGTGTGGAGGGAGAGGGGGGGGGGCGAGAGTGTATGAGGGGAGGTGACTGTGCGAGTGATATAGTGAATATATATTTTATCTGTCTCACTGATAGCTTTCCTTTTTTATACATATATATATAACTAAAGAAGTTTGCGTGTTCCCCCCCCCACCAAATGGCTATGTTATACCATCGAAGTTCTTACTGTCAACTCCAAACATTAGATTGTGTTAAAAATGACTTCAGTGACAGTTGATGGTTTCCATAATTGTTGAAGCCGTTTGCATACATGGGATGAAGAGTTGTCTGGAGGTTAACCCTTTGCCTTCCGCACCCTATCCACCAGCTGCAAACACTTAACCCTTTGATTCCCTCATTCTACCCACACCATCTTCCTGCAGGAAGCTGGTGGTTAGGGTGAGGGATTAAAAGGGTTAATTTTTTGCTTTGCTGGGATGGTTGGCAGTGCAGAATGCTGGTGGACAGGGTGCGGGAGTCATTTGGAGATCACCTACCAAGGACTTGCGGCGCTCGGGCAACTCCATATGACCATTCCCAAGTCTGCCAGTAATCATCCGATAGACTCCTTGGGCCTACACACAGCCCTGAGTGCTGGCAAGGTGGACTGGGGAGGGTTGGGTGTGTATTTCAACTATTTTCAGTGCTGGGTTTAGAAAGATCAAAAGTGATTTTTTTTAAATCCGCTTTGTTTATTGATCAATCTTGATAATTCGTGGATTTTAAGTCAGAACAAAGCAGATTTCCTCACGAATTAATGTTTGAAAAGGCGAATGAAAGCAGTTAGTTTGCAGTCATTTTTTTGGTATAATTCCTGCAAGCAAATAAGCCTATTATTAAAATGAGAATTAATAAATTAGAAAATTTGCATGTTTTCTTATATTTGTACCTTTCATTTTATTTCCGTTTCTTTCTTTGTAGTTTGAGAAAAGTAGGCCAGGGTGTATGACGAATTGAAAGTTGTATCCTTACCTTTTCTTTCAACAATAATCACGTCATTATTTTAACTGCAAAACGTGTGGAGATCTGCGTGTATAACTTTGGTCTGTGACGTTGGATTTGTACTTAGTCAGCTAATATTGGAATACAGATTATAAGTAGATTTCAGAGAAAATTGTTTTCAAAATGGGAGAGTGGTGTGAACCTCCATTGCAGTGAAAATGATGACAGTTTAATGGTCCATATTTTCATTACTACTGCTGCCATATTGTGAGCAAGACGAAGATTTATGTCTTTTGGTTTAAACAGAATTTTATTCAAGAAAAGAAGAGTCATAAATACAGCAAAGCATGGGCAGGGCATCAAGCAATGGTTTATGTTAGCCCTCCCCTAAAAACAATTGACACACTATTGGCTCAAATGCGGGCAACTTGTGAAATTTAAACCAACAAGAAACAAGAAAGAAACGAAAAAAAAAAAAAAAGCTAAAAGCACTACGATTTATGTTTTTTGAAGCAAAAGCTTCCAGAAGTTTTCATGGTGGCAATTTCCATGCCTGGGTTTCCTTATAATACGTATATTTCCATTTTTCTGACATGATCGGTTGGGTCTCTTTTTCTTGGTGTTTTTTTTTTTTTTTTTTTTCTTTTTTCTTTTTGTTGTTGTTTTTTGTTTTGTTTTGTTTTGTTTTGTTTTTGCTTACACGTTTTCTTTTGGTGTATCCATGTAGTGTTTTTGGTTGGAGTCGGTGTCAGTGTGTGGTAGTGTTGTCTGATAAGCCGCGTAATACTGTGACCCAGAGTCACGGTTGCCTTTGTTCGCTTTTCTTGATTGCTCCGTCTTTTTTATGCTGCCATGTGTTCAATTCGTATCTCAAAATATAAAAAACTACTTTACTGTTGCAACGCATGGATAGCACCCCCCCCCCCCCCCCCCAACCACCACTTTGATGAAATAACTACCAAGTGGCGTTGGGAGCTTGGGAAGTGATCGTCCGGAGAGTGGCGAGGCATTGG
>JAPXFY010000032.1:553984-563984 GCA_030674185.1 Monoplex corrugatus | reverse complement strand
TCTCCTTCTCTCTCTCCTCTCTCCATGTCCCTCTCGTCTCTCTCTCATGTCCTCTCTCTCTCTTCTCCATGTCCCTCTCTCTCTCTCTTTCTCTCTCCTCTCTCCGTTTCTCCTCTCTTCTCATTCTCCTTTCTCTCTCTCTCTTTCTACTCTCTCTCTCTCATGTCCTCTCTTCTCCTCTCTCTCCATTCCTCTCCTCTCTCTCTCCTTCCCTCTTCTCTCTCTCCTCTCCCTCCTCTCTCTCTCTCTTCTCTCTCCTCTCTCATCCTCTCTCTCTCTCTCTTCTCTTCCTCCCTCTCTTCCTCTCTCTCTCTCTGTCTCTCTCTTCCTCTCTTCCCTCCTCTCTCTCTCTCTCTCTCTCTCTTCTCCTCTCCTCTGTCTCTCTCTCTCTTCTTCTTCTCTCTCCTTTGTCTTCTCTCTCTTTCCTTCTCTCTCTTGTCTCTCTCTTCTCTCTCTCTCTTCTCTACTCTCTTTCCATGTCCTCTCTCTCTCTCTCTCTCTCCATGTCCCTCGCTCTCTCTCTCTCTTTCTCTCTCCTTCCCTCCTCTTCTCTCTCTCTCTCATGTCCTTCGTCTCTCTCTCTCTCTTTCCTTCCTGCTCTCTCTCTCTCTCCATTCCTCTCTCTCCTCTCTCTCTGTCCCTCGTCTCTCTCTCTCTCTCCATGTCCCTCGCTCTCTCTCTCTCCCCTCCTGTCCCTCGCTCTCTCTCTCTCTCTCTCCATGTCTCTCACTCTCTCTCTCTTCCATGTCCCTTCTCCTCTCTCTCTCTCAGTCCCTCGCTCTCTCTCTTCTCCATCCCTCGCTCTCTCTCTCTCTCCATGTCCTCCTCTCTCTCTCTTTCCTCTACTCTCTTTCTCTCTCTCTTCTCTACTCTCTTTCTCTCTCTCTTCTCTTCTCCTACTCTCTCTCCTCTTCTCTACTCTCTTTCTCTCTCTCTCTCTTCTCTACTCTCTTTCCTCTCTCTCTCTTCCTACTCTCTCTCTCTCTTCTCTACTCTCTTCTCTCTCTCTCTCTTCTCTACTCTCTCTCTCTCTCTCTACCTCTCTCTCTCTCTTCTCTACTCTCTTTTTCTCTCTCTCTTCTCTACTCTCTTTCTCTCCATGTCCCTCGCTCTCTCTCTCTCTCTCTCTCTTTCTCTCTCTCTTTGTCCTCTCTCTCTCTCTCTCTTTGTCTCTTTTCTCTCTCTCTCTTCTCTACTCTCTCTTTGTCTCTTTCTCTCTCTCTCTCTTCTCTACTCTCTTTCTCTCCATGTCCCTCTCTCTCTCTCTCTCTCTCCATGTCCCTCTCTCTCTCTTTTTCTCTCTCTCTCTTTCTCTTTCTCTCTCGTTCTCTCTCTTTCTCTTTCTCTCTCTTTCTCTTTCTCTCTCTCTCTCTTCTCCTCTTCTCTCTCTTCTCTCTCTCTCTCTCTCTCTCTCTCTCCTCTCTCTTTCTCTCTCTCTCTTTCTCTCCGTGTCCCTCTCTCTACTCTATTTCTCTCTTTCTCTCTCTCATTCTCTCTCTTCCCCTATCCCTGTCTCTGTCTCTGTCTCTTTCTCTGTCACTTTCTCTGTCTCTGTCTGTCTGTCTGTCTGTCTGTCTCTCTCTCTCTCCCTCTTTCTCTCTCATTCTCTCTCTTCCCCTATCTCTGTCTCTGTCTCTTTCTCTGTCACTTTCTCTGTCTCTGTCTGTCTGTCTGTCTGTCTCTCTCTCATTCTCTCTCTTCCCCTATCCCTGTCTCTGTCTCTTTCTCTGTCACTTTCTCTGTCTGTCTGTCTGTCTCTCTCTCTCTTAATTTGAAGGATTACTGTGGGTTCAACTTCTTGCAAAAACAAACAAACAAACACAACAACAACAACAACAACAAAACAGTGGGCAAACATATAAACCGTTTTGATTCCTCTCTGTCACTTTCATGAAAAAAGAAAACTACAGAAACGGCACCGAGTTATGCCAGAGAATTCAAGAAGGAATGTATTCCGAGCGCAGAAGCACTGTCCTGACTTCAGATTGGGAAAATTGAAATTGAAATTGTCCTGAGAAAACAGTAAGTACCTGAAACACAACAGACTGTACATGTTGTCAGCACTGTCACTATCTGTGACAGTAACAGCAGTTAAACATACATGTCTATATATATGTATATAATTATGTATGTATATATATGTATTCCTTTTTTTTGAAGATAATATACACAAATGCCTATCAATTAACGTCAGGAAGAGAGTCCTTGAGTGTTATATAGAACCAATACTGTTATACGGATGTGAGGCGTGGACAGTCAGCAAACAAAGCCAGAACAAGATTGAGGCAGCCGAAATGTGGTTTCTAAGAAGAATGTTGAGAGTTTCCATGGACAGCAAAGAAAACAAACGAGACAGTCTTGATTGATGGAGGCAGACACAAGTAGATCACTCATAAGGACGATTAGGAAAAGACAGGCAACATTTATAGGCCATTTTATGAGGAAGGGGGATTTGGAGCACCTGGTCACAACGGGAAAGCTGGAGGGAAGGAGATCACCGGGTAGACCCAGGGAGAAAATGCTGGACGGACTTGCAGAGTGGCTGGGGACGAGGAGGGTGGGGAAGATGCTAGGGCAACGAGAGATAGAGACAGATGGAAGTCCATGATCGCCAACGCCATGCGGCAGAGCACCTGATGATGATGATGATACACAGATACACATGTTATTTACATGTCACCAAGATCATTCCAGTGATAGGCTGATGCAATACCAGTATAACATTTCGAGGGTTGACAGCCAGAACCCAGTATCTCACTTTTTTGTCAATTTTCACTTTTTTATACTGAACTGTTGCTTTTGATCTGATCTTTCACTTGGTGGACTTTGTTTTTGCCATGATATTGATGTTTGATCAATTATCAATAAAACCAAAACAAACTTTATCTCAAAATGTAGATATAGCCTCTCCCCGAAAACCCAGTTACAAATCGTCTCCTGTAACTATCAGAAGATGGCGATACTTGGTTCTGGTTGTCAACACACGATATAGACTAGGTAAAACACAGGCAAGGCATGGCAGGGCCTCAGGACTTGGCCAGCTCATGGGTTTGTGTACAGGCTTAAGACTTGTGCCATGACCACCATACACACTGCACCTGTGACGTTAGTTTAGTGCACATGGAATTCGTTCCGAGCACGGAGACGTCGTCTTGAGAAACTGAAACTGAAACTGAAACTGAAAGCAGCAGGAAAGAAAGATGAAAGTCGAGAGTGGGGCGAGAGACGGCTCTTTCATTCTGTTTTAGTCCGGTGGCTGGGCTGGACCTGGTTGGTGCACGTTGTGTGGCTGTGTCCCGGGGTTTGTCATCTCCACATCTTGCCATTCGGTTTGTAAACAAGGTAATTGATGACTGGGTCCGAATGGGTCATGCAACGCATGGACAGCCCCCCTTTGCTTGTTGAAATGACTGTCGAGTGGCGTCGGGAGCTTTGGACGTGATTATCCGGGCAGTGGCGAAGCATTGTTGTTCTGGGTCCCATCCGCACCCTCGTGGTGTTTCTTGTTAACAGTGACAGTAACAGCATCTACAGATTCCCAGAACAGTCCGAAACAATATTAACCCTTTAGCTCCCGCACCCTTTCCACCAACAGTAAAAACTTAACCCTTTGACTTTCTCACCCTATCCATCAGCTTCCTGCGGGAAGCTGATGGATAGGATGAGGGAGTGAAAGGGTTAAGTTTTTGCTTTGCTAGCACGGTTGACGATGCAGGATGCTGGTGGACAGGGTGCAGGAGCCAAAGGGTTAATGATGTCCACGTCACGTGGTTACACTCTGTCACTGACTGACGTCTGCCCTTAACAAAAGCTTGTCAACACATAACACTCGATGGTGACAGTAACAGTATTTACATATTCCTAGAATCGTCGGTACTAGCGCTAATCACGCGGCGGCAACACATAAATTAACCCTTTGACTCCCTCACCATATCCATCAGATCATCATCATCATCATCATCATCATCATCATCATCATCATCATCATCATCATCAGGTGCCCTGCCGCATGGCGTTGGCGACCATGGACTTCCAACCATCTCTATCTCTCGTTGCCCCCAGCATCTCCCCCACCCTCCTCATCCCCAGCCACTCTGCAAGTCGGTCCAGCATTCTCTCCCTGGGTCTACCTGGTACTCTCTTTCCCTCCAGCTTCCCCGTTGTGACCAGGTGCTCCAAATCCCCCGTCCTCATAAAATGGCCTATAAATGTTGCTTGTCTTTTCCTAATCTTCCTTATGAGTGATCTACTTGTGTCTGTCTCCATCAAGACTGTCTCGTTTGTTTTCTTTGCTGTCCATGGAACTCTCAACATTCTTCTGAGAAACCACATCTCGGCTGCCTCAATCTTGTTCTGGCTTGATGATGATGATGACCATATCCATCAGATGAACAACTTAACCCTTTGATTTCCTCACCCTATCCACCAGCTTCCTGCAGGTGAGGGAATCAAAGGGTTAAGTTTTTGTTTTGCTAGAATGGTTAACGCTGAAAAAAGCTGGTGGATAGGGTGAGAGAATCAAAGGGTTAAATTTTTGCTTTGCTAGAATGATGGTCGACAATGCAGGATGCTGGTGGACAGGGTGCGGGAGTGAAGGGGTTAATCAGGCGGACGGCACCAGCAATTAATTATGTATGCATGTAGGCTATATCCGTGACAATTTACGCTATCGGCTCGTTCTTGGAAAGAAGAGTCATAGTGTATGTGGATTGTTCACCGCATCCGGCAGGCGAGTTCTACCAACTAACACGTCAGCATGCGTGTAACCACTGTTATCCGTACAGGCAATTATCGTCGTAAGCAACACACACACACACACACACACACACACACACACACACACACACAGAGAGAGAGACATCCACACACACGCACAGAAAGAGAGAGAGAGAGAAAGAGAGAGAGAGAGAATGAATGAATAAATAGATAAATAAATAAATGAAAAAAATAAATTGAAACAAATAAATATATAGATTAAATAGAAGATAGGTAGGTAGGTAGCTAGATAAATAGGTAGATAGATAGATAGCTAGGTAGATATATAGATAGATAGGTAGGTAGGTAGGTAGATAGATTAGATTAGATTAGATAGATAGAGACGTACATACATAGGTAGGTAGGAAGATAGAAAGATAGATAGAAAGAGAGATAGAGAGATAGGTAGGCAAATAGAAAGATAGATAGATAGGTAGGTAGGTAGGTAGGTAGGTAGGTAGGTAGGTAGGTAGGTAGGTAGGTAGGTAGAAAGATAGATAGATAGATCGACACATACATACATACTTACATACATACATAGAAAAATAGATAAATTACATGAAGAAGAAAAAGAAATTAAAATAAAAAATGAATTAAAACGAACAAATAAATAAATAAACAAAAAATAAACAAATTAAAAATTAAAAAAACGAACAAACAGATAAATAAATAGATAAATAAATAAATAAACAAATAAATAAATAAACAAATGAATAAATAAATAAACAAATAAATAAGTAAATAAAAACCAACGGCGACAGATGAAAGAAAAGAAATAAATAGATAAATACGTAAATAAACAAATAAATAAATAAACAAATGAATAAATAAATAAACAAATGAATAAGTAAATAAAAAACCAACGGCGACAGATGAAAGACATCTCATGACCCGGATGCAGCCAGTGGCCTCCCTTTGAGTGTCAAAAGTTCAGGGCTAAAACACTTGCTTGAGGAGGCGAGGAGTGGGGGTTGGGGTGGGGGTTTCTATTTTGAGAATCGTCTGCTGTCCAGGTCTGCCCACGGTTTCTCTCCACCACCCACCACCTGTCATCTATGTACCACCCACCAACTGTCATCTATGTACCACCCATCAACTGTCATCTATGTACCACCCACCAACTGTCATCTATGTACCACCCACCAACTGTCATCTATGTACCACCCACCAACTGTCATCTATGTACCACCCATCAACTGTCATCTATGTACCCACCCACCAACTGTCATCTATGTACCACCCACCACCTGTCATCTATGTACCACCCATCAACTGTCATCTATGTACCACCCACCACTGTCATCTATGTACCACCCATCAACTGTCATCTATGTACCACCCACCAACTGTCATCTATGTACCACCCATCAACTGTCATCTATGTACCACCCCAACTTCATCTATGTACATCAACTGTCATCTATGTACCACCCACCAACTGTCATCTATGTACCACCCACCAACTGTCATCTATGTACCACCGACCAACTGTCATCTGTGTACCACCCATCAACTGTCATCTGTGTACCACCCACCAACTGTCATCTGTGTACCACCCATCAACTGTCATCTATGTACCACCCACCAACTGTCATCTGTGTACCACCCATCAACTGTCATCTATGTACCACCCACCAACTGTCATCTGTCTACCACCCATCAACTGTCATCTATGTACCACCCACCAACTGTCATCTGTCTACCACCCATCAACTTCATCTATGTACCACCCATCAACTGTGTACCACCCACCAACTGTCATCTATGTACCACCCATCAACTGTGTACCACCTATCAACTGTCATCTATATAGACAATCATCATTAGGAATCAGTGATTGTCAGATTAACATAACAACAGTATTGACGAAATATAGACAAACACCAGTTATCTATCTATATCCATCATATCAAACGAAATGTAGGTAATTGGTAATTTTCTACATCTGTGATACCAACGGAAATAACAGTAATAATAATAATGTACTTCTTCTTCTTCTCTCTTCTTGGCGTTCGCTGCTACATAAATCATCTGAGTTCGGGCGATGAATGCAGCCGTCTTTTCCAGCTCCTGTCTGCAGCCATGGAGTTTGGTTGTCAGCGGAGTGTCTGTCGGCCACACGTCCTGTCTTGCCACCTGGTGAAGGGGGCATCTTTGGAGTATGTGCTCCGTGGTTTGGTCATCTTGACCGCAGGGACAGGTTGGGAGGGCGCCAGCTTCAGTTGTAATGTGCTTAAGTAGTAGTAAGAAACTGGGAAGAGCCGGACAGCAGAAGGTCCTCAGAGGAGAAACCCCCGTCAAGCAAGTGTTTTGACCCTTAACTCCTGACACTCTAAGGGGGCCGGGCCACATCCAGGTCATGACTCCTGGATGCCCCTCTGCTGTCGACATTAAAAAAATTTCCTCCGGCTGGAATCGAACCGGCGCATCCTTGATGGTCAGGTTTTCTCATAGCAAAGTCACTCTTGTGACTGATGTCTTAACCACTTGCCTGTATTCAATTCCATATAATTCCATGTAGGCAGCCGGATAAATGCCCTTGTCTTCACGATTTTCAACTGCCATGGGATCTTTAGCTTGCGCAGGGCAGAAGACATGGGTCACACTCGTTTTTCGTTCCTCTCCGAAGGTCCAGACATTCAGTTTGATTTTCCAGTCAAACCAGGGAGACAAGTCAAGACCTGAACGGGGAAGAATCACGGAACCTGGAGTTTAGTTATTGGCAAGTGAATGTCTGAACCATTCTGCCATTCTTCTCCTAAGCGAGTAACACCATGTTATTACTTACACACCTGTGATACTATCAACTTCACGAATTAATTAATTCCTGAGAGGACGGTCTTTTGGGTGGGAATATGTGTAGAGTATACTTGTTATTGTTGTTTAAAGCCCAGCCGACTGCGTAGAGCCATATCAGGGCTAACCACTTCAAAACATACAAAACTTCAACAAGAAGAAAAAAAAAAAAAAGAAAAGAAGAAAAAAGAAAAGAAATTAAGTACACATGTCAATGCATATGTACACACAATCTAAGAACATGCCCCTGGCGTTGACCACTCCGTCCAATTTATCGCACAGGGGATTTAAAAAAAAACAGAATACAAATTTAATTAAGCATACCTAAGGACACCAAAACAGGCATGAATTACCTAAAATTGCTTCCCCATATCTCACTTCCCTAGAGCCAAAAATGCACCTAATACATGTACCCAATCATCAATCCTAAGAAAAAGTACGTAATACTTTATCGAACACATACAGGTGAATGGACCAGCAAGGCAGAAAATGATAGGAAGAAATGACAGAAAGCAAAGGAACAAGGCAGAAACAAAGCGAGTGACAGAAAAGAGGAAATTTCCAGCACAAAATCTCCAGAAGGTGGGGACACTACTTATACTGAAAGAGCCCCCGGCATCCCCATGGGGTGGGGGTGAGGGGTGTAGAGGATACTTAAAACGAAACGAAATAATGAATAATGAGTATAAAGTATACTTAAAACGAAACGAAATAATGAATAATGAGTATATGTAGAAAGAAACTCTAGGGAGAGCTAGACAACAGAAGGTCTTCAGAGAAGTAACTCCCTTTAGACAAGTGTTTCGGCCCTGAATTCCTTACACTCTCGGGGGGGCCGGGCCACATCCAGGTCATGACTCCTGGATGCCCTTCTGCTGTTGTCTTTTTTTTTTTTTCTTTCTTTTTTCCCACGCCGGGGAGCGAACCTGGGCGATTCTGCGCTTCAGAACTGCGGTACGCGGTTTTACCAATGTGCTAACGGGGCACACATCATCTGTAGGGAATTTAATCCTTATGAAGTCCACTTTGGTTCCTCCTTGCCCAGATCCAGCTTGAGCTCCTTTCTGCTGCCTCTGCCATCGCTTTAAGGGCTCTAGTCCTCTTCTTCCCAGAAATGGCGAGTTGTTTCATAAGATCATAAGCGGAGGTGTCCACAAACCCTTTTGCCCCGACCTCTATGGCAAAGATTTTGACCCGCAGACCTGCTTTCTTCAGGGTGCTGGCAAGACCGGCGTATTTTTCGGTCTTGTAGATATGTGCTTCTTCCATTCTGCTTTCGTATGGCACAGTGAGTTCTATCAGAATCACTTGTTTCGAGGAGTCAGAGTGGAGAGCGATGTCTGGTCTCATGCCTGTCTTGCTGATGACATCTGGGTAATTTCTCCACTCTGGGAGGTCTGCTGTACACTCCCAGTCGACTGCTCCATCCAGAAGACCCTTTGGCAATGTGCTGGTTGTCATAGCAATTTCGGGCCAGACCTGTTTCCCTCCTGCTTTGTAGAACGTTGTCATAGCAATTGGTGCGTTTGGGGTCATGGTTTTTTCGCTAACCACGTCTGTGATCACTTTCAGAACTTGGTTGTGCCTCCATGTATACCTTCCTTGGGCTAGCGCTACTTTGCAAGAGCTTAGGACATGTTCCACTGTTTGTTTCTTCTGACAGAGCGGACATGCTGGGTCATCTGATTTCCCCCATTTCACTAAGTTTGCATTCGAGGGGAGCAGGTCATATACAGATCTGAGGAGGAAGCTTATCCTTAGAGGAGCCATGTGCCACATATCGTTCCAGCTGAGACTTCTTTGGAGTGCACTGTCCCATGTTGTCCATTGCCCCTGTTGACCTTGCTGGACTGCCTTCTGCACTCTTTTGAGATCATCTTCTTTCTTCAACTCCTGTATGATCATGTCTCTTTTTTCCTTCCCTTTGGCTTTGGACCACCACTGCATTTTTGTTGCTCCCAGTCCCTGTTTGTTGGTTTGCGTGTGTCCAATTATTTCTTTGATGCTGAGGTTTCTCTTGGCATTGTTTACAGCCTCTATACTAAAAACGAAACGAAAGAATGAATCGAAAGAATGAATAATAATATTATTGACAAACATATGGAAAGTCGACAGCAGACGACTGACAAGGTTGGTCAGTCCTTTGTTACCATGGCAAAATTGTCGTGCACGTGCTGAATGGTTCACAGGGGATCCCTCTTCCCTCCCTCCCCCCCCCCCCCCCCCCCCCCCGTGTAAAAATCAACCGGTGTAGATAAACTGTCAAATTCAACATGCTCGGCAGTCACACAGCCAGAGGTGAGAGGTTACATTATAATTATCTGAGAGTCACGTGACAAAAGAACCCAAACGGGTATAAGCAGGTTTCCACAATGGCTTCGTCCTTGAAGACTGGGCAGTAAACAAGTTATGAGCGGTATTTAACTGACCAATGACCGTTGGTGCCACG
>JAPXFY010000032.1:546484-551484 GCA_030674185.1 Monoplex corrugatus | reverse complement strand
AGCAGGGAAGTTTCAGTCGTTTTCTCGTAATTTTTTTATCTGGTATTTGTTTGTAATCTTACACTTGACAAAGGCTAAACTTTGCGCCTGTCTTGTCTGGTTGTATTAAATACGCGTTCTTATTCTTCTTTCGTGTTTTTTGTTTTGTTTTGTTTTTTTGTTCCTGTTTTGCTTGAACGCGGGCAGTCACACTTGTTTTGGGTCGGAGAATAGTTTAGGCGCAGTTTAGATCACTCTCGCCCTTGGAGATTTCATTTGTGATTTTTTTTTAGCAAATGTAAACTTTTCCACAACATTTATAGGCCATTTTATGAGGAAAGGGGAAGTGGAGTACCTGGTCACAACAGGAAAGCTGGAGGGAAAGAAAGCACTAGGTAGACCCAAGGAAAGAATATTGGACGGACTTGCAGAGTGGCTGAGGACAAAGAGGGTGGAAGATGTGCTTACAGCAACAAGGGACAGATACATATGGAAGGGCCATGATCGCCAACGCCATGTGGCAGGGCACATGATGATGATGATGAAACTTTACCACCCCATTATTTTCTGGGCATCGGAAATCAGGCTGTTCTGCCAATCTTCTTCAACACTATGTACGGTGATTGGTCACAACACTAGCCCCACTCCTTTTAACCCTTTGACTCCTGCACCCTATCCACCAGCATTCTGCATTGCCGTCCATTCTAGAAAAAGCAAAAACTTAACCCTTTGACTCCCTCAACACTAGCCCCACCCCTTTTAACCCTTTAACTCCTGCACCCTATCCACCAACATCCTGCATTACCATCCATACTAGCAAAGCAAAAACTTAACCGTTTGACTCCCTCAACACTAGCCCCACCCCTTTTAACTCTTTGACTCCTGCACCCTATCCACCAGCGTCCTGCATTACCATCCATACTAGCAAAGCAAAAACAACCCGTTGACTCCCTCATCTTATCCACCAACTTTTGCAGAGCTGTGGATAGGGTGCGGAGTCCAAGGTCAGGTTTGCTTGCTAGCATGGTTGACGATGCAGGATGCGGTGACAGGGCAGGAGTCAAAGGGTAATGAAGCTTTGATTGTTGACAGATGGGGACAGACGAACCTGTCCATCCCCATGTTGCGCACAATGTGCGTAGTAATACGGTAAAGGACCATTGCAGCACAATTTGCTGCAGTATACTGGTCAAGGACATGTCAGCACAATGTGCTGTAGTATATGCAAGGACTTTTCAGCACACTTTGCTGTAGTAATACGTCAAGAACCATTGCAGCACACATGTTGCTGTAGTAATACCGGTCAAGGAACCATGTTGCAGCACATGTGCTGTATAAACTGCAAGAACCATGTTGCAGCACACATGTTGCTGTAGTAATACTGGTCAGGAACCAGTTGCAGCACACATGTTGCTGTAGTAATACCGTCAAGAACCATGTTGCAGCACACATGTTGCTGTAGTAATACCGGTCAAGGAACCATGTTGCAGCACACATGTTGCTGTAGTAATACCGGTCAAGGAACCATGTTGCAGCACACATGTTGCTGTAGTAATACCGGTCAAGGAACCATGTTGCAGCACACATGTTGCTGTAGTAATACCGGTCAAGGAACCATGTTGCAGCACACATGTTGCTGTAGTAATACTGGTAAGGAACCATGTTGCAGCACACATGTTGCTGTAGTAATACCGGTCAAGGAACCATGTTGCAGCACACATGTTGCTGTAGTAATACGGTCAAGGAACCATGTTGCAGCACACATGTTGCTGTAGTAATACTGGTCAAGGAACCATGTTGCAGCACACATGTTGCTGTAGTAATACTGGTCAAGGAACCATGTTGCAGCACACATGTTGCTGTAGTAATACTGGTCAAGGAACCATGTTGCAGCACACATGTTGCTGTAGTAATACTGGTCAAGGAACCATGTGAGCACACAGTTGCTGTAGTAATATGTCAAGAACAGAGCAGACACATGTTAGCGTAAATATGTAAGGAACAGGAAAAACACGAAAGAAGAATACGAACGGCGAATTTAAACAAGACAAGACAGGGAAGTTAAACAAGACAAGACAGGGAAGTTACAACAAGACAAGACAGGAAGTTACAACAAGACAAGACAGGGAAGTTAAACAAGACAAGACAGGCAAGTTACAACAAGACAAGACAGGGAAGTTACAACAAGACAAGACAGGGAAGTTACAACAAGACAAGACAGGCAAGTTACAACAAGACAAGACAGGGAAGTTACAACAAGACAAGACAGGGAAGTTACAACAAGACAAGACAGGGAAGTTGCAACAAGACAAGACAGGGAGTTACAACAAGAGAAGACAGGCAAGTTACAACAAGACAAGACAGGGAGTTACAACAAGACAAGACAGGGAAGTTACAACAAGACAAGACAGGGAAGTTACAACAAGACAAGACAGGGAAGTTACAACAAGACAAGACAGGGAAGTTACAAGACAGGGAAGTTAGAATAAGACAAGACAGGGAGTTACAACAAACAAGACAGGGAAGTTACAACAAGACAAGACAGGGAAGTTACAACAAGACAAGACAGGCAAGTTACAACAAGACAAGACAGGCAAGTTACAACAAGACAAGACAGGGAGTTACAAGTTGCAACAAGACAAGACAGGGAAGTTACAACAAGACAAGATAGTGAAGTTACAACAAGACAAGACAGGGAAGTTACAACAAGACAAGACAGGGAAGTTACAACAAGACAAGACAGACAAGTTACAACACGACAAGGGAAGTTACAACAAGACAAGATAGGGAAGTTACAACAAGACAAGACAGGGAAGTTACAACAAGACAAGACAGGGAAGTTACAAGACAAGACAGGCAGGTTACAACAAGACAAGACAGGGAAGTTACAAGACAAGACAGGGAAGTTACAAGACAAGACAGGGAAGTTACAAGACAAGACAGGCAAGTTACAACAAGACAAGACAGGGAAGTTACAACAAGACAAGACAGGGAAGTTACAACAAGACAAGACAGGCAAGTTACAACAAGACAAGACAGGCAAGTTACAACAAGACAAGACAGGAAGTTACAAGACAAGACAGTGAAGTTACAACAAGACAAGACAGGGAAGTTACAACAAGACAAGACAGGGAAGTTACAACAAGACAAGACAGGGAAGTTACAACAAGACAAGACAGACAAGTTACAACAAGACAAGACAGGGAAGATTCAGTCTTTTTCTCATAATTTTTGTATCTGGTGTTTGTTTGTTTGTGATCTTACGCTTGACAAAGGTCAGTTGACCGAAAATTTGCTCCTGTCTTGTCTTGTTGTATTAAATACGCCACTCGTATTCTTCTTTCGTGTTTTTTTTTTTCTTCTGGTTCCTGTTTGCTTGAACGCGGGCAGTCACACTTGTTTTGGATTTCGTAATACTGGTAAAAGGTCAAGGTTGTCTCATGACCCTCAGGTCATAGGGTAATGAGGTGGCAGAGACCTCACATTGTCTCGGCTCTCTTTTCTCAGGGGCCAGCATATACTAAAGGGGCAGGCAATATTTATCTCATCTCTCTCCCCCTTCCCGCTCTTCTGTGGGATGTTATTCCCGTCAGATATATCACCTGAGGTGGGTGTCGACGTAAAAACTGAACCAATCAATCAATCAATCAAACCTCTCTCTCTCGGGGGCCCCAGTAGCTCAGTTGGTTTGAGCATCGGATTCACGTGCTAATGGTTGTGGGTTTGAATCCCAGGGTGCGCTAGATTAAAACTGACCTTCTCACTGTCCCATCTTAACATCTTTGTTGTTCTGGTGGTGTCAGTATAGGATTAGATAGGTCCCCCCCATTAAAACAGGCCTTCTCACTGTCCCATCTTAACATCATTGTTGTTCTGGTGATGTCAGTATAGGATTAGATAAGTCCCCCCCCCCCCCCCCCCATTAAAACTGGCCTTCTCACTGTCCCATCTTAACATCATTGTTGTTCTGGTGGTGTCAGTATAGGATTAGATAGGTCATCCCATTAAAACCGACCTTCTCACTGTCCCATCTTAACATCATTGTTGTTCTGGTGGTGTCAGTATAGGATTAGATAAGCCCCCCCCCATTAAAACTGGCCTTCTCACTGTCCCATCTTAACATCATTATTGTTCTGGTGGTGTCAGTATAGGATTAGATAAGTCCCCCCCCCCCCCCCCATTAAAACTGGCCTTCTCACTGTCCCATCTTAACATCATTATTGTTCTGGATTAGATAAGTCCCCCCCCCCCATTAAAACTGGCCTTCTCACTGTCCCATCTTAACATCATTGTTGTTCTGGTGGTGTCAGTATAGATTAGTAGTCCCCATTAAAGGCCTTGACTCCTCTAACATCATTTGTTCTGTGGTGTCATAGATAGATAATCCCCCCATTAAAACTGGCCTTCTGACTGTCCCATCTTAACATCATTGTTGTTCTGATGGTGTCAGTATAGAATTAGATAAATCATCCCATTAAAACTGGCCTTCTCACTGTCCCATCTTAACATCATTGTTGTTCTGGTGGTGTCAGTATAGGATTAGATAAGTCCCCCTCCCCCATTAAAACTGGCCTTCTCACTGTCCCATCTTAATATCATTGTTGTTCTGGTGGTGTCAGTATAGGATTAGATAAGTCCCCCCATTAAAACTGGCCTTCTCACTGTCCCATCTTAACATCATTGTTGTTCTGGTGGTGTCAGTATAGGATTAGATAGGTCCCCCCCATTAAAACTGGCCTTCTCACAGTCCCATCTTAACATCATTGTTGTTCTGGTGGTGTCAGTATAGAATTAGATAAGTCCCCCCCATTAAAACTGGCCTTCTCACTGTCCCATCTTAACATCATTGTTGTTCTGGTGGTGTCAGTATAGAATTAGATAAGTCCCCCCATTAAAACTGGCCTTCTCACTGTCCCATCTTAACATCACTGTTGTTCTGGTGGTGTCAGTGTAGGATTAGATAAGTCTCCCCATTAAAACTGGCCTTCTCACTGTCCCATTTTAACATCATTGTTGTTCTG
>JAPXFY010000032.1:518984-538984 GCA_030674185.1 Monoplex corrugatus | reverse complement strand
GCGGCAATAACCATCACCACCACCACCACCATCCCCATCAGGAAAATGTGACTACAACACCCGTCACCACTCGCCACGCTGTTTCCTTCATCTTCCAATGAAAAACAATACATCCCCGCCAAATTGTGTTACTATCTTTATCACGAAGGGAGGTAATCTGTCTGCATCGTAAAGGGGAATAATCTGTCTGCATCAGGAAGGGGAGGTAATCTGGGCAGTGACCGGTCGATGAAAAACCGGTGAGGAAAACATGTTTTGCCTTCTTTGTCTCCCAAGTCTGTGTGGAAGACACACACACACACACACACACACACACACACACACACACACACCACACACACACACACACACAACACACACACACACACACACACACACCCATACCCCCCCCCCTCCGCCTCACTGATATAAAACAACTGATCATCCCAGTTCTGGAAGAGATATATACAGCTGTTGGGGTCAAATCGTGTTCGTTCGCTGTCATTCTGTCCATCCCTCTCTCTCTTTCTGGACACTGTCTGGGAAGTTCTTATTCTTATCCTTATTGTTGCTTGAAGCCCAGCCGACTGCGTAGAGCCATATCAGGGCTATGACCGTTTCAGTACACACACAGTAGGCATTCATCAACAGGGGAGAAGAAAATGAACAGAAAATTAAGTACACATTTGCGCACATAATTACTGGACACGCCCCTGGCGTTGACCACTCCCTCGAATTTATCACACGGGGGATTTAAAAAAAACGTACCTGAATAATAATATTAATAATAATATAATAATAATATAATAATAATAATAATAATTACAATATTTATATAGCACAAAATCTTGATAAAATCAAATCTAAGCGCTGAAACATTACTAAGGACACTAAAACATATAAAAACGGGCCTGAATTACCTAAAATTGCTTCCGCGTATCCGCTAGAGCCAAAAATGCACTTAATACATGTACCCAATTATCAGTCCTAAGAGAAAGCGCGTAAGACTTTATCGAACACATACAGGCGAATGGACCATCATGGCAGACATAGATAGGAAGAAATGACAGAAAGCAAAGGAGGAAGAAAGAAACAAAGGGAGTGACAGAAAAGAGGAAATTTCTAGCACAGAATTTCCAGAAGTTGTCCACGAGCCTTCTCTGTTTCTGGTCCACTCTTCTGGAACAAACTTCCTCTCTCAGTCCGTCAGCAACCTACTTTTGTCTCCTTCAAGTCCGCTCTCAAAACTCACCTTTTCTCCTCTGCATAAAATCCTGACCTCACTCAACCCCCTCTGCAGCCTGTCTCCGCTCGGAGTGGAATCACATTGTAATATATATTTGTATATAATATGCTCTCTATAATTTTCCATTGCTTTTATTCTTTCTCCCCTTTTATAGACATGCGTTGTGTGTGTGTGTGTGTGTGTGTGTGTGTGTTCGTTATTCGTTCGTTATTTCTTTTAACGTCTATTCACATATGTGCTTTTAGACGGGGAAAAAAAAAAAAAAAAAAAAAGGTGCGTAAGGAATGAATGAATCTATGTAATCATGAAGGCATTGTATCAATTAAGGTAACAATTAATGTAACATCAAACAAATTAACGAACAAAAGAAAAACAATCAGAACATTATATCAGTCAGGCTTCATCGGATTTCTCGGGGCTGTGTGGGAGTTACAGGTATAAAACAGTTGGGCTGAATCAAAGGAAACGACCTACAGGACTGTGCAGTATCGT
Organism: Monoplex corrugatus; assembly: GCA_030674185.1. Classification (NCBI taxonomy): domain Eukaryota; kingdom Metazoa; phylum Mollusca; class Gastropoda; order Littorinimorpha; family Ranellidae; genus Monoplex; species Monoplex corrugatus. Next base: position 537,267 of record JAPXFY010000032.1, on the reverse strand, counting down.
AAACGCCTAGCAATGTGTAAATATAGAGTGAAATCAGTATGTTTCTGTTTTAAGTTTGTAAATGACGCAGGGAAATAAGGTTGCATTCGCTGACAACACAAAAGGTGATCAGCTGTTATAAAATCACCACAGATACATTTGATGGTTTTACTAAATTTAGTTCGAAGTGAATTTAGAAGTGAATTTAGTGTGTGTGTGTGTGTGTGTGTGTGTGTGTGTGTGTGTGTGTGTGTGTGTGTGTGTGTGTGTGTGTGTGTGTGTGTGCGTGTGTACGTGTGTGTGTGTGCGCGTGCGTGTGTGTGCGTGCGTGCGTGTGTGTCTGTTTCAGCGCTTAGATTTGATTTTATCAAGATTTTGCGCTATATATAAATATTGTAATTATTATTATTATTAGTTGTGGATGCTATTTATACTGACAGAGCTCCCGGTATCCCCATGGGGGCAGCGTGGGAGATTAGTTGTTCTCATTCTGTGTAGCGTTATTGTTAGTTGTTATGATTTTGACAGAGCTATGTCCTAGCTTTGTCTTTCTGTCTGTCTCTTCTCTTGTTTTTCTGGTTGTGTCTTTCTCAGATTTAGCTCGTGTTGTTTCGATTTTTCTCTCTCTCATTCCCACAAGATCTAGGCGTGGGTTTTAATATAGATGTAATCTGATAATGTATGTACCAGCCTATGTTCTGTCTTTGTTTTTGTGTCTTATCCTTTTAACCCTTTAACTCCTATCCATTAGCATCATGCTTTGTCAACCATGACAGCAAAGCCAACATTTAACCCTTTCACACCCTTACCGTATCCACCAGTTTCCTGAAGGAAACTGAATAGAGTAAGGGAGTCAAAGAGTTAAAGTTTTGCTGGTAGTGAATGGGGTGCGGGAGTAGAATGGGTTAATTCTTGCCTTTCCAGTTTGTGTCTTTCTCAGTGTCTGTCTGTCTGTCTGTCTGCCTTCTCTGGTTTTGGCTGTTTCTGTTGGTTTGTCTTTTAGCCTTGGTTGAAATTGTTCGCGTTTTGTTTTTCTCTGTTGACCTCGTTCTGTCACTGGTTCTGACTTTGTTCTGTCTCTGGCTCTGACTTTGTTCTGTCTCTGACTTTGTTCTGTCCTACTTTGGCTCTGACCTTTGTTCTGTCTCTGGTTCTGACTTTGTTCTGTCTCTGGTTCTGACTTTGTTCTGTCTCTGGTCTGACTTTGTTCTGTCTCTGGTTCTGACTTTGTTCTGTCTCTGGCTGTGACTTTGTTCTGTCTCTGGCTGACTTTGTTCTGTCTCTGGCTGTGACTTTGTTCTGTCTCTGGTTCTGACTTTGTTCTGTCTGTGGCTGTGACTTTATTCTGTCTGTGGCTGTGACTTTGTTCTGTCTCTGGCTCTGACTTTGTTCTGTCTCTGGTTCAGACTTTGTTCTGTCTCTGTTTGACTTTGTTCTGTCTCTGCTGTGACTTTGTTCTGTCTCTGGCTCTGACTTTGTTACTGTCTCTGGTTCTGACTTTGTTCTGTCTCTGACTTTGTTCTGTCTCTGTCTGTGACTTTGTTCTGTCTCTGGTTCTGACTTTGTTCTGTCTCTGGCTGTGACTTTGTTCTGTCTGTGGCTGTGACTTTGTTCTGTCTGTGGCTGTGACTTTGTTCTGTCTGTGGCTGTGACTTTGTTCTGTCTGTGGCTGTGACCTTGTTCTGTCTGTGGCTGTGACTTTGTTCTGTCTCTGGCTTGACTTTGTTCTGTCTCTGGCTGTGACTTTGTTCTGTCTGTGGCTGTGACTTTGTTCTGTCTCTGACTTTGTTCTGTCTCTGCTTCTGTCCTACTTGTTCTGTCTTGGCTTGACTTTGTTCTGTCTCGTGACTTGTTCTGTCTGTGGCTGTGACTTTGTTCTTCTCTGGCTGTGACTTTGTTTCTGTCTGCTGGCTGTGACTTTGTTCTGTCTCTGGCTGTGACTTTGTTCTGGCTGTGACTTTGTTCTGTTCTGGCTTTGACTTTGTTCTGTCTCTGGCTGTGACTTTGTTCTGTTCTGGCTGTGACTTTGTTCTGTCTCTGGCTGTGACTTTGTTCTGTCTATGGCTGTCACTTTGTTCTGGCTGTGACTTTGTTCTGTCTCTGGCTGTGACTTTGTTCTGTCTTGGCTGTGACTTTGTTCTGTCTCTGGCTGTGACTTTGTTCTGTCTCTGGCTGTGACTTTGTTCTGTCTCTGGCTGTGACTTTGTTCTGTCTCTGGCTGTGACTTTGTTCTGTTGGCTGTGACTTTGTTCTGTCTCTGGCTGTGACTTTGTTCTGTCTGTGGCTGTGACTTTGTTCTGTCTCTGGCTTGACTTTGTTCTGTCTCTGGCTGTGACTTTGTTCTGTCTTGGCTGTGACTTTGTTCTGTCTCTGGCTGTGACTTTGTTCTGTCTCTGGCTGTGACTTTGTTCTGTCTCTGGCTGTGACTTTGTTCTGTCTCTGGCTGTGACTTTGTTCTGTCTCTGGCTGTGACTTTGTTCTGTCTCTGGCTTTGACTTTGTTCTGTCTCTGGCTGTGACTTTGTTCTGTCTCTGGCTTTGACTTTGTTCTGTCTCTGACTCTGACTTTGTTCTGTCTCTGGCTCTGACTTTGTTCTGTCTCTGGCTTTGACTTTGTTCTGTCTCTGACTTTGTTCTGTCTCTGGCTGTGACTTTGTTCTGTCTCTGGTGTCTGTCTCTTATTTTAAAAACTCACAATTTTTTTTTCATTTATCTCTCTGGCTTTCATACTCTGTCTTTATGTCTGTCTTTTCTGGCTCATTTACCGTCACCCTCTGTAACATGTCTGCTCTCTGTCTGTCTGTCTGTCTGTCTGATTGGCTGGCTGGCTGGCTGGCTGGCTGGCTGGCTGGCTGGCTCTCTCTTTTTCTTTCTTTCTTGCTCTTTCTCTCTTTTTCTATGTCTTCCTGTGTGCGTGTCTGTCTCTCTCTCTCACTGTCTGTCTGCTGTCTCTCCTGTCTGTCTCCCTGTCTGTCTGTCTGTCTCTCACTGACTGTCTGTCTCTCACTGTCTGTCTGTCTCTCACAGTCTGTCTCTCCATCTGTCTGTCTGTCTGTCTCTATCTCTGACTGTCTGTATCTCTGTCTCTCACTGTCTGTTTCCCTGTCTGTCTGTCTCTCTATCTCTCACTGTCTGTCTGTCTCTCACTGTTTGTCTCTCTGTGTCTAACTGTTTGTCTGTCTCTCACAGTCTGTCTCTCCATCTGTCTGTCTGTTTGCCTGTCTCTCTGTCTGTCTCTCTGTCTGTGTGACTGTTAATGGGAGAGGGGTTGTCTCTTTGTCTTTTCATCATGGGCTGGCTCTGCTGTGTGTGTGTGTGTGTGTGTGTGTGTGTGTGTGTGTGTGTGTGTGTGTGTGTGTGTGTGTGTGTCTGTCTGTGTGACTGTTAAAGAATCTCTCTTGAACACAGACATACAGGACTAGGAGTCATCATCATCAGGTGCCCTGCCGCATGGCGTGGGCGATCATGGACTTCCACCTGTCTCTATCTCTCGTTGCCCCTAGCATCTCTCCCCCCCCCCTTCGTCCCCAGCAACTCTGCAAGTCCATCCAGCATTTTCTCCCTGGGTCTACCCGGTGAGTTTAGGGTTCGCAGTAACTTGATTTATTTTTCTGTTTCTGTCCATGACAACCTACGATGGTGGTTTCCCGTTGCCTTCCATCGGTTTGTGTACGGTCTCTCCGCTAGCCTTACTCTCTCCCGAGATGTCCACAAGGCAGTGGAGCTATTCACCCATAGCTTGGGGGTCTGGTTCGTGGGCACCAGGGCATATCCACATGCCGGTGGGCCTGCGTGCCTCACGTCTGGGGGCCAGACCTCCTCCGAGTCCTACGAGATTCAGAGAGTCCGTGAGGTGCTCAGTTACCGCCTGTCGCCACGAGGAGGCACAGTGTAGGGCTTGCTGATGGAGAGGCTATGTACTGACAGGAAGAGACTTACGCCTTCTGCTCTTCTTTTCACATGGCTGAAAAGCAGCAGTGCTAGCCAGCGGTGCAGGCTGAAGCCGACACACTAGACGCATCACATCTGCCAATGTGACAAGCGGACTAGGAGTGGGGTAGCTAAAACAGCATTCCAGAACATGAAAAGCGCAACTTGCACAAAATAAATTAATTAAAAGAACACAAACGTGAGTCCTCTCCAGTCGGGGAACATCTGATCCACACCCAACACCACTTTGAAAAGGACAATGTGCAAGTTCTCGACAAAGAAGCAAGATGGTTCCAGAGGGGAGTAAAGGAGGCAGTTTACATCGCCGCAAGGAACCCCACCCTCAACCGTGACCGGGGCCGACACAACCTGCCATCAGTGTACTCCTCACTTATTCAGTCGCACTGTCGTGAGTTCGCTCACGGCGGTGCGCATTGAAGCCAGTTCTCAACCCAGCAGTTGCGCTGAAGAAGTCGGCCGGATCGCCGATGAAAGCTACGCAGTAAGTAGCTATTTTGTCACTGAGAGACAGGTTCAGCCAGGTAGCCATTATGAAAAACATTCTTACAAACAAATGCCTGTCAGCTAACATCGGTATTGTATGGAACTGATAATGTTGTACGGATGCGAAGCGTGGACGGTCAATACGCAAAGTCAGAACAAGATTGAGCTGAAATGTGATTTTTAAGAAGAATGTTAAGAGTTCCATGGACAGCAAAGAAAACAAATGAGACAGTCTTGAAAGAAGCAAACACGAAAAGAACACATGTACTAATGAGGAAGATTAGGAAAAGACAAACAATATTTGTAGGACTTTTATGAGGCAAGAGACATTTGAGCGCCTAGTCACAACAGGAAAGCTGGAGGGAAAAAGAACACCAGGTAGACCCAGGGAGAAAATATTGGACGGACTTGCAGGGTGGCTGAGGACAGAGAGGGTGGGAGATGTACTTGCAGTGACAAGAGATAGATTCGTGCGGATGGCCATGATGTTGCAGGTCACTTGATGACGATGATGATGAAGAGGAGAAGTATTGGGGTGTGTGATAAGGGTTCGGGAATGGATACGCGCGTTCATGCTCAGTCTTTATCAACCAGTTTGGCTTCAGGAGAGAAATCAGCTCATAGAAGTGTTAAAGTTTTCTGGAGTAATCAGACCTGCAATATATGATTTCATAAGACCCGTTCACTTTTTTGGGGACGGGTCATATGACAAGATATACTGCAAGTGTGATTACCACAGGCAATGTACTGTTGGTTTTACTTTTTTCTGTTTTTAACCCTTTCTGTCCTCTTGTGTCGTTAAGCGTGGAGAGGAGATGCAGTGGACCAGATAGGTAGTGTCTGCCATAGTCAGGTTGATTCTTTGTGTTGTGTCTTTCACACCTTGTGTCCTATAGTCTAACACCTGTCATAGTCAGGTTGATTCTTTGTGTTGTGTCTTTCACACCTTGTGTCCTACAGTCTAACACCTGTCATAGTCAGGTTGATTCTTTGTGTTGTGTCTTTCACACCTTGTGTCCTACAGTCTAACACCTGTCATAGTCAGGTTGATTCTTTGTGTTGTGTCTTTCACACCTTGTGTCCTATAGTCTAACACCTGTCATAGTCAGGTTGATTCTTTGTGTTGTGTCTTTCACACCTTCTGTCCATCTTTTCCATAGGACGCCACCTTCCTTTCTTTAGATCCATGTCTTTTTCATGTTGTCTCCTTTGTTTGTCTCTTTCAGTGTGTTGAAGTCCACCACCGACTTGCTAGGCCTGTCATAGCTTTACCACAGCCCCATCAGCCAGGGTTTTTCAGTTTCAGTTTCAGTTTCAGTTTCAGTTTCAGTTTCTCGAGATGACGTCTCCGCACTCCGAATGAATTCTGTATGCACTAACATCACAGGTGCCACGTGTATGGTGATCACGGCACAAGCCTTAATTAAGCCTGCACATAAACCCATGAGCTGGCCAGGTCCTGAGGCCCTACTAAGACTATGTTTTACCTAGTCTATATTTTATACTGGTATTTTATCAGCCTACCACTGGAATAATCTTGGTTATGTAAATGACATGTGTATGTGTGTATCTTACTTTCAAAAAAGGAACATATATATATAAAGTAAATAAATAAATAATTAAAGGTCTGAATCACAACACAACTAGTTATTCTGTATAAACTCGTCTCACATGACAGACACCCCCCTCCCCCTAGTCAATCCCCAAATGCTCAAACCATCTACCAACTAGGTGAAGCCAATATTTTCTTAATCATCGATAGATAAGTAAGTAAATAAGTAAGTATAGTAAGTAAGTTAGTATAGTAAGTAAGTTAGTAAGTATAGTAAGCAATTAAGTATAGTAAGTATAGTAAGTAAGTATAGTAAGTAAGTAAGTATAGTAAGTAAATTAGTAAGTATAGTAAGTAAATTAGTAAGTATAGTAAGTAAGTTAGTAAGTATAGTAAGTAAGTTAGTAAGTATAGTAAGTAAGTAAGTATAGTAAGTAAGTTAGTAAGTATAGTAAGTAAGTAAGTATAGTAAGTAAGTTAGTAAGTATAGTAAGTAAGTAAGTATAGTAAGTAAGTTAGTAAGTATAGTAAGTAAGAAAGTATAGTAAGTAAGTTAGTAAGTATAGTAAGTAAGTAAGTATAGTAAGTAAGAAAGTATAGTAAGTAAGTTAGTAAGTATAGTAAGTAAGTAAGTAAGTATGTAAGTAAGTTAGTAAGTATAGTAAGTAAGTAAGTATAGTAAGTAAGTTAGTAAGTATAGTAGTAAGTAAGTAAGTATAGTAAGTAAGTAGAGTAAGTAGTAGTAAGTAAGTAAGTAAGTAAGTATAGTAAGTAATAGTAAGTAATAGTAAGTAAGTATTTAGTAAGATATATAGTAAGTAAGTAGTAAGTAGGTATAGTAAGTAAGTAAGTATAGTAAGTAAGTTAGTAAGTATAGTAAGTAAGTAAGTAAGTTAGTAGGTATAGTAAGTAAGTAAGTAAGTATAGTAAGTAAGTTAGTAAGTATAGTAAGTAAGTAAGTAAGTATAGTAAGTAAGTTAGTAAGTATAGTAAGTAAGTAAGTAGTAGTAAGTAAGTATAGTAAGTAAGTAAGTAAGTATAGTAAGTAAGTTAGTAAGTATAGTAAGTATAGTAAGTAAGTAGTTTGTGTAAGTAGTTTTAAGTATAATAAGTAAGTTAGTAAGTATATAGTAAAGTAAGTAAGTATGTAAGTATAGTAAGTAAGTTTAAAGTAAGTAATAGTAAGTAAGTAAGTATATAGTAAGTATAGTAAGTATATGTATAGTAAGTAAGTTAAGTAAGTATTAGTAAGTAAGTAATATAGTAAGTAGTAGTTGAAATAGTATAGTAGTAAGTAAGTAAGTAAGTAAGTAAGTAAGTATTAGTAAGTATAGTAAGTAAGTAAGTATAGTAAGTAAGTTAGTAAGCATAATAAGTAAGTATAGTAAGTTAGTAAGTATAGTAAGTAAGTATAGTAAGCAAGTAAATATAGTAAGTAAGTAAGTAAGTAAGTATAGTAAGAAAGTAGTTAAGTAAGTAAGTATAGTAAGCAAGTTTAAGTAAGTAAGTAAGTAAGTATAGTAAGTAAGTTAGTAAGTATAGTAAGTAAGTAAGTATGTAAGTAAGTTAGTAAGTATAGTATAGTAAGTATAGTAAGTTAGTAAGTATAGTAAGTATTAGTAAGTAAGTAAGTAAGTAAGTAAGTAAGTAAGTAAGTAGTAATAAGTCTGTAAGTAAGTATATAAGTCTGTAAGTAAGGAAGTAGGGAAGTAAGTAAGTAAATAAAGTTTGTTTCATCATCATCATCATCATCATCATCTAGGTGCCCTGCCGCATGGCGATGGCGACCAAGGACTTCAAACCATCTCTATCTCTCGTTGCCCCCAGCATCTCCCCACCCTCCTCATCCCCAGCCACTCTGCAAGTCCATCCAGCATTCTCTCCCTGGGTCTACCTGGTGCACTCTTTCCCTCCAGCTTTCCCGTTGTGACCAAGTGCTCCAAATCCCCCATCCTCATCAAATGGCCTATAAATGTTGCTTGTCTTTTCCTAATCTTCCTTATGAGTGATCTACTTGTGTCTGCCTCCATCAAGATCGTTTCAGAATGTTGAAATCCATAATACACTTGCTAGGCATGACGTAGCTTAACCAGAGCCCCGTTAGCCAGGATGTTTCAGGTTGACCTTGGGTCAGTCTTCAACGCCGGCGTAATGCCTTAGTCACTAGTGGCATAAAGCCACACCACACTGTACTTATAGTGACATAAAGCCACACACCACTGTACTTATAGTGACATAAAGCCACACCACATTGTACTTATAGTGACATAAAGCCACTCCACACCACACTGTACTTATAGTGACATAAAGCCACACCACACTGTACTTATAATGACATAAAGCCACACCACACTGTACTTATAGTGACATAAAGCCACACCACACCACACTGTACTTATAGTGACATAAAGCCACACCACATTGTACTTATAATGACATAAAGCCACACCACACTGTACTTATAGTGACATAAAGCCACACCACACCACACTGTACTTATAGTGACATAAAGCCACACCACACTGTACTTATAGTGACATAAGCCACACCACACTGTACTTATAGTGACATAAAGCCACACCACACTGTACTTATAGTGACATAAAGCCACACCACACCATACTGTACTTATAGTGACGTAAAGCCACACCACACTACACTGTACTTATAATGACATAAAGCCACACCACACTGTACTTATAGTAAACATAAGCCACAACCACACTGTACTTATAGTGACATAAAGCCACACCACATGTACTGTATAGTAACTAATGCCACACCACACTGTACTTATAGTGACATAAGCCACACCACACACACTTGTACTTATAATGACATAAAGCCACACCACACTGTACTTATAGACATAAGCACACACAGTACTTATGTGACATAAGCACACACACTGTACTTATAGTGACATAAAGCCACACCACACTGTACTTATAGTGACATAAAGCACACCACATGTACTTAATGACATAAAGCCACACCACACTGTACTTATAGTGACATAAAGCCACACCACACTGTACTTATAGTGACATAAAGCACACACCACACTACATGTACTTATAGTGACATAAAGCCACACAACACTGTACTTATAGTGACATAAAGCCACACCACATCTGTACTTATAGTGACATAAAGCCACACCACACTGTACTTATAGTGACATAATGCACACAACTGTACTTAGTGACATATGCCACACATGTACTTATAGTGACATAAAGCCACACCACACTGTACTTATAGTGACATAAAGCACACCACACCACACTGTACTTATAGTGACATAAAGCACACCACACCACACTGTACTTATAGTGACATAAAGCCACCACACCACACTGTACTTATAGTGACATAAAGCCACACCACTCCACACTGTACTTATAGTGACATAAAGCAACACACACCATCACTGTACTTATAGTGACATAAAGCCACACCACACCACACTGTACTTATAGTGACATAAAGCCACACCACACCACACTGTACTTATAGTGACATAAAGCACACCACACCACACTGTACTTATAGTGACATAAACCCAACACACACCACACTGTACTTATAGTGACATAAAGCCACACCACTACTGTAATTATAGTGACATAAAGCAACACCCTACAACTGTACTTATAGTGACATAAAGCCAACACCACACTGTACTTATAGTGACATAAAGCAACCACACCACACTGTACTTATAGTGACATAAAGCACACACAACACTGTACTTATAGTGACATAAAGCAACCACACTGTACTTATAGTGACATAAAGCAACACCACCACACTGTACTTATAGTGACATAAAGCCACACCACACTGTACTTATAGTGACATAAAGCAACACACCACACTGTACTTATAGTGACATAAAGACCACACCACACTGTACTTATAGTGACATAAAGCAACACACACACTGTACTTATAGTGACATAAAGCCACACACCACACTGTACTTATAGTGACATAAAGCCACACCACACCACACTGTACTTATAGTGACATAAAGCCACACCACACTGTACTTATAGTGACATAAAGCCACACCACACACTTGTACTTATAGTGACATAAAGCCACACCACCACATTGTACTTATAGTGACATAAAGCCACACCACACACTGTACTTATATGACATAAAGCAACACACAACACTGTACTTATAGTGACATAAAGCAACACCACACACATGTACTTATAGTGACATAAAGCAACACCACACCACTTGTACTTATAGTGACATAAAGCCACACCCACCACTTGTACTTATAGTGACATAAAGCCACACCACACTGTACTTATAGTGACATAAAGCCACACCACACTGTACTTATAGTGACATAAAGCCACACCACACTGTACTTATAGTGACATAAAGCCACACCACACACTGTACTTATAGTGACATAAAGCCACACCAACACTGTACTTATAGTGACATAAAGCCACACCACACTGTACTTATAGTGACATAAGCCACACCACACTGTACTTATAGTGACATAAGCCACACCACACTGTACTTATAGTGACATAAAGCCACACCACACTGTACTTATAGTGACATAAAGCCACACCACACTGTACTTATAGTGACATAAAGACACACCACACTGTACTTATAGTGACATAAAGCAACACACAACACTGTACTTATAGTGACATAAAGCCACACCACACTGTACTTATAGTGACATAAAGGCACACACCACCACACCACACTGTACTTATAGTGACATAAAGCCACACCACACTATACTTATAGTGACATAAAGCCACACCACACTGTACTTATAGTAACATAAAGCCACACCTCACTGTACTCACTTCACCCACACCGTGACCTTCACGAAGGTCGTGCCCTGCCTGACCCAGCAGTCCTGTACTTTGAAACCTGACTACCGCCCAGGACATGGGCCAGGGATTGGAATTCATTCATTCGTTCATTCGTTCATTCATTCATTCTTTCATTCATTCATTCATTCATTCATTCATTCATTCATTTATTCATTCGTTCATTGATTGATTGATTGATTGATTATTCATTCATTCATTCATTCATTCATTCATTCATTTATTCATTCGTTTGTTCATTCGTTCGTTCCTTCGTTCATATTCATTCTCAGTCATATTCATTCATCCATTCGTATGTATTCATTCATTCATATTCATTCTCATTCTTTCATAATCATTCAATCGTATTCATTCTCATTCGTTCATTTTCATTCATTCATATTCATTCTCATTCGTTTATTCATATTCATCCTCATTCTTTCATATTGATTCATGTTCATTCTCATTCTTTCATATTCATTCTCATTCGTTTATTCATATTCATCCTCATTCTTTCATATTGATTCATGTTCATTCTCATTCGTTCATATTCATTCATATTCATTCTCATTCGTTCGTATTGATCAACCTCATTCTCATTCGTTCATATTCATTCATATTCATTCTCATTCGTTCGTATTCATTCATATTCATTCTCATTCGTTTATTCATATTCATCCTCATTCGTTCATATTGATTCATGTTCATTGTCATTCGTTCGTATTCATTCATATTCATTCTCATTCGTTCATATTCAATCATTCATATTCATTCTTATTCGTTCGTCTGCGTTCCTTCATCCTCATTGATTGATTCATTCATTCATTCATATTCATTCGCATTCGTTCATATTCATTCATAGATATTCATTCTCATTCGTTCGTCTGCATTCGTTCATCCTCATTCATTCATCCATATTCATCTATTCATATTCATGCATTCATATTCATTCTTACATTTCATTCATTCATTCATGTTCATTCATATCCATTCATTCATTCATTCATACTCATTCATTCATTCAAAACTCATTCATTCATTCATACTAATGCATTCATTCATATTCATTCATTCATTCATTCATTCATACTCTTTCATTCATTCTTACTAATGCATTCATTCATATTCATTCATTCATTCATTCATTCATACTCATTCATTCATTCATACTAATGCATTCATCATACTCATTCATTCATTCATTCATTCATACTCATTCATTCATTCATACTAATGCATTCATTCATACTAATGCATTCATTCATATTCATTCATTCATTCATAGATTCATTGACGTTCATCCAAACACGCATTCATTCATTCGTTCATAATCATTCATTTATTTATACATCCATTCATCTTCATTCATCCATTCATTCATATATATTCATACATAATTATGTATTCATACATTCATTCATATTCATTGTTTCATTGATTCATGTTCATTTCTTTTTTCATATCAGATTTACAATGTGAAACACGGACTGTTCTCCGTTTTGACAGCACGTCGCCACAGTGAAGTGCCACCCAATTTTTTTTGGGGGGAGGGGGTAACCAAAACTTTAGAAAGGCAAGGTCAGTTGGTCTTCATGGGGAGGGACCTGGAAAATCAACCTATCTCTCCAATGTTTCCTACGAGGAAACCGGGCGAAAGCCCTGCTCTTCACCATTTTCAACTGCCGTGGGATCTTAGTGTGCACAGGCCAGAAGGCGAGAGGGTCTGACTCGTTTTTCGTCCCCTTCCAAAGACAAGACGTTCAGTTTGATTTTCCTGTCAAACTGAGGAAAAAAAGTCGAAGCCTCATCGGAAACGAACCCTGAACCTCGAGTTTAGTTATTGGCAGGTAAAACGTCTGAACCATTCTGCCACATGCAGTTTCTTCGTCTTCTTGTGAAAAAAACACAACTTTTCCCTTCCTCTCAGATCGTGTTACTATCTTTATCATGAAGGGAGGTAATCTGTCTGCATCATAAAGGGGAATAATCATGTTTAAATCCAGACATCATGAACAGGGACTTGTCATCGCTTTTTGTGAGCAGTTGATTGTCATGGCAACGGTTAGAATGTCGTGTACAGGGCAAAAGGTCATGTGACTTTTCCCTGTGTCAATTACCCCCGTTAGCTCAAAGGTTAGAGCGTCATATCACACAAGGGTTGTGATGTTATTTGTTATTGTTGTTTAAAGTCCAGCCGATTTGTAGAGCCATATCAGGGCTATTACCGCTTCAAAACATGCACAATTCATATAGAAAAAAGAAAAAAGAAAGAAAGAAAGAAAGAAACAAAAACCGGAAAGGAAAATAAGTACACATATCAAACCCAAAGTCAAACTTAGAAACACCAAAATAGCAACATGGAACATCAGAACACTGTTACAGAAGAGAAAATTAGACAACATCAAAATGGAGATGGAAAGCTTAACATCAGTATTTTAGGACTGGGGGAAGTGAGATGGAAGGGGGCAGGCATGATAACATCAGGAGAATACACAATGATATACTCTGGTGGTAACTCACATGACAGAGGAATAGGCACCATAATGGACAAAGACAAATCAAAAGCAGTTAAGGGATACTGGGCTGTGTCCGACAGAGTTTTGCTGGTCAAATTGGGAGGCAAACCTTTTGATATCAAAATCATACAGGTGTATGCACCAACATCCGCAAGTACTTAGGAAGACATCGACAACTTTTACGAAGTATTAGAGATGGCCAAGGTCCAATGTAAATCACAAGAAGTTACAACAATAATGGGAGATTTTAATGCTAAAGTGGGACAGGATGGGTGGAGGATATAGTTGGACCTCATGGCCTTGTACACAAAATGAAAGGGGAGGAAAACTTGTAGAATGGGCACAGATGAATGAGTTCATAGTAGGAAACACCTGGTTTGAGCAGCCTAACAGAAGAAAATGGACTTGGATGAGTCCAGGAGATAATACCAAAAATCAGATTGACTACATCCTGATCAACAAAAGATTTAGAAATTCTTTACTGTCAGCAAAAACACTACCAGGCGCAGACTGCAACAGTGACCACAATCCTGTAGTGGGAATGTTTAGACTGAAACTGAGGAAAAGGAAACAGACCAAAAGCAACATCAAACTAAATCTTGGACTCTTAAAGAGAGATAAAGTGATACGTAAAAAATTTAATGTACATGTTCAAAACAAATTCAGTGCTTTGGAAGACGTTCAGGACAGTGAGGAACAATGGACAAAGTTGAGAAATTCGATAAATGAAGCTTGTGAAGAAATCCCTAAGGCAGATAGAAAAGCAAAAAAGAGCTGGATGACTAATGAAATTTTGGGCTTGATGGAGGAAAGGAGGAGGGCAAAGAGAAACGAGGAGATATACAGGAAGATAAACAAAGAAATCAGGTATAGGTGCAATGAAGCTAAGGAAATTTGGCTGAACACAAAATGTAAAGAGATAGAAGACCGACACAAAATGGATCAGGGTATGTACAGACGAATTGAAGAAATTGTCCACAGGAAAAATACATGCACATCAACTGGTTGCTTAAAATCGAAAGATGGCACGCTTATCATGGAAAAAGACAAAATACTGGACAGATGGGGAGAGAACATTAAAGGCCTTTTTGAGGATGACAGAAACGAAGAACACATTATAAAAAAGAACTCTGAAGGACCACCCATAATGAAAGATGAAGTTAGAGCAGCACTGAAAAAGATGAAACCAGGAAAAGCCCCAGGACCAAACAATATTACTACAGAGATGATTGAAGCCCTGGAGGAATTTGGCATAGAAAAAATAACAGCCCTCTTAAATGAAATTTACGACACTGGAAAACCCCCCAAAGATATGTCAAAATCAATTTTCATTGCACTTCCAAAGAAGACAGGGGCTATAGGAATGCGAACTCCATCGCACAATCAATTTGATGAGTCATGTAACAAAAATCCTGTTAAGAATAATCATGATGAGGACAAGGAATAGAATCAAAAGAGAAATAGCAGAAGAACAGTGTGGATTTGTGGAAGGGAAGGGAACTATTAATGGCATATAGGCCTACATCCTAAGAACTATCATAGAGAGGTCAATTGAGATGAATAAGGATTTATGCTTTGTTGATTATACCAAGACTTTCGATCGGGTACGACACGAAGAATTGATCAACCAACTGGAGAGACACAATGTTGACGGAAAAGATCTACGAATAATCAGGAATATGTACTGGGAACAAACAGCTGCAATGAGAATAGAAAACAATATAAGCTCTTTCCAAAACATCAAAAGAGGAGTCAGACAGGGTTGTGTTTTGTCACAGATCTGTTTTCACTTTACAGCGAAAACATCATGAGAAACCTAGAAGAAGACCCTGGATTAAAGGTTGGAGGGAAAATGATAAACAACATTCGATACGCAGACGACACCGTGCTAATTGCAGAAAGTGAAAGGGACCTACAAAACCATGTGAATATACTAGAAATAGAAAGAAAAGGTAAGGGGTTGGAACTAAACAGTAGGAAGACTGAAGTCATGGTGATCAGTAAAAAGCATGAAATCCCCTCATGCAAAATAACAGCAAATGGCACAACCTTGACACAGGTTAATAAGTTCAAATACCTGGGAACGGTCATTTCATCAGACGGCAGATGCACGTCGAAAATAGCCGGCAGAATCAGCCAAGCCAAACCAGCAATCAAGAAGATGACAAGCATTCTTACCAACAAATTCCTATCAATTAACATCAAGAAGAGAGTCCTTGAATGTTATATAGAACCAATACTGTTGTACGGATGCGAGGTGTGGACAGTCAGCAAGCAAAGCCCGAACAAGATTTAGGCAGCCGAGATGTGGTTTCTAAGAAGAATGTTGAGAGTTTCATGGACAGCAAAGAAAACAAACGAGACAGTCTTGATGGAGGCAGACACAAGTAGATCATTCATAAGGAAGATTAGGAAAAGACAGGCAACATCTACAGGCCATTTTATAGGTAAGGGGAATTGGAGCACCTGGTCACAACGGGAAAGCTGGAGGGAAAGAGAGCACCGGGTAGACCCAGGGAGAAAATGCTAGACGGACTTGCGGAGTGACTGAAGACGAGGGTGGATGAGATGCTTGGGGCAACAAGAGATAGAGACAGATGGAAGTCCATGATCGCCAACGCCATGCGGCAAGGCACCTGATGATGATGATGATGATGGGTGAATGATGATGATGACAATGCATTCGTGCATATAAATTAAGGAGATGCCCCTAGCGATGATCACTCCGTCCAATTATCACACAGGATTTAAAACCATACCTGATAAAAGCAACCTGATAAAAGCATACTATAAAAACCATACCTGATAAAAACCATACCTGATACAAATTTTTAAAAACCTAAAGACTGTAAAACCTATATATAAACGGGCCTACATTACCTAAAATTACTTCCCCATTTCTGATTTCTTTAGTCAAAAATGCACTTAATACATGTACCTAGGTATCAATCCTAAGACAAAATACTTAAGACTTAACGAACACATACAAGTGAATGAACCAGCAAGGCAGAAAATGATAGAAGAAATGACAGAAAGCAAAGGAACAAGGCAGAAACCAAGAGAGTGACAGAAAAGAGGAAATTTCTAGCACAGAATTTCGAGAAGGTGGGGATACTATTTATACTGAAAGACCCCCCTGCATCTCCATGGGGGGCAAGGGTTGTGAGTTCAAAGCTTTGTTGGGGACACAGTTTTTATGTGGTCTGGATGCTTGTCTTGACAGAGTCGTAGACACAAGATCTGATATCTCGAGTTCAATCCTAGCCCACAACATTAAAAACACTGGTCTGTTGGCTGTCCATCTAAATGTTTCCATCATTCTGGTGGTGTCAGCTTACTGTTTGATAGGTCCACTGGCCTGTTGGCTGTCCATCTAAATGTTCCATCATTCTGGTGGTGTCAGCTTACTGTTTGATAGGTCCACTGGCCTGTTGGCTGTCCATCTTAATGTTTCCATCATTCTGGTGGTGTCAGCTTACTGTTTGATAGGTCCACTGGCCTGTTGGCTGTCCATCTTAATGTTTCCATCATTCTGGTGGTGTCAGATTACTGTTTGATAGGTCCACTGGTCTGTTGGCTGTCCATCTTAATGTTTCCATCATTCTGGTGGTGTCAGCTTACTGTTTGATAGGTCCACTGGTCTGTTGGCTGTCCGTCTTAACGTTTCCATCGTTCTGGTGGTGTCAGCTTAGTGTTTCATAGGTCCACTGGCCTGTTGGCTGTCCATCTTAATGTCTCCATCATTCTGGTGGTGTCAGCTTAGTGTTTGATAGGTCCACTGGTCTGTTGGCTGTCCATCTTGATGTTTCCATCATTCTGGTGGTGTCAGCTTACTGTTTGATAGGTCCACTGGTCTGTTGGCTGTCCATCTTGATGTTTCCATCATTCTGGTGGTGTCAGCTTACTGTTTGATAGGTCCACTGGTCTGTTGGCTGTCCATCTTAATGTTTCCATCATTCTGGTGGTGTCAGCTTACTGTTTGATAGGTCCACTGGTCTGTTGGCTGTCCGTTTTAATGTTTCCATCATTCTGGTGGTGTCAGCTTACTGTTTGATAGGTCCACTGGCCTGTTGGCTGTCCATCTTAATGTTTCCATCATTCTGGTGGTGTCAGCTTACTGTTTGATAGGTCCACTGGTCTGTTGGCTGTCCATCTTAATGTTTCCATCATTCTGGTGGTGTCAGCTTACTGTTTGATAGGTCAACTGGTCTGTTGGCTGTCCGTCTTAATGTTTCCATCATTCTGGTGGTGTCAGCTTACTGTTTGATAGGTCCACTGGTCTGTTGGCTGTCCATCTTAATGTTTCCATCATTCTGGTGGTGTCAGCTTACTGTTTGATAGGTCCACTGGTCTGTTGGCTGTCCATCTTAATGTTTCCATCATTCTGGTGGTGTCAGCTTACTGTTTGATAGGTCCACTGGTCTGTTAGCTTTCCATCTTGATGTTTCCATCATTCTGGTGGTGTCAGCTTACTGTTTGATAGGTCCACTGGTCTGTTGGCTGTCCATCTTAATGTTTCCATCATTCTGGTGGTGTCAGCTTACTGTTTGATAGGTCCACTGGTCTGTTGGCTGTCCATCTTAATGTTTCCATCATTCTGGTGGTGTCAGCTTACTGTTTGATAGGTCCACTGGTCTGTTGGCTGTCCATCTTAATGTTTCCATCATTCTGGTGGTGTCAGCTTACTGTTTGATAGGTCCACTGGTCTGTTGGCTGTCCATCTTGATGTTTCCATCATTCTGGTGGTGTCAGCTTACTGTTTGATAGGTCCACTGGTCTGTTGGCTGTCCATCTTGATGTTTCCATCATTCTGGTGGTGTCAGCTTACTGTTTGATAGGTCCACTGGTCTGTTGGCTGTCCATCTTAATGTTTCCATCATTCTGGTGGTGTCAGCTTACTGTTTGATAGGTCCACTGGTCTGTTGGCTGTCCATCTTA
>JAPXFY010000032.1:506484-511484 GCA_030674185.1 Monoplex corrugatus | reverse complement strand
CTATCTATCCATCTATCTATATGTGTATCTATCTATCTATCCTATCTATCTATCAATCTATCTATCTGTCTATCTATCTATCTGTCTATCTATCTATCGATCTATGTATCTATCTACCTATGTATGTATGTATGTATGTATGTATGTATGTATGTATGTATGTATGTATGTATGTATGTATGTATGTATCTGTCTGTCTGCCTGTCTATCTATCTGTCTATCTATCTATCTATCTATCTTTCTATCTTTCTATCTATCCATCCATCTATCTATATGTGTATCTATCTTTCTATCTGTCTGTCTGTCTATCTATCTATCTATCTATTTGTCTATCTATCTATCTGTCTGTCTATCTATTTATCTATCTATCTATCTATCTATCTATCTATCTGTCTGTCTATCTATCTATCTATCTATCTATCTATCTACCTATCTGTCTATCTATCTATCTATCTATCTATCTGTCTGTCTATCTATCTATCTATCTATCTATCCTATCTATCAATCTATCTATTTATCCTATCTATCTGTCTGTCTGTCTATCTGTCCATCTATCTATCCTATCTAGGGAGTCAAAGAATTAAGGTTTTTCTTCACTAGCATGGTGGACAATGCAGGATTTTTGCGGACAGGGCGTGGGGGTCAAAGGGTTAAATAATGAACTACAATACGAACTTTATTCCACTGTTAGCATTTCCATCAATTATCTCACTATAGGAACTTTATCCCACTATTAGCATAGCATTTCTATGAATTATCTGACTATACGAACTTTATCCCACTGTTAGCATTTCCATCAATTATCTGACTATACGAACTTTATCCCACTGTTAGCATTTCCATCAATTATCTGACTATACGAACTTTATCCCACTGTTAGCATAGCATTTCCATCAATTATCTGACTATTTCATACATAATAGACTACAATACGAACTTTATCCCACTGTTAGCATTTCCATCAATTATCTGACTATACGAACTTTATCCCACTGTTAGCATTTCCATCAATTATCTGACTATACGAACTTTATCCCACTGTTAGCATTTCCATCAATTATCTGACTATTTCATACATTTCCAGTTGAAACCTGTCTCACTCGTGAATCAGAACAATGCAGAGCAATCGAAGGAGAAAATTTAATCATTTAAACGAAAAGAGGGATGGGTACTTGTCCTTGGTAACTTGAGCACTAAGGAAAGCATATTATTTAGCAAAAATAGCGATGTTAGGATTTCATTTTCACATTTACACTTACTAGGAGCAGTCTTCAGAATTCGCTGTCTATTATTTCAAATATTGTCTCCGCGGGGGAATTAACTTAAGAGTCAAGGTCGAATCACAAATGACGTCTGCTTTATACTTCATTGCTGTCGGTTGGATTGTAGCACATGGCTTTGATTTGGTATGGCTTGACCATTCTGTTTTATATTGTCTTTACGTTAACCGCGTACTTACATGGCGTACATGCCTGTTTTTTTACTGTTTTGATATCAACTGTGTGCGTACCTGGCGTACATGCCGTACATGCCTGTTTGTCTTGAAATCAACCGTGTGCTTACTTGGCGTACTTGGCGTACATGGCGTACATGCCTGTTTCTTTCTGTCCTGATGTCAGCCGTATGCGTACAAAGCGTATTTGGCGGTACAGGTATGTTTCTTTCTGTCTTGACGTCAGCCGTGTGTGTACATGCGTATTTGGCGTACATGCCTGTTTTTTTCTGTCCTGATGTCAACCGTGTGCGTATTTGGCGTGCATGGGAGTACATGCTTGTTTCTTTCTGTCTGGCCTGATATCAACCGTGTACGTATGTGGCGTACTCGACGTACATCAGTGTCTCTTTCTGTCTTGAGTCAGCCGTGTGATGTGCGTACATGACGTATTTGGCGTACATTTCTGTCTTGACGTTAATTACGGGCGTGTAAGTACGGCATTCACACCTGTTTGATCGTGTCCTGAATTGAAACGTGTCGGTACATGGACTGCGTACTTTTGATCTTAATTTCAGTCAATTTCTTGACGTCAGCAGTCAGCGGGCATGCTAGGTAGCACGTGCTTACTGTGTTGTCACTTTGTCCTGGAGGTCGTCTGCTTCTGTTTGTGGTGAAGTCGGTGACTGCTCTATAAAAGTGCAGAGAGAGAGTGAGAGAGAGAGAGAGGAGAGAGATAGATAGAGAGGGAGGGAGAGAGAGAGAGGGAGAGGGAGAGAGATAGGTAGAGAGGGAGAGAGAGAGAGGGAGAGAGATAGATAGAGAGGGAGGGAGAGAGAGAGAGGGGAGAGGGAGAGGAACAGAGGGAAGGAAAGAGAGAGAGAGAGAGGGAAGGAGAGAGTGGGAGAGAGAGAGAGAGAGGGAGAGATATATAGAGGGAGAGAGAGAAGGAAAGAGAGAGAGAGGGAAAGAGAAGGAGAGGAAGAGAGAGAGAGGGAGAGGAAGAGAGAGAGGAGAGACAGAGGGAATGACACACACACACACACACAGAGAAGGACAGAGAGAGTGTTGGAGAAAAAGAGAGAGAGAGAGAGATAGAGAGAGAGATGGAGAGAGAGAGAGACAGAGGTAATGACACACACACACACACACACACACAGAAGGACAGAGAGAGTGTTGGAGAGAAAGAGAGAGACAGAGAGAGACAGAGAGAAAGAGAGAGAGAAAGGGAGAAAGAGAGAGAGAGAGAGAGGAGAGAGAGAGAAGGGAAATTGAGAATGAGGGAGACAGACAGACAGATAGATAGATAGATAGATAGATAGAGAGAAAAGAGAAAGAGAGAGAGAAAGAGAGAGAGACGGACACACAGACAGACAGACAGACAGACAGACAGACAGACAGACAAAGAGAAAGAGAGAGAGCTGAACAGAGACACACATAAAAACAGATCAGATGTACTGTTAGCTGCGACCCTGACCCCTTTCTCTACCAACAACAGAACAACAAAGCACCCCCTCACCCATCCCCCCACCCACCCCCCCCCCCCCCCCACACACCCATCCACATCCGTTGGAAGCAGACACCAGGATGTGAGTGGAATCAGTGTAAATGAACTGTACCTGGATTTTGCCGTCTACCGCCAGTGATAGCAGACCGGTTATAAGTATTACCTGTGTCCTGGAAAAACAGGTAGATGGAAAAGAGAGAGAGAGAGAGAGGGGGGGGGGCGAGAGAGAGAGAGAGAGAGGGAGAGACAGAGAGGGAGAGACAGTGAGAGAGAGGGGCAGAGATAGAGAGATATAGATAGAGAGAGAGCGTGTGTGTGAGAGAGAGGGACAGAGAGAGAGAGGGGAGAGAGAGAGAGAGAGGGGGGGACAGAAAAGAGAAAGAGAGAGAGAGAGAGAGGGAGAGAGGGAGGAGGGAGGAGGCGCATAGAAAGAGGAGGGAGAGATAAGGAGAAAGAGAGAGGAGGCAGAGAGAGAGAGAGAGAGAGAGAGAGAGAGAGAGAGAGAGGGGTATAGATTTCAGAATGTTTTAAGTAAAGAAGATGGCACCCAGAAGAGGTCAACACGAAAAACAAAATGGCACATTAATGGAGACAGGACTCGTATGCTAGAATAAACTGCACATCGTAGATATAAGGCCAAACATTTAACTCATGATCAAATACAGAACAGAAGATAATGCATACGATAAAAATATCAAGCAAAATGTATAACATAATTATCATCATACAGAACAGAACAATATATTACTATGTTACAAATAACATTCATTTCAGGCTTTGAAAGCTTTGTACAGAAAACCATGAAGCTGTTTATCATGATTATTTCCCCTGAACAGATGCCATGACTAAGGTACCCTCAGGAGGAAGTTTGTTTAACTCTTTAACTCCCGCACCTCATCCACCAGCATCCTGCATAGCCAACCACGCTGGCGAAGCAAAAACTTAACTCTTTGATTCCCCCACCCTATCCACCAGCTTCCTGACAGGAAGCTGGTGGATAGGGTGAGGGAATCAAAGAGTTAAGTTTTTGCGGTTCATAGATAGGGTGCAGGAGTCAAAGGGTTAAAATATTGTGTTGGAATCCCCTGATCTCGCAGATTTCTCAAGGCAGGACACCAAAAGACAAACCGGACTTTATTTCTGCTACACTTTTACATGGTGAACAAAGAAGGTGATAAGAAGTGACAAAGTGAACAAAGAAGGTGAACAAGAGGTGAACAAGAAGGCGAACAAAGAAGGTGAACAAAAAAGGTGAACAAAAAAGGCGAACAAAAAAGGCAGAACGAAGAAAGTGAACAAAGAAGGGAACAAAGAAGGTGAACAAAGAAGGTAATAAATATTGTGTTGCCTATACCGGTAATTATGGCCACAAGATCAACGACACTCCAAACCTGAATCTTGCCATAATGTATTTCAACTATCTATCCATTTTCATTACAGAGTCATCACCATGTGTCTTGCAGCATGTCGTTGGCGATCATGGCCCTCCATACGAATCTATCCCTTGTTGCTGCAAGTACATCTCCCACCCTCTCTGTCTTTATCCACACTGCAAGCCCATCCAATTTTTTCTCCCTGGGTCTATCTGGTGCCCTCTTTCCCTCCAGCTTTCCTGTTGTGACTAGTTGCTCTAATTTCTCTTGCCTCATAAAATGTCCAATAAATGTTGCTTGTCGTTTACTAATCTTCTTCATAATGTTCTTTAATAAACAATAATAATAATAATAATTACAATATTTATATAGCGCAAAATCTTGATAAAATCAAATCTAAGCGCTGAAACAGACACACACGCACGCACGCACGCACACACACGCACGCACGCACGCACGCACGCACGCACACACACACACACACACACACACACACACACACACACACACACACACACGCACACGGCTATAAATGGGGAGAAAGAATAAAAGCAATGGAAAATTATAGAGAGCATATTATATACAATTATATATTACAATGTTTCTGCCTCTTTCAAGTTTGTTTTCTTTGCTGTCCATGGATCTCTTAACAGTCTTCTCAGAAACCACATTTCAGCTGCCTCAGTCT
>JAPXFY010000032.1:481484-491484 GCA_030674185.1 Monoplex corrugatus | reverse complement strand
AGCAAAGAAAACAAACGAGACAGTCTTGGTGGAGGTAGACACAAGTAGATCACTCATAAGGAAGATTAGGAAAAGACAAGCAACATTTATAGGCCATTTTATGAGGAAGGGGGATTTGGAGCACTTAGTCACAACGGGAAAGCTGGAGGGAAAGAGAGCACCGGGTAGACCCAGGGAGAGAATGCGGACGGACTTGCAGAGTGGCTGGTGATGAGGAGGGTGGGGGAGATGCTAGGGGCAATGAGAGATAGAGACAGATGGAAGTCCATGATCGCCAACGCCATGCGACAGGGCACCTGATGATGATGATGATGACTTAGATGAGCGTAAAAGGATAGATTGTCAGTATGGCCTGATCGTAATCTTTTTTTGTTTTGTTCTTCATTAATCTTTTGACTCCCGCACCCTACCCAACAACTGAAAAAATTAACCCTTTGACTCCCTCACCCAATCCACCAGCCTCTGACACGAAGCTGGTGGATAGGATGAGGGAATCAGAGTTACGTTTTTGCCCTGTAATCATTGATGACGGTGCAGGATACTAGTGGATAGGGTGAGGGAGTCAAAGGGTTATTAAGCTTATGAGGGAGTCAAAGGGTTAAGTTTGTGAGGAGTCAAAGGGTTAAGTTTGTGATGGAGTCAAAGGGTTAAGTTTTTGCCCTGTTATCATTGATGACGGTGCAGGATGCCAGTGGATAGGGTGAGGGAGTCAAAGGGTTAAGTTTTTGCCCTGTTATTGATGACGGTACAGTATACTAGTGGATAGGGTGAGGGAGTCAAAGGGTTAAGTTTTTGCCCTGTTATTGATGACGGTGCGGGATATTAGTGGATAGGGTGAGGGAGTCAAAGGGTTAAGTTTGTGAGGGAGTCAAAGGGTTAAGTTTTTGCCCTGTTATTGATGACGGTGCAGGATACTAGTGGATAGGGTGAGGGAGTCAAAGGGTTAAGTTTGTGAGGGAGTCAAAGGGTTAAGTTTTTGCCCTGTTATCATTGATGACGGTGCAGGATACTAGTGGATAGGTGAGGGAGTCAAAGAGTTAAGTTTTTGCCCTGTTGTTGATGACGGCGCAGGATACTAGTGGATAGGGTGAGGGAGTCAAAGGGTTAAGTTTGTGAGGGAGTCAAAGGGTTAATTTTTGCCCTGTTATCATTGATGACGGTGCAGGATGCTAGTGGATAGGGTGAGGGAGTCAAAGGGTTAAGTTAGTGAAGGAGTCAAAGGGTTAAATTTTGCCCTGTTATTGATGACGGTGCGGGATACTAGTGGATAAGGTGAGGGAGTCAAAGGGTTAATTTTTTTGCCCTGTTATTGATGACGGTGCAGGACACTAGTGGATAGGGTGAGGGAGTCAAAGGGTTCAGTTTGTGAGGGAGTCAAAGGGTTAAGTTTTTGCCCTGTTATCATTGATGACGGTGCAGGATGCTAGTGGATAGGGTGAGGGAGTCAAAGGGTTAAGTTTGTGAGGGAGTCAAAGGGTTAAGTTTTTGCCCTGTTATCATTGATGACGGTGCAGGATGCTAGTGGATAGGGTGAGGGAGTCAAAGGGTTAAGTTTGTGAGGGAGTCAAAGGGTTAAATTTTGCACTGTTATTGATGACGGTGCAGGATGCTAGTGGATAGGGGAGGGAGTCAAAGGGTTAAATGTTTGCCCTGTTATTGATGACGGCGCAGGATACTAGTGGATAGGGTGAGGGAGTCAAAGGGTTAATGTGTACGGAGCACTTAGATGAGCATAAAAAGAATAGATTTTTAGCATGGCATGACCAATATTTTTTCTTTTCTTGTTCTTCGTTTATTTTCCCCCACTGAAAAACGGGGGATCGATTACAGCTGAATGGGGAGGATGGGTGAGGGGTGAAGTGGGGTGGTGGTGTGGTGGTGGTGAGATAAAACTAAACTAAAAAGGATTGCCTTGCTTTCAAACCACAAACAGAATATCGTATGTTGGGTAGCCTTGAGCAGCAAGGTCTCCCGCACCGGATCCACTATCCGCTTCAACCTTGTCTGTCAGTCACCGGTCTCCATCTGTCGTAGGCTGTACTGTCAATAACTGGTCATGGCTCCACTGACTGGTTCATGACGTCCTCCTGTATATATGTATTTCAGTGTCCTTCTCATCATCATCATCATCATCATCATCATCATCATCATCATCATCATCATCATGTGCCCTGCTGCATGGCGTTGGCGATCATGGCCCTCCATATGTATCTATCCCTTGTTGCCGCAAGCACATCTTCCACCCTCTCCGTCCTCAGCCACCCTGTTAAACTCCGAGCAATATTTTCCCCTGGTGCTCTCTTTCCCTCTAGCTTTCCTGTTGTGACAGGTGCTCTAATTCCCCTTTCCTCATAAAATGGCCTGTAAGTGTTGCCTGTCTTTTCCTAATCTTCCTTATGAATGATCTACTTGTGTCTGCCTCCATCAAGACTGTCTTGTTTGTTTTCTTTGCTGTCCATGGAACTCTCAACATCCTTCTTAGAAACCACATCTCGGCTGCCTCAATCTTGTTCTAGCTTTGCGTGTTGACTGTCCACGCCTCACAACCGTGTGATATTATCGGTTCCATATAACATTCAAGAACTCTCTTCCTGTGCTAGGATCAATAGATTTCACGTGATATGATTTTACGGCTGTTTTTCTTTAATTGCATTTTAGACTTACAAGGTTAACGGGGAGCATGTTTTTTTAACTATCATCTTTTATCTTACCCAGGTTTGTCGTTTTTGATGTGGTGTTAGCCCTGATATGGCTCTAGTGGTCGGCTGGACTGTAAGCAATATGAACTTGACCTATGAACCCGGAGTGTCCTTAGTTATGTTTAAATTTGTATCGAAGTCTGTTTTTTAAATCCCCTGTGCGACAACCTGGACGGAGTGGTCAACGCCAGGGACATTTTCTTAGATTATGTGCACGAATGCATTGATACTGGTACTTAATCTTATTTATTTATTTATTTATTTTTACTGTTTAAGTATAGTGTGTGTTTTGAAACGTCTATAGCCCTGATATAGCTCTACGCAGTCGGCTGGGCTTTAAACAAAAATAACAGTGACAATAACGTTCTCTTTTATTTCTTCTACGTTTGGATTGATTTTCTTTAAGCACTTGTATTGACATAAATGGGTTTTGTGTATTGTTTTTTGTGTTTTTTTTCAAAGGTCTGTTTTCGGAAATATATATGCTGGTCTATGGGACCTACAAAACCTTGTGAATATACTAGAAATAGAAAACAAAGGTAAGGGGCTGGAACTAAACAGCAGGAAGACTGAAGTCATGGTGATTAGTAAAAACATGAAATCCCCTCATGCAAAATAACAGCAAATGGCACAACCTTGACACAGGTTGATAAATTCAAATACCTGGGAACGGTCATTTCATCAGACGGCAGATGCACATCAGAAATAGCCGGCAGAATCGGCCAAGCCAAAACAGCATTCGGGAAGATGACAGGCATTCTTACCAACAAATGCCTATCAATTAACATCAGAAAGAGAGTCCTTGAATGTTATATAGAACCAATACTGTTGTACGGATGTGAGGCGTGGACAGTCAACAAACAAAGCCAGAACAAGATTGAGGCAGCCGAGATGTGGTTTCTCAGAAGAATGTTGAGGGTTCCATGGACAGCAAAGAAAACAAACGAGACAGTCTTGATGGAGGCAGACACAAGTAGATCACTCATAAGGAAGATTAGGAAAAGACAGGCAACATTTATAGGCCATTTTATGAGGAAGGGGGATTTGGAGCACCTGGTCACAATGGGAAAGCTGGAGGGAAAGAGAGCACCGGGTAGACCGAGGGAGAAAATGCTAGACGGACTTGCAGAGTGGCTGGGGACGAACGGGGGGGGAGATGCTAGGGGCAACGAGAGATAGAGATGGATGGAAGTCCATGATCGCCAACGCCATGCGGCAGGGCACCTGATGATGATGATGACGTGCTGGCTGATTTCGTGTTTCTAAGACACTGCTAAGACATCGATGAAGATTAAGAAAAGACAAGAAACATTTATACGATATTTTATGAGGCAAGAGAAATTTGATCACCTAGTCACAACAAGAAAGCTGGAGGGAAAAAAGAGCACCACGTACATTTAGGGAGAATCTATTGGACGGATTTGCGGAGTGGGTGAGAACAGAACGGGTGGGAGATGTAGGCCTACTTGCTGTGACAAAAAGATTCGTATGGAGGGTCATGATCTTCAACGCCATGCGGCAAGTTACATGATGATGATGATGGTGATGATGGTGATAATAATGATGATGATGATAATGATGATGATGATGATGATGATGATGACGATAGGACGACGAGACGGATCGATGATGATGATGTTGATGATGATGTTGATGATTATGTTGATCATGATGGTGGTGGTGATGATGATATATTGATGATGTTGATGATGATGTTGATGATGATGTTGATGATTGTTGATGATGATGATGTTAATGATGAGTGATGATGATGTTGATGATGTTGATGATTATGTTGATGATGATGGTGGTGATGATGATGATATAATGATGATGTTGATGATGATGTTGATGATGATGATGATAATGATGAAGAAGAAGAAGAGCAGAAGAAGATGATGATGATGATGGTGATGATGATGATGATATAATGATGTTGATGATGATGATGATGATGATGATGGTGATGATGATGATGACGACATAATGATGATGATGGTGATGATGATGATGATGACGACATAATGATGATGATGGTGATGATGATGATGATGACGACGACGACGACGACGATGATGATGATGATGATGATGAAGGCATCGACTACTGACATGCTTACAAGGTTTTTAACACGCGTCAATGGGTGTTCTGTATACATATAATTATACGAACGGGGCTCAGACATTAGCGGGTCTGCACAACGTTGAACTGGGAAACCAGAACAACCTTCACCTTTACCCACCCGCCAAGCAGCACATAGACAGAGTCACACTTGCAGTGTCTGGTCGGCAATGTCACGCTGTAACCAATGGCTGTCACGTCGGTCTGAGCTGTCACCATTCACATCCTACAGCGCATTCAAAACAATGCTGCACGCCTTGTACTCAAAAAGAAAAAAGCTGACCACATATCTCCTCTCCTGGCACAACTTCACTGGCTCCCTGTATCAAAGCGCATACAGTACAAACTAGACACCATGTGCTACAAAAGCCTCAATAACGCAGCCCCCGATTACCTGTCAAGCCTACTTGAGATCTATCTTCCCTCACGTACCCTCCGCTCTGCCTCCGATCCTCTGACTTTTCGCTTTCCACGCACTAAGCTCAATACCTATGGTCCACGAGCCTTCTCTGTTTCTGGTCCACTCTCCTGGAACAAACTTCCTCTCTCAGTCCGTCAGCAACCTTCTTTTGTCTCCTTCAAGTCCGCTCTCAAAACTCACCTTTTCTCCTCTGCATAAAATCCTGACCTCACTCAACCCCCTCTGCAGCCTGTCTCTACTCGGAGGGGAATCACATTGTAATATATAATTGTATATAATAATAATCTCTCTATAATTTTCCATTGCTTTTATTCTTTCTCCCCATTTATAGCCATGTGTGTGTATGTGTGTGTGTGTGTGCGTGCGTGTGTGTGCGTGCGTGCGTGTCTGTCTGTTTCAGCACTTAGATTTGATTTTATCAAGATTTTGCGCTATAGAAATATTGTAATTATTATTATTATAATGACAAGGGGATCTCGTTTGTGACGGTCGCTGTGAGGGAAGAGTGGACAGTCACGATGGACTGTCTCCATCCATGGACATACACTGGGCACATCCATCCACATACCAGTCCACTTAGCTACAGCACCAGCCAAAGACAGTCATCGTCATCATCATCATCAGCATCATCATCATCATCATCGTCGTCGTCGTTCATCATCATCATCATCATTCATCATCATCATCATCATCATCATCATCATCATCATCATCATCGTCATCGTCATCGTCATCGTCATCGTCATCGTCGTCGTCGTCGTCGTCGTCGTCGTCGTCGTCGTCGTCATCATCATCATCATCATCGTCGTCGTCGTCGTCGTCGTCGTCGTCCGTCGTCGTCGTCGTCATCATCATCATCATCGTCGTCGTCATCGTCATCATCATCATCATCGTCATCATCGTTATCATCATCGTTATCTTCATCGTTATCATCATCGTCATCATCGTTATCATCATCGTCGTCGTCGTCGTCGTCATCATCATCATCATCATCATCATCATCACGTCGTCGTCGTCGTCGTCGTCATCATCATCGTTATCATTATCGTTATCATTATCGTTATCATCGTTATCATCGTTACATCGTTATCATCATCATCTCATCATCATCATCATCATCATCATCATCATCATCATCTTCATCATAATCATCATCGTCATGTGCCCTGCCAAATGGCGTTGGCGATCATGGTCCTCCATACGAATCTACCCCCTTGTCGCTGCAAGTATATCTCCCACCCTCTCTGTCCTCAGCCACTCTGCAATATTTTCTCCCTGGGTCTACCTGATGTTCTCTTTCCCACCAGCTTTCCTGTTGTGACTCTTGCCTCATAAACTGTCCTATAGTGTTTCTTGTCTTCTCCTAATCTTCTTTATTAATGATCTACTTGTGTCTGCCTCCTTCAAGACTGTCTCGTTGCTTTTGTCTACTTTCCATGGAACTCTCAACATTCTTCTTAGAAACCACATTTCACTTGCCTCAATTGAAGACTGTATACAATGATCGTAGACTGTCTCCATCCATCGATACATTGGTCAGACATCCAGACATCAGTCCAGTTAACCACGGAACCAGTTAAGGACAGTGTACATCACTGAAAGAGTTAGTACCTATGGACATACACAGGTCAGACATCCAGACACCAGTCCAGTTAGCCACATAACCAGTTAAGGACAGTGCAGTACACTGCTGATAGAGTTACAGACACTGTAGTACATTATTGATAGAGTTAGTATCCACAGACATCTACCGATAACCTCTCCCTTGACACAGAGATCGACAAGAGGATCAGGAAGGCAGCCACAACACTAGCCCGCCTCACACAAAGGGTGTGGACAAATCCCAAGCTGACCATGAAGACAAAGATGGCTGTATACAACGCCTGTGTCCTCAGCACCTTGCTGCATTGTAGCGAGTCGTGGATCACGCATGCTCATCAGGAGAAAAGGCTCAATACCTTCCACCTGAGAAACCTACGGCGCATACTCGGCATTTCCTGGCAAGACAAGGTGACCAACACCGAAGTCCTGACCCGCGCTGGCCTCCCAACCATGCATACCATGCTGATCGGCTGCGCTGGTTGGGCCACGTTCGCCGCATGGAAGATGGTCGCATCCCAAAAGACATCCTTTATAGTGAGCTTGCCACAGGGCAGAGAACATTGGCCGCCCACAGCTGAGATACAAAGACGTTTGCAAACGTGACATGAAGGCGCTTGAGATCAACACTGAGTCCTGGGAGGACCTCGCAGACTACCGCAACAGCTGGAGAACCACTCTCAAGAAACAGCTACGGATTGGTGAGGACAAACTGTCAGCTGCTGCAGCAGAAAAGCGAGTTCGCAGAAAAGGGATGACAGCCAACAGACCAGCATTGGCATACACATGCGACCGCTGCGACAGAGACTGCCTCTCTCGCATTGGTCTCTACAGTCACAGGCGACGCTGCTTGGACCAAGCAGACAGCCCATCTAGACGTTAGAACGGATGTACTTTGTCCATGGTCAGCCATTACCGAGGGAGGCCTACATACATACTACTGGGCAAATATCAAAACACCAGTCCAGTTAGCCACAGAACCAGTTAAGGACAGTGTACAGTGATAGTGGAGGATCTCCATCCATCAGTACACTAGGCAAATATCAAGACAGCAGACAGTGTAGTGCATTGCTGGTAGAGTCAGTAACTATAGACATACAGTGGACTGACATCCAGACATCAGTCCAGTTAGCTAGAGAACCAGTTAAGGAAATTGCTGATAGAGTTAGCACCTATAAACATCATCATCATCATCATCATCAGGTGCCCTGTCGCATGGCATTGGCGACCACGGACTTCCAACCATCTCAATCTCTCGTTGCCCCTAGCATCTCCCCCACCCTCATCCCAGCCACTCTGCAAGTCCGTCCAGCATTCTCTCCCTGGGTCTACCTGGTGCTCTCTTTCCCTCCAGCTTTCCCGTTGTGACCAGGTGCTCCAAATCCCCCTTCCTCATAAAATGGCCTATAAAAGTTGCTTGTCTTTTCCTAATCTTCCTTATGAGTGATCTACTTGTGTCTGCCTCCATCAAGACTGTCTCGTTTGTTTTCTTTGCTGTCCATGGAACTCTCAACATTCTTCTTAGAAACCACATCTCGGCTGCCTCAATCTTGTTCTGGCTTTGCTTGCTGACTGTCCACGCCTCGCATCCGTACAACAGTATTGGCTCTATACAACATTCAAGAACTCTCTTTCTGTAGAGACATACACCGGACAAATATCAAGACACCAGTCCAGTTAGCCACATAACCAGTTAAAGACATTGTAGTACATTGCTGATAGTTATTAGCTACGGCAGACATTCAGACACCAATCCATTTAGCCAGGGAATCATTTTGCAGCAGAACCAGTTAAAGGCACCGCACAGTACTGATGGAGTCTCCATCCACAGAACTATTCTGGTCACAGAGTCTGTTCAGGAGACGAGTGGCATCATGGTTCAGACGTTGGCCTGTCTGTAACTAAACTCCAGGTTCCAGGGTTCACTTCCCTTGAGACCTCGACTTGTCTCCTCAGTTTGACCAGAAAATGGAACTGAACGTCTAGTCCTTCGGAAGGGGACGAAAAACAAGTCGGACCTGTGTGTGCCTTCTGGCCTCAGCACGCTAAAGATTCCGCGGCAGTTGAAAATCGTAAGGGGCAGGGCTTTCGCCCTCTGCCCTGGTATAAAACATCGGAGAGACAGGTTGATTTCCCAGGTACCTCCCCTTGAAAGCCACTTAGCGTTCTTGCCTGTGTAAAGTCTTGGTAAAAACTTGGGTGGCGCTGCACTGCGGCGTCACTCTCTAAAAGTGGAGAGCAGACCTAATTGCACATAATAAATCCACCGTGACAAAAGAAATCAATATGAATATGATTATGAATCTAAATGTGAATATGAATATGAATATGAATTTTGAATATGATTATGAATATAAATGTGAATATGAATATGAATATGAATATGAATATGAACATGAACATGAACATGAACATGAACATGAACATGAACATGAACATGAACATGAACATGAACATGAACATGAACATGAACATGAATATGAATATGAATATGAACATGAACATGAACATGAACATGAACATGAACATGAATATGAACATGAACATGAATATGAATATGAATATTAATATGAATATGAACATGAATATGAATATGAATATAAACATGAATATGATTATGAATATGAACACGACTATAAAGATGAACATTCCCAAACATCAGATCCACTTACCAACAGTGACTATTTACAGGCAGTGCTCAGTGGTGATTGAACACCACCAGACAGTGTGTGCATGTTAGTTCCACACACCAGATCCAGTTAGTGAAAGTCACCAGATAAAGACAGCAAACATACTGTGTTGTCACAGAGTGCACAAAAGATGGCAACAGTGACCTTGCGGCCTGCCAACCGACTCTTAATCATACAACCCACACTCTTAAAGTGCCTACGAGCAGACCATGGTGAAAATCCCTCTCTTAAAGTGCCTACAAGCAGACCTTGGGGAAAATCCCTCTCTTAAAGTGCCTACAAGCAGACATTAGGGAAAATCCCTCTTTTAAAGTGCCTACAAGCAGGTCTTGGGGAAAATCCCTCTCTTAAAGTGCCTACAAGCAGACATTAGGGAAAATCCCTCTCTTAAAGTGCCTACAAGCAGACCTTGGGGAAATCCCTCTTAAAGTGCCTACAAGCAGACATTAGGGAAAATCCCTCTTAAAGTG
>JAPXFY010000032.1:473984-476484 GCA_030674185.1 Monoplex corrugatus | reverse complement strand
TGCAGTTGATGGATAGGGTGCAGGAGTCAAAGGGTTGTTTTTGCAGTTGATGGATAGGGTGTAGGAGTCAAAGGGTTAAGTTTTTGCAGTTGATGGATAGGGTGCAGGAGTCAAAGGGTTAAGTTTTTGCAGTTGATGGACAAGGTGCAGGAGTTAAAGGGTTAAGTTTTTGCAGTTGATGGACAAGGTGCAGGAGTTAAGGGTTAAGTTTTTGCAGTTGGTGGATTGGGTGCAGAGTCAAGGGTTAAGTTTTTGCAGTTGGTGGATAGGGTGCAGTACTTAAAGGGTTAATAGGCGATCTAGTCGGGAGTTAAATCACATCCTTTTGTGTCGTTAAATACTTGCCTTGAGACTGCGGCAGACAGCTGGCCACACACACACACACACACAACAACACCGCCCACACGCACGCACGCATGCACACACACACACACACACACACACACACACACACACACACACACACACACTCAGTCGTTCACACCACACACCGCCCACATGCACACACAAACACACACACACACAACACACACACAAACCCCACACACACACACGTACACACAGCCCACATGCACACACACAAACACACACAACACATACACACAGCCCACATGCACACACACACACACGCACATACAATCACACACACATACACACCGCCCACATGCATGCACACACACACATCACACACACACACCACACACACACACACTTTCTCACTCAGACACACACACACACGCCACACACACACCAACACACACACACACACACACACACACACACACACAACACACGCACGCACAAACACACACACACATACACACCGCCCACATGCATACACACACACACACACACACACACACACACACACACATCACTCAGACACACAGACACACACACACAACACACACACAGACACGCACACATACACCACACACGCACATACAAACACACAGACAAATACACCACACACACGCGCACACACACAACACACACACACACACACACACACACACACGCACGCACACACACACACACACACCCCGCCCACACGCACGCACATACATACCCCACTCACAAACACACTCTCTGTCTGTCTGCCTGTGTGTCTATCTGTCAATCTCTCCCTCCCTGTCTCTCTCTTTCTCTCAGTCTCTCTCTATCTCTCTCGGTCTCTCTCTCTTTCTCGGTCTCTCTTTCTCTCTTTTCTGTCTCTCCCTACCATTCTCTCTCTCTCATTCTCTTTCTCTCTCTCTCTTCTCTTTCTCTCTCTCTCTCATTGTCTCTTCTCTCTGTCTCTCTCTCTCTCTCTCTCAGTCTCTCGGTCTCTCTCTCTCTCGGTCTCTCAACCTCTCTCTCTCTCTCTCTCTCTCTCTCTCATTGTCTGTCTCCCTGTGTGTGTGTGTATGTATGTATGTGTGTGTGTGTGTGTGTTGTGTGTGTGTGTGTGTGTGTGTGTTGTGTGTGTATGTGTGCGCGCGCGCGCATCAGTATGAAAGGCGATAAAAGTCGAAGAGAACAAAGAAGGTTTTATTCCTGTACACTCCAAGTACTCTGCTCATAGGATCTGAACCGCCGGCAAAGGCCAAAGTCCTCCATGCTACGCTGATCCTTTGTACTTAACAACCACACCAGATTCATCAGACTGACTTTATGAGCAGTCTCAAATGTTGATGCTCACACATCTTGTTTGTGGGGGGGGGGGGGGTAGGGGGGGGAGGGAGGCCTGGGGGTGAGGACAACAATAAAAGATGAATTATTTGGTGAGATGAACTTTGTGATTTTTTTCCACCGTATTAGCATTGAGGGTGAACGGACTTCGTCACTGTAGCACTAAGAGCCATTTAGAGATAAACATTTCCAATGACAGAAGGGAGAGTCATTTAGAGATAGACATTTCCAATGACAGAAGGGAGAGTCATTTAGAGATAAACATTTCCAATGACAGAAGGGAGAGTCATAAGATAAACATTTCCAATGACAGAAGGGAGAGTCATTTAGAGATAAACATTTCAATGACAGAAGGGAGAGTCATTTAGAGATAGACATTTCCAATGACAGAAGGGAGAGTCATTTAGAGATAAACATTTCCAATGACAGAAGGGAGAGTCATAAAGATAACATTTCCAATGACAGAAGGGAGAGTCATTTAGAGATAAACATTTCCAATGACAGAAGGGAGAGTCATTTAGAGATAAACATTTCCAATGACAGAAGGGAGAGTCATAGAGATAAACATTTCCAATGACAGAAGGGAGAGTCATTTAGAGATAAACATTTCCAATGACAGAAGGGAGAGTCATTTAGAGATAAACATTTCCAATGACAGAAGGGAGAGTCATTTAGAGATAAACATTTCCAATGACAGAAGGGAGAGTCATTTAGAGATAAACATTTCCAATGACAGAAGGGAGAGTCATTTAGAGATAAACATTTCCAATGACAGAAGGGAGAGTCTTAAATTTCAGAAGAGATCTTTGAATAACATTTCCAATGACAG
>JAPXFY010000032.1:456484-458984 GCA_030674185.1 Monoplex corrugatus | reverse complement strand
TGTGAGAATGACTCAGCAATCTTGTTTGACTTTTTGTTTTTCCCATAGTTTCTTTCATTCTATCATTCATTCGTACACGACATTTATTTTCTGTCTTCTTCCTTTCTCACTCTGTCTTTCTAAGATCAGCTGTACGACAAACTCTGCTGTTTCAGTTCAGTTTTCAAGATGACGTCTCCATACTCGGAATGAATTCACATGCACTGACGTCACGTGTGCCATGTGATGGAGAAGATCCAAAATGATCATGGCACAAGCCTTAAGCCTGCACATAAACCTGTGTGTTGGCAAGCCACTGAGCATGTGATGGAGAAGATCAAATGATCATGGCACAACCTTAAGCTGTACATAACCTGTGTTTGGCAAGCCGATGCATGTGATGGAGAAGATCAAATGATCATGCACAAGCCTTAAGCTGCACATAAACCTGTGTTGGCAAGCCACTGATGCCATGTGATGAGAAGATCCACAATGATCATGGCACAAGCCTTAAGCTGTACATAAACCTGTTTGGCAGCCATGAGCCATGTGATGGAGAGATCCACAATGATCATGGCACAAGCCTTAAGCTGCACATAAACCCTGTGTGTTGCAAGCCACTGAGCCATGTGATGAGAAGATCCACAATGATCATGGCACAAGCTTAAGCCTGTACAAACCTGTGTGTTGGTAAGCACTGAGGCCATGTGATGGAGATGATATAATAATATTAATAATTACAATATTTATACAGCGCAAAATCTTGATTAAATCAAATCTAAGCGCTGAAGCAGACACACACGCAAGCACGCACACACGCACGCACGCACACACACGCACGCACACACACACACACAACACACACACTCACTCACACACACGCATGGCTATAAATGGGGAGAAAGAATAATAGCAATAAAAGCAAGAATAAAAGCAATGGAAAATTATAGAGAGCATAGCATATACAATTATATATTATAACCATGTGATTCCCCTCCGAGCGGAGACAGGCTGCAGAGGGGGGTGGGGGGGGGGGGTTGAGTGAGGTTACGATTTTATGCGGAGGAGAAAAGGTGAGTTTTGAGAGCGGACTTGAAGGAGACAAAAGTAGGTTGCTGACGGACTGAGAGAGGAAGTTTGTTCCAGGAGAGTGGACCAGAAACAGAGAAGGCTCGTGGACCATAGGTATTGAGCTTAGTGCGTGGAAAGCGAAAAGTCAGAGGATCGGAGGCAGAGCGGAGGGTACGTGAGGGAAGATAGATCTCAAGTAGGCTTGACAGGTAATCGGGGGCTGCGTTATTGAGGCTTTTGTAGCATAATCCATAATGATCACGACACAAGCATTAAGCATGCACATGAACCCTGTGTGTTGGTAAGCCACTGATGCCATGTGATGGAGAAGATCCAAAATGATCATGGCACAAGCCTTAAGCCTGCACATAAACTCTATGTGTTGGCAAGCCACTGAGGCCATGTGATGGAGAAGATCCAAAATGATCATGACACAAGCCTTAAGCCTGCACATAAACCCTATGTGTTGGCAAGCCACTGAGGCCATGTGATGGAGAAGATCCCAAATGAACATGGCACAAACCTTAAGCCTGCACACAAACCCATGAGTTGGCCAGGTCCTGAGGTCCTACCTAGCGTAGGTTTTTTTTAGCTTATATCATTAGTCATCATCATCATCATCATCACATCATCATCATCATCATCATCATCATCATCATCATCATCATCACCATCATCATCAGGTGCCCTGCCGCATGGCGTTGGCGACCATGGACTTCCAACCATCTCTATCTCTCGTTGCCCCCAGCATCTCCCCCACCCTCCTCGTCCCCAGCCACTCTGCAAGTCCGTCCAGCATTCTCTCCCGGGGTCTACCCGGTGCTCTCTTTCCCTCCAGCTTTCCCGTTGTGACCAGGTGCTCCAAATCTCCCTTCCTCATAAAATGGCCTATAAATGTTGCCTGTCTTTTCCTAATCTTCCTTATGATTGATCTACTTATCATTAGTACTTGTATCAATCTATCATTGGAACACTCTTGGCTATATTGTGGTACAGTGGGACCTAACGCTATTACTATACAGCTGGGATGTAGTGTTTATCAGTTTCGTGCTGTCTTCTTCCTCATCAGTTTAAGATTAATCGTAAAGTAATCACGACACCAGCTGACCCCACTAAGTCCCAGAGCAGACCACACTATAGACAATCAGATAATGTAAGATAATGATAATGATAATGATAATGAGACTTTGTTTTCCAACGGTAGACATAACTAGCTGAAAGCCTAATGGTAATGATGCTTCATTTTCCAGCGGCACAAGTGATTAGCTGAAAGCCATTGTTAAGACTGACTGTTTGCCTGCGTGATAGCTGTTTCCAGGTTTCCATAAGCCAGCCACTGACATGGCTCACAGGATCTTTCACCCTTTGACTCCCGCACCCTATCCACCAACTGCAAAAACTTAACCTTTTGACTCCCGCACCCTATCCACCAACTACAAAAACTTAACCT
>JAPXFY010000032.1:446484-448984 GCA_030674185.1 Monoplex corrugatus | reverse complement strand
ATACTACAAATAGAGGGCAGGGTTAGGGGGTTGGAGCTAAACAGCAGGAAGACTGAAGTCATGGTGATCGGTGAAGGACATGAAATCCCCTCATGCAAAATGACAGCAAATGGCACAACCTTGACACAGGTAAATAAGTTTAAATACCTGGGAACGGTCGTTTCATCAGACGGCAGATGCACATCGGAGATGGCTGGCGGAGTTGGCCAAGCCAAAACAGCATTCAAGAAGATGACAAGCATTCTTACCAACAAATGCCTATCAATTAACATCAGAAAGAGAGTCCTTGAATGTTATATAGAACCAATACTGTTGTACGAATGTGAGGCGTGGACAGTCAACAAACATGTTGAGAGTTCCATGGACAGCAAAGAAAACAAACGAGACAGTCTTGATGGAGGCAGACACAAGTAGATCACTCATAAGGAAGATTAGGAAAAGACAGGCAACATTTATAGGCCATTTTATGAGGAAGGGGGATTTGGAGCACCTGGTCACAACGGGAAAGCTGGAGGGAAAGAGAGCACCAGGTAGACCCAGGGAGAGAATGCTGGACGGACTTGCAGAGTGGCTGGGGATGAAGAGGGTGGGGGAGATGCTGGGGGCAACGAGAGATAGAGATGGTTGGAAGTCCATGGTCGCCAACGCCATGCGGCAGGGCACCTGATGATGACGATGATGACGATCAGGGAGTCTTGTAGGTAACTGCTGGCTGTATTGGGTGGAGCGTATATGGAATTGTCTGAGCGCCATGAATCCCTCTTGAACAAACTCAAACAAAGTCAGACTCAAACTCTGGCATCCTATCCACTACCAACAAAAACTTAACCCTTTGACTCCCTCACCCTATCCACCAGCTTCCTGCAGCTTCCTTCTCTCTCTCCCACTCTCCTGCAGGAGGCTGTTGGATACGGTGAGGGAGTCAAAGGGTTAAGTTTTTGCTTTGCTAGTATATCTGGCAATGCAGGAAGCTGGTGGACAGGGTGAGGGAGTCAAAGGGTTAAATGAGGTGCTGTTCCCAAAGTTTAGATAGTAAGTGACTAGTACCTCACTGTGAGTTGATTAAACTGCGCTCGTTTCTGACTGTACAGATTTTTTGACGGCGCAGATTATTGCGGTCCTGTGCATCATTGTACAGTCATTGTACTTCATGCTGGACGTCCTGACCTTGACCTCTGCCCGCCAAACAATCGGCAAGAGGGGGTGGGAGAGGGAGGAATGGGGAGGGAGGCAGGGAGAGGGTGGGCAGTGCCCGTTACTCAAGTCAGCCATGCCTTTATCGTTCTGTGACCAGCTGTGAGTGGACTAACCGCCCCGTTCGTACTATGGCGACCTGTTCTGGCCAATTGGAGAGAAATGTAATTAATTACCAATCATTCTCCAAAGTCGTTCGAACTCTCTATACATTACGTATAATCAAACTTTTTTCAGTGGACCACACTGCACTATGTTGTTGTACAGTCTGTATCTGTTAGGTCAGCTGACCACACTGCACTATGTTGTTGTACAGTCTGTATCTGTTAGGTCAGCTGACCACACTGCACTATGTTGTTGTACAGTCTGTGTCTGTTAGGTCAGCTGACCACACTGCACTATGTTGTTGTACAGTCTGCATCTGTTAGGTGAGCTGACCACACTGCACTATGTTGTTGTACAGTCTGTATCTGTTAGGTCAGCTGACCACACTGCGCTATGTTGTTGTACAGTCTCTATCTGTTAGGTCAGCTGACCACACTGCACTATGTTGTTGTACAGTCTGTATCTGTTAGGTCAGCTGACCACACTGCACTATGTTGTTCTACAGTCTGTATCTGTTAGGTCAGCTGACCACACTGCACTATGTTGTTGTACAGTCTGTGTCTGTTAGGTCAGCTGACCACACTGCACTATGTTGTTGTACAGTCTGCATCTGTTAGGTGAGCTGACCACACTGCACTATGTTGTTGTACAGTCTGTATCTGTTAGGTCAGCTGACCACACTGCGCTATGTTGTTGTACAGTCTCTATCTGTTAGGTCAGCTGACCACACTGCACTATGTTGTTGTACAGTCTGTATCTGTTAGGTGAGCTGACCACAATACACTGTGTTGTTGTACAGTCTCTATCTGTTAGGTGAGCTGACCACACTGCACTATGTTGTTGTACAGTCTGTATCTGTTAGGTGAGCTGACCACACTGCACTATGTTGTTGTACAGTCTGTATCTGTTAGGTCAGCTGACCACACTGCACTATGTTGTTGTACAGTCTGTATCTGTTAGGTCAGCTGACCACACTGCACTATGTTGTTGTACAGTCGGTATCTGTTAGGTGAGCTGACCACACTGCACTATGTTGTTGTACAGTCTGTATCTGTTAGGTCAGCTGACCACACTGCACTATGTTGTTATACAGTCTGTATCTGTTAGGTCAGCTGACCACACTGCACTATGTTGTTGTACAGTCTGTATCTGTTAGGTGAGCTGACCACACTGCACTATGTTGTTGTACAGTCTGTATCTG
>JAPXFY010000032.1:418984-428984 GCA_030674185.1 Monoplex corrugatus | reverse complement strand
ATAAATGTTTTGATAAAATTATAAAGATTACCGTTGAGACCAATATGTTTAAATTTCAACAAAAGTCTCGCATGCCAGACTTGATCGTATGCTTTTTTAAGATCAAAGAAGGTAGCTAAGACATTTTTCCTTTTAGCAAACTGATTTTTTATTTGAGTTGTTAACTTAACTAAATGGTCTGATGTTGATCTACCTTTTCGAAACCCAGATTGATTGATAGGTATTATATTATTTTTCTCACAAAAGTAACTCAGTCTATTCACTATAATTTTTTCCATTAGTTTTGAAACATGGGATGTAAGCGAGATAGGTCTGTAACTACCTGGATCTGAAAGGGGTTTATTAGCTTTTGGTATAGGTAACACAATCGAAGTCTTCCAAATGTCAGGTAAGCTACCACTTTCACAGCATTTTAGTATGATATTGTGTAAGTATTCATTCCATTTCTCTGGTAAATGATTTAAAAGGGTATATGAAACGCCATCCAGTCCTACAGTCGATTTTCTGTTGTTCAACGAGAGAAGGGCATCTTTAAGTTCTTTTAATGTAATTTTTGAATTTATGTACATGTGACTATCAGGGGCAGGATCTGAGTATGCGACGGACTCTTCAATTTTCCCTCTTTCCTCCCTTAATGCAGTAGACAAGCTACTGGAATTACTTGTTCTTGAAAAGAACTACAAATTCTTCAGCTTTCTCAGATGACGAAGGAAAGTCTTTATCTTTAATCTTAAGAGGAAATTGTGGTAAATTAAAACCATTTTTCATTTCTTTGACCTTATTCCAAATTTTAGGAAGATCTTTAGGCCCGGAAATTTGTTCAGAGCAAAAATCTGACCAATAGCGCTTTTTGGCTTGGGCTATAACTTTGTTTGAGTGAATCTTAGCCATTTTCATATTGTAATGGTCTTCTGGAGATTTAGTTTTTAAATAGAGTTTATACATTTTCTTTTTTTCATTCTTTGCTTCTTCACATAATTGATTCCACCAACTATTTCCAACATGAGTACCTTTGTTTACATTTTTCCTTTTTGGAATGGAATTGTTTGCTGCCTCATGTAGCGCGTTGGTGAAGTGGGAATACATATCATTAATATTGACGCATACATTAAACGTGCAATCTTTTCCCATTAAAATCTTCCGGTATTTTACCCAGTTAGCACGTTTGTACATATATCGAGGTATAACGTCGTCTTGTTCTGGTGTGTTATCAAACGGTTCATTTATAACTGTAACAATTGGCAGGTGATCACTTCCAAGGGAGTCAGTTGTAACATCCCACATGCTATTAATGACAAGGTCAGGTGATAACAAAGTTAGGTCAATGGCAGAAACCTTATGTTGAGGATTATCCGGAATTCTAGTTGTTCTACCGTCATTTAACAAGACTAATCCGGAGTCAATGACATTTTCTACAAAACGATTGTTAGATACATAGTGACAGTCCTTATCCCAAAATGGAGAA
Source organism: Monoplex corrugatus (assembly GCA_030674185.1). NCBI lineage: Eukaryota > Metazoa > Mollusca > Gastropoda > Littorinimorpha > Ranellidae > Monoplex > Monoplex corrugatus. Next base: position 427,519 of record JAPXFY010000032.1, on the reverse strand, counting down.
TGGGCATTAACATCCCCCGTGATCAACCATTTCGCATTGTTGTCTAAAGTCCGTAGCCAGTCACTATTTTCACTATTAGGCCCACGTGGATAATACACAGAAAGTATATTTATAGATGACACAGAGTTAATCTTCACTTTCACAGCCACGCAATAAACACCGTCAGTGCCCTTTGGCACAGGAGGCGGAATGATCTTATAATCCACGTCTTTGCGTACATAAACGACTGCATAAATCTTTGAGTTATTGTCACAGACGTGTGTCACTGGAGGAAAGTGATAATCTTCTAACTTAGGTAATTTACAATTTGCCACATTCAGTGACTGTAAGGCAACAATATGATGCTTATTTACGGATAAATATTGTTGAAGATGAGGATGATTAATATTCACTGATCGACTGTTCCATTGAAGAACAGAAAAACCAGTTTTATGTTGATTTTTGACTTGCATAACTACCCAAAACCAATAGTAGATAATTACATATATGAAGAAACAAAAAAATTAAACGAAAATAAAATCAAGATGAAGATAACTTTGGCGAAAGGAAACACACCTATGAACACCTAGCCTATAGTATAAGCGACAGTAAAAACCAATAGAAGAAAGTCGCTACTATATGCAGGTTGACGCTGGTGCATTCACTACTTAAATACAGGATCACCAATCACAAAAATCTCTCAATGGATGGAAATAATTATGACTGGAGATGTTACCATTCCACCATGGACACTGAGACCGATTGACATGGGATGTTCCTGAATAATAGAATGGATCATAACTAGTGTTATAGGTGGTGAACGCGTACTTTTGAGACTTCCTGCTTGGATGACGAGGTTTCCGCTTTTGTGACTCCCAGAGGACACTGTTGACATGTCTGCCGATGTTCCTGGCAAGGATGGAAGAGCCATGTCGATTGGGATGTACAGTGTCCTTGAAAGTAGGGTTGAATTTGGACTTCAAATTTCCATGATCCAAGAAGGAGATGTTGTTACGACCATACAGCTCAGAGTGAAGCAGGGCGTTCAGGAGATCTATTTTTGTGTGTGTGTGTGTATGTGTGTGTGTGTGTATGTGTGTGTGTGTGTATGTGTGTGTGTGTGTGTGTGTGTGTGTGTGTGTGTGTGTGTGTGTTGTGTGTGTGTGTGTGTGTATACGTATACATATATCTACATATATATATATCTATCTACACACACACACATATGTATATATATATATATATATATATATATATATATATACATATATATATATATATATATATATATATATATATATATATATATGTGTGTGTGTGTGTGTGTGTGTAGTTACACATATATCTACATATATATATATATATATATATATATACATATATTATATATATATATATATGTGTGTGTGTATACGTATATATATGTGTGTGTGTATGTGTGTGTATGCGTGTGTGCGCGTGCGCACGCGCTCGAGCTTGTGTGTGTGTGTGAGTACGTGGTGTGTGTGTGTGTGTCTGTATGTGTGTGTGTGTGTATGTGCATGTGTGTTTGTGTATGTACGTGTGTGTGTGTATGTGCGCGAGCGCGTGTGTGTGATGTGTGTGTGTGTGTGTGTGTGTGCGCGCGCACGTGTGTGTGTGTCTGTGTGTGTGTGCGTGCGAGCTTTACATGTAAACCTACAACAGTATGTACAGTGACGTTTTCGTAGTGACTTTCTCTTCAACGTGTTGTTAATAACACGCAGAAGCCAGAAGCCGGCATAGGGTGTGTTCCCTGTGGGTATAACGGCTGTAAACAATCCCAAGGTCACAGGCCTCTGTTGTCGGTTAATCGATTCCACGTCAGTGTCCAGTGAAGGTCAAGGTCTCGTTGGGCCTGTCACGTTTTGTCCCCACGTGATGTGTGTGTCGATATGTCGGCACTGTTCTGTGTCATGGGTAGATAGATAGGCATTTACCCTCCGACTCCCGCACCCTATCCACCAACTGCAAAAACTTAACCTTTTGACTCCCGCACCTATCCGTCAACTGCAAAAAAAAAATCAACCCTTTGACTCCCACACCTATCCACCAACTGCAAAAATTTAACCCTTTGACTCCCTCACCTAATCGCCAACTGCAAAAAAGCTTAACCTTTTGACTCCCGCACCTATTCACCAACTGCAAAAACTTAACCCTTTGACTCCCACACCTATTCACCAACTGCAAAAACTTAACCCTTTGACTCCCACACCCTATTCACCAACTGCAAAAACTTAACTCTTTGACTCCCACACCTATTCACAACCGCAAAAACTTAACCCTTTGACTCCCGCACCTATTCACCAACTGCAAAAAAGCTTAACCTCTTGACTCCCGCACCTATTCACCAACTGCAAAACGTTAACCCTTTGAATACCGCACCTATTCACCTACTGCAAAAACTTAACCCTTTGACTCCCACACCTATTCACCAACTGCAAAAACTTAACTCTTTGACTCCCACACCTATTCACCAACTGCAAAAAACTTAACCCTTTGACTTCAGCTCCTATTCACCAACAGCTAAAACTTAATCCTTTGACTCCCTCACCTATTCACCAACTGCAAAAACTTAACCCTTTGACTCCCTTTCACTCCCTCACCTAATCATCATTCCGGTGGTGTCAGCTAACTGTTTCATAGGTCCACTGGCCTGTTGGCTGCCCATCTTAATGCTTCCATCATTCTGGTGGTGTCAGCTTACTATTCCATAGGTCCACTGGCCTGTTGGCTGCCCATCTTAATGTTTCCATCATTCTGGTGGTGTTAGCTTACTGTTTGATAGGTCCACTGGCCTGTTGGCTGCCCATCTTAATGTTTCCATCATTCTGGTGGTGTCAGCTTACTGTTTGATATGTCCACTGGCCCTTTGGCTGCCCATCTTAATGTTTCCATCATTCTGGTGGTGTCAGCTTACTGTTTGATAGGTCCACTGGCCTGTTGGATGCCCATCTTAATGTTTCCATCATTCTGGTGGTGTCAGCTTACTGTTTCATAGGTCCACTGGCCTGTTAGCTGCCTATCTTAATGTTTCCATCATTCTGGTGGTGTCAGCTTACGGTTCCATAGGTCCACTGGCCTGTTGGCTGCCTATCTTAATGTTTCCGTCATTCTGGTGGTGTCAGCTTACTGTTTGATAGGTCCACTGGCCTGTTGGCTGCCTATCTTAATGTTTTCATCATTCTGGTGGTGTCAGCTTACTGTTCCATAGGTCCACTGGCCTGTTGGGTGCCCATCTTAACGTTTCCTTCATTCTGGTGGTGTCAGCTTACTGTTTCATAGGTCCACTGGCCTGTTGGCTACCCATCTTAACGTTTCCTTCATTCTGGTGGTGTCAGCTTACTGTTTCATAGGTCCACTGGCCTGTTGGCTTGCCCATCTTAACGTTTCCATCATTCTGGTGGTGTCAGCTTACTGTTTGATAGGTCCACTGGCCTGTTGGCTGCCCATCTTAATGTTTTCGTCATTCTGGTGGTGTCAGCTTACTGTTTCATAGGTCCACTGGCCTTTGGCTGCCCATCTTAATGTTTCCATCATTCTGGTGGTGTCAGCTTACTGTTTCATAGGTCCACTGGCCTGTTGGCTGCCCATCTTAATGTTTTCATCATTCTGGTGGTGTCAGCTTACGGTTTGATAGGTCCACTGGCCTGTTGGCTGCCCATCTTAATGTTTCCATCATTCTGGTGGTGTCAGCTTACTGTTTGAAAGGTCCACTGGCCTGTTGGCTGCCTCTCTTAATGTTTCCATCATTCTGGTGGTGTCAGCTTACTGTTTGATAGGTCCACTGGCCTGTTGGCTGCCCCTCTTAATGTTTCCATCATTCTGGTGGTGTCAGCTTACTATTCCATAGGTCCACTGGCCTGTTGGCTGTCCATCTTAATGTTTCCATCATTCTGGTGGTGTCAGCATACTGTTTGATAGGTCCACTGGCCTGTTGGCTGCCCCTTTTAATGTTTCCATCATTCTGGTGGTGTCAGCTTGCTGTTTGATAGGTCCACTGGCCTGTTGGCTGCCCATCTTAATGTTTCCGTCATTCTGGTGTTGTCAGCTTACTGTTTGATAGGTCCACTGGCCTGTTGGCTGTCCATCTTAATGTTTCCATCATTCTGGTGTTGTCAGCTTACTGTTTCATAGGTCCACTGGCCTGTTGGCTGTCCATCTTAATGTTTCCATCATTCTGGTGTTGTCAGCTTACTGTTTCATAGGTCCACTGGCCTGTTGGCTGTCCATCTTAATGTTTCCGTCATTCTGGTGATGTCAGCTTACTGTTTCATAGGTCCACTGGCCTGTTGGCTGTCCATCTTAATGTTTCCATCATTCTGCTGGTGTCAGCTTACTGTTTCATAGGTCCACTGGCCTGTTGGCTGTCCATCTTAATGTTTCTATCATTCTGGTGGTGTCAACTTACTGTATGATAGGTCCACTGGCCTGTTGGCTGTCCATCTTAATGTTTCCATCATTCTGGTGGTGTCAGCTTACTGTTTCATAGGTCCACTGGCCTGTTGGCTGTCCATCTAATGTTTCCATCATTCTGGTGGTGTCAGCTTACTGTTTCATAGGTCCACGGGCCTGTTGGCTGTCCATCTTAATGTTTCCATCATTCTGGTGGTGTCAGCTTACTGTTTCATAGGTCCACTGGCCTGTTGGCTGTCCATCTTAATGTTTCCATCATTCTGGTGGTGTCAGCTTACTGTTTCATAGGTCCACTGGCCTGTTGGCTGTCCATCTTAATGTTTCCATCATTCTGGTGGTGTCAGCTTACTGTTTCATAGGTCCCTTCTCCCTTCCCATTTCAAGACCTTGCCAAGGGCTTTGTGCTGGCTCAAGGAGTCTGCCATATAACTGCGGCAGAGTTGGGTGGAGCGCATATGGAAATGTCTGAGTTCGATGAATCTCCTTCGACACACTCTGGACTCCAAACTTATGTTCAGACCTAAGAGATTATTAACTCCGCACGCTAACCATTTTACAGGGTACACTGAGAATTCTAACAGGGTAGGCCCTAACATGAAGAGTTCTAACAGTGTACACTAAGAGTTCTAACAGGGTACATCAAGAGTTCTAACAGGGTAAATGAAGAGTTCTAACAGGGTACACTAAGAGTTCTAACAGGGTACAACAAGAGTTCTAACAGGGTACACTAAGAGTTCTAATAGAGTACAACAAGAGTTCTAACAGTGTACACTAAGAGTTCTAACAGGTACAAAAAGAGTTCTAACAGGGTACAACAAGAGTTCTAACAGGGTACACTAAGAGTTCTAACAGTGTACACTAAGATTTCTAACAGGTACAACAAGAGTTCTAACAGGGTACACTAAGAGTTCTAACAGTGTACACTAAGAGTTCTAACAGGGTACAACAAGAGTTCTAACAGGGTACATCAAGAGTTCTAACAGGTACACTAAGAGTTCTAACAGTGTACACAAGAGTTTTAACAGTGTACAACAAGAGTTCTAACAGTGTACAACAAGAGTTCTAACAGGGTACAACAAGAGTTCTAACAGGGTACAACAAGATTTACAGTACAATTCTAACAGGGTACATCAAGAGTTTCTAACAGGGTACAACAAGAGTTCTAACAGTGTACAACAAGATTCTAACAGTGTACACAAGAGTTCTAACAGGGTACAACAAGAGTTCTAACAGGGTACACTAAGAGTTCTAACAGGTACAACAAGAGTTCTAACAGTGTACACTAAGAGTTCTAACAGGTACACAAGAGTTCTAACAGGTACAACAAGAGTTCTAACAGGGTACACTAAGAGTTCTAACAGGGTACATCAAGAGTTCTAACAGGGTACACAAGAGTTCTAACAGGTACACAAGAGTTCTAACAGGTACACAAGAGTTCTAACAGGTACAACAAGAGTTCTAACAGGGTACACAAAGAGTTCTAACAGGGTACAACAAGAGTTCTAACAGGGTACATAAGAGTTCTAACAGGGTACAACAAGAGTTCTAACAGGGTACAACAAGAGTTCTAACAGGTACAACAAGAGTTCTAACAGGGTACACAAAGTTCTAACAGGGTACAACAAGAGTTCTAACAGGGTACAACAAGAGTTCTAACAGGGTACAACAAGAGTTCTAACAGGTACAACAAGAGTTCTAACAGTGTACAACAAGAGTTCTAACAGGGTACAACAAGAGTTCTAACAGTGTACACAAGAGTTCTAACAGGGTACAACAAGAGTTCTAACAGGGTACAAAGAGTTCTAACAGTGTACACAAGAGTTCTAACGGTACAACAGTCTAACAGGTACAACAAGAGTTCTAACAGGGTACACTAAGAGTTCTAACAGGTAACAAGAGTTCTAACAGGTACACAAGAGTTCTAACAGGGTACAATCAAGAGTTCTAACAGTGTACAACAAGAGTTTCAACAGGGTACAACAAGAGTTCTAACAGGGTACAACAAGAGTTCTAACAGGGTACACAAGATTCTAACAGTACAAAGAGTTCTAACAGGGTACATCAAGAGTTCTAACAGGGTACAACAAGAGTTCTAACAGGGTACAACAAGAGTTCTACTAATCAGAGTTACGACAGATCTAAAGACAAAGTTCTAACAGGTACAACAAGAGTTCTAACAGGTCAAAGGTACACATCACAAGAGTTCTAACAGGGTACACAAGAGTTCTAACAGGTACACAAGAGTTCTAACAGTGTACACAAGAGTTTCTAACAGGGTACAACAAGAGTTCTAACAGTGTACAACAAGAGTTCTAACAGGGTACAACAAGAGTTCTAACAGTGTACACAAGAGTTCTAACAGGGACAAACAAAGGTACTAAATCACAGTGTACAACAAGAGTTCTAACAGGGTACACTAAGAGTTCTAACAGGGTACACTAAGAGTTCTAACAGAGTACAACAAGAGTTCTAACAGAGTACATACAAGAGTTTTAACAGGGTACACTAAGAGTTCTAACAGTGTACAATCAAGAGTTCTAACAGGGTACACTAACAGTTCTAACAGAGTACAACAAGATGTTCTAACAGGGTACAACAAGAGTTCTAACAGGGTACAACAAGAGTTCTAACAGGTACACTAAGATGTTCTAACAGAGTACAAATAAGAGTTCTAACAGTGTACAACAAGAGTTCTAACAGGGTACAACAAGATAGTCTTTCTAACAGGGTACATCAAGAGTTCTAACAGAGTACAACAAGAGTTCTAACAGGTACAACAAGAGTTTCTAACAGGGTACACTAAGAGTTCTAAGCAGGTTCATCAAGAGTTCTAACAGGGTACAACAAGAGTTCTAACAGGTACAACAAGAGTTCTAACAGTGTACAACAAGAGTTCTAACAGAGTACAACAAGAGTTCTAACAGTTTACAACTCAAGAGTTCTAACAGGGTACACAAGAGTTCTAACAGAGTACACTAAGAGTTCTAACAGGGTACATCAAGAGTTCTAACAGAGTACACTAAGAGTTCTAACAGGGTACAACAAGAGTTCTAACAGTGTACATCAAGAGTTCTAACAGGGTTACACTAAGAGTTCTAACAGGGTACAACAAGAGTTCTAACAGTGTACAACAAGAGTTCTAACAGGTACAACAAGAGTTCTAAACAGGTACAACAAGATTCTATAGTGTACAACAAGAGTTCTAACAGGTACAGCAAGAGTTCTAACGTCCACTAAGTCTAATCAATTCACACAAGCAGTCAACTAACAACAACATAACCAAACCTCCAGGTCACACAGCACACAGCACACAACAACAACACAGCACACAGCAACAGGCACACAACACACACATAACACAGCACACAGCACACAACACACAGCACACAACACACAGCACACAGCACACAAACACACAGCACACAGCACACAACACACAACACACAACACACAACACACACACACACAACACACAAGCACACAACACACACAACACACACAACAACAACACACAACACACACAAACACACACACAACACACAACACACAACACACAGCACACAACACAACAACACACAACACCACAACACACAACACACAACACACAGCACACAGCACACAACACACAGCACACAACACACAACAACACACACAACACACACACACAGCACACAACACACAGCACACACAGCACACAACACACAACACACAACACACAACACACAGCACACACACACACAACACACAGCACACAACACACAACACACAACACACAACACACAACACACACACACAACACACCAAGCACCACAGCACACAGCACAACACAAACTGAAGGGAGGAGGGGGGGGGGGGCAGGAGGGGAGATGGGCCAAAGGGTGGGTACGTAGAATAGGGACATCACTGTTGGACAAGAAAAGATTAGGTGAGAATCGAACGAGTCATCCAAGGGTTTTAACAGGTAAAGTGACAGTTATTGTTATTGTTGTTTAAAGCCCAGCTGACTGTGTAGAGCCATATCAGCCGTTTCTAAACAATTAAAACTTCAACAAGAAACAAAGAAAGAAGAAAAGAAAAGAAAATTAAGTGCAATATCAATGCATTCGCGCACATAATGTAAGG
>JAPXFY010000032.1:406484-411484 GCA_030674185.1 Monoplex corrugatus | reverse complement strand
TCTCTGTGTCTCTCGTCTGTCTGTTCTCTGTCGTCTCTGTGTCCTCTTCTCTCTTGTCTCTGTCTCTCTTGTCTGTCTCTGTCTCTCTGTCTGTCTCTGTGTCTCTGTCTCTCCTGTGTGTCTCTGTCTCTCGTTGTCTCTGTGTCTCTCTGTCTCTCTGTCTGTCTCTGTTCTCTGTCTCTCTTTGTCTGTCTCTGTCTCTCTGTCTGTCTCTGTGTCTCTGTCTGCTCTCTGTCTGTCTCTGTGTCTCTTCTGTTCTGTGTCTCTCTGTCTGTCTCTGGTCTCTGTCTCTCTGCCCTGTCTCTGTGTCCTCTGTCTGTCTCTGTGTCTCTCTGTCTCTCTGTCTGTCTCTGTGTCTCTGTCTCTCCTGTCTGTCTCTGTTTCTTCGTCTGTCTCTGTGTCTCTCTGTCTGTCTCTGTGTCCTGTCTCTCTGTCTGTCTCTGGTCTCTGTCCTCTTTGTCTCTCTGTCTCTCTCTGTCTGTCTCTGTGTCTCTGTCTTCTTCTGTTCTGTCTCTGTCTCTGTCTTCTTGTGTCTCTGTCTCTCTTGTCTGTCTCTGTGTCTCTGTCCTCTCTGTCTGTCTCTGTGTCTCTGTCTCTTTGTCTGTCTCTGTGTCTCTGTCCCTGTCTCTGTGTCTCTGTCTGTCTGTCTCGTGTCTCTGTCTCTCTGTCTGTCTCTGTCTGTCTCTGTGCTCTGTCTGTCTCTGTCTCGGTGTCTCTGTCTCTCTCTGTCTGTCTCTTGTCTCTGTCTGCTCTTGTCTGTCTCTGTGTCTCTGTGTCTGTCTGTGTCCTGTCTGTCTCTGTGTCTCTGTCTGTTCTGTCTCTGTGTCTCTGTCTCTCTGTCTCTGTGCTCTGTCTCTCTGTCTTTTGTTTCTGTCTGTCTCTGTCTCTCTCTGTCTCTGTCTCTGTCTCCTGTCTGTCTCTGTGTCGTCTCTTGTCTGTCTCTGTCCTGTCTCTGTCTGTCTGTCCCCTCTGTCTGTCTCTGTCTGTCTCTGTGTCTCTGTCTCTGTGTCCTGCCTGTGTCTCTGTCTCTGTGTCTCTGTCTGTCTCTGTCTCTCGTCTGTCTCTGTCTGTCCTGTCTCTTGTCTCCTCTGTCTGTCTCTGTGTCTCTGTGTCTCTGTCTGTCTCTGTGTCTCTGTCTCTTGTCTGTCTCTGTGTCTCTGTCTCTCTTGTCTGTCTCTGTGTCTCTGTCTCTCTCTGTCTGTCTCTGCGTCTCTGTCTCTCTCTGTCTGTCTCTGTGTCTCTGTCTCTCTGTCTCTGTCTCTCTCTATCTGTCTCTGTGTCTCTGTCTCTCTCTGTCTGTCTCTGTGTCTCTGTCTCTCTTTGTCTGTATCTGTGTCTCTCTGTCTGTCTCTGTCTCTCTCTGTCTGTCTCTGTGTCTCTCTGTCTGTCTGTGTCTCTGTCTCTCTCTGTCTGTCTCTCTCTGTCTGTCTCTGTATCTGTCTCTCTCTGTCTGTCTCTGTGTATCTGTCTCTCTGTCTCTATGTCTCTGTCTGTCTCTGTCTGTCTCTGTCTGTCTCTGTGTCTCTGTGTCTCTGTCTGTCTCTGTGTCTCTGTCTCTCTGTCTGTCTCTGTGTCTCTGTCTCTCTTTGTCTGTCTCTGTGTCTCTGTCTCTCTCTGTCTGTCTCTGCGTCTCTGTCTCTCTCTGTCTGTCTCTGTGTCTCTGTCTCTCTGTCTCTGTCTCTCTCTATCTGTCTCTGTGTCTCTGTCTCTCTCTGTCTGTCTCTGTGTCTCTGTCTCTCTTTGTCTGTATCTGTGTCTCTCTGTCTGTCTCTGTCTCTCTCTGTCTGTCTCTGTGTCTCTCTGTCTGTCTGTGTCTCTGTCTCTCTCTGTCTGTCTCTCTCTGTCTGTCTCTGTATCTGTCTCTCTCTGTCTGTCTCTGTGTATCTGTCTCTCTGTCTCTATGTCTCTGTCTGTCTCTGTCTGTCTCTGTCTGTCTCTGTGTCTCTGTCTGTCTCTGTCTGTCTCTGTGTCTCTGTCTGTCTCTGTCTGTCTCTGTCTGTCTCTGTCTGTATCTGTGTCTCTGTCTGTCTCTGTGTCTCTGTCTGTCTCTGTGTCTCTGTCTGTCTCTGTCTGTCTCTGTCTGTCTCTGTCTGTCTGTCTCTGTATCTGTCTCTCTCTGTCTGTCTATGTATCTGTCTCTCTGTCTCTATGTCTCTGTCTGTCTCTGTCTGTCTCTGTCTCTCTGTCTGTCTCTGTGTCTCCTGTCTGTCTCTGTCTGTCTCTGTGTCTCTGTCTGTCTCTGTGTCTCTGTCTGTCTCTGTGCCTCTGTCTGTCTCTGTGTCTCTGTCTGTCTGTCTGTCTCTGTGTCTCTGTCTGTCTCTGTCTGTCTCTGTGTCTCTGTCTCTCTCTGTCTCTCTCTGTCTGTTTCTGTGTCTCTGGCTCTCTCTGTCTGTTTCTGTGTCTCTGTCTCTCTCTGTCTGTTTCTGTGTCTCTGTCTCTCTCTGTCTGTTACTGTGTCTCTGTCTCTCTCTGTCTGTTTCTGTGTCTCTGTCTCTCTCTGTCTGTTTCTGTGTCTCTGTCTCTCTCTGTCTGTTTCTGTGTCTCTGTCTCTCTGTGTCTTTTTCTGTGTCTCTGTCTCTCTGTGTCTGTCTCTGTGTCTCTGTCTCTCTGTGTCTCTGTCTGTCTCTGTGTCTCTCTGTCTGTCTCTGTGTCTCTATCTGTCTCTGTCTCGGTGTCTCTGTCTCTCTCTGTCTGTCTCTGTGTTTCTGTCTGTCTCTGTGTCTCTGTGTCTCTGTCTCTGTCTGTCTGTCTCTGTGTCTTTGTCTGTCTGTCTCTGTGTCTCTGTCTGTCTGTCTGTCTCTGTGTCTCTGTCTGTCTCTGTGTCTCTGTCTCTGTCTGTCTGTCTCTGTCTCTGTCTGTCTGTCTGTGTCTCTGTGTGTCTCTGTGTCTCTGTCTCTCTGTCTGTCTCTGTGTCTCTGTCTCTGTCTGTCTGTCTCTGTGTCTCTGTCTGTCTGTCTCTGTGTCTCTGTCTCTATGTCTCTGTCTGTCTCTGTGTATCTGTCTCTCTGTCTGTCTCTGTGTCTCTGTCTCTGTGTCTGTCTCTGTGTCTCTGTCTCTCTTTGTCTGTCTCTGTGTCTCTGTCTCTCTGTCTGTCTCTGTGTCTCTGTCTGTCTCTGTCTGTCTCTGTGTCTCTGTCTCTCTCTGTCTGTCTCTGCTGTGTCCCCTGTCTCTCTGTCTGTCTCTGTGTATCTGTCTCTCTGTCTGTCTCTGTGTCTCTGTCTCTGTGTCTCTGTTTCTCTGTGTGTCTCTGTCTCTCTCTGTCTGTCTCTGTGTCCTCTGTCTGTCTCTGTGTCTCTGTCTCTCTCTGTCTGTCTCTGTGTCTCTGTCTCTCTCTGTCTGTCTCTGTGTCTCTGTCTGTCTGTGTGTCTCTGTCTCTCTCTGTTTGTCTCTGTCTCTCTTTGTCTGTCTCTGCGTCTCTGTCTCTCTGTCTGTCTCTGTGTCTCTGTCTGTCTCTGTCTCTCTATCTGTGTCTGTGTCTCTGTCTGTCTGTCTCTGTCTCTCTGTGTCTGTCTCTGTGTCTCTGTCTCTGTGTCTGTCGTCTGTGTCTCTGTCTCTGTATCTGTCTCTGTGTCTCTGTCTCTCAGTGTCTCTGTCTGTCTCTCTGTCTGTTTCTGTCTGTCTCTCTCTGTCTCTGTATCTGTCTCTGTGTCTCTGTCTGTCTCTCTATCTGTCTCTGTCTGTCTGTCTCTGTCTGTCTTTGTCTGTCTCTGTGTCTCTGTCTCTCTCTGTCTGTCTCTGTGTCTCTGTGTCTGTCTCTGTGTCTCTGTCTCTCTGTCTGTCTCTGTGTCTCTGCGTCGTCTGTCTCTTTTGTCTCTGTGTCTTCTCTGTCTCTGTCTCTGTGTGTCTCGTCTCTGTGTCTCTGTCTCTGTTCCTGTCTCTGTCTGTCTGTCAGTCTGTCTCTCTCTGTCTCTCTGTGTCTCTGTCTGTCTGTCAGTCTGTCTCTCTCTGTCTCTCTGTGTCTCTGTCTGTCAGTCAGTCTGCTCCTTCTCTGTCTCTCTGTGTCTCTATCTGTCTGTCAGTCTGTCTCTCTCCTTCTCTCTCTCTCTCTGTCTCTATCTGTCTGTCGACTGTCCTCTCTCTCTCTCTCTCTCTCTGTCTCTCTGTGTGGTGTCTCCTTCATCTTTCTCTCTCTCCTCTTCTCTTCTCCTCTCTCTCTCTCTGTGTCTCTGTCTGTCTGTCAGTCTGTCAGACTGTCTCTCTCTCTCTCTTTCTCTGTGTCTCTGTGTGTCTCTGTCTGTCTGACTGTCTCTCTCTTCCTCTGTCTGTCTGTGTCTCTGTCTGTCTGTCAGTCTGTCTCTGTCTCTCTGTGTCTCTGTCTGTCTGTCAGTCTGTCTCTCTCTGTCTCTCTCTGTCTCTGTCTGTCAGTCTGTCTCTCTCTGTCTCTGTCTGTCAGTCTGTCTCTCTCTGTCTCTCTGTGTGTCTCTGTCTGTCAGTCTGTCTCTCTGTGTCTCTCTCTCTTCCTCTGTCTCTCTCTGTGTCTCTGTCTACGTCTGTCTGTCAGTCTGTCTCTCTCTGTCTCTCTGTGTCTCTGTCTGTCTGTCAGTCTGTCTCTCTGTGTCTCTCTGTGTCTCTGTGTGTCTGTCTGTCAGTCTGTCGGACTGTCTCTCTCTCTCTCTTCCTCTGTCTCTCTGTGTCTCTGTCAGTCTGTTTCTCTCTCTGTCTCTCTGTGTCTCTGTCTGTCTGTCAGTCTGTCTCTCTGTGTCTCTGTCTGTCTGTCAGTCTGTCTCTCTCTGTCTCTCTCTCTCTCTGTCTCTGTCTGTCAGTCTGTCTCTCTCCTTCTCTCTCTCTCTCTGTGTCTCTGTCTGTCAGTCTGTCTCTCTCTGTCTCTTCTTTCTCTGTGTCTCTGTCTGTCTGTCAGTCCGTCAGACTGTCTCTTTCTTTCTCTGTCTCTCTGTGTGTCTCTGTCAGTCTGTCTCTCTCTCTCTGTCTGTCTGTCTGTCCTGTCTCTCTCTCTCTCTGTGTCTCTGTCTGTCTGTCAGTCTGTCGGACTGTCTCTTTCT
>JAPXFY010000032.1:393984-398984 GCA_030674185.1 Monoplex corrugatus | reverse complement strand
CATATTCATATTCACAGCCATAGTCATAGTCATTGTCATGATCATAGTCATAGTCATAGGCATATAATCATAGGCATAATCATAGTCATAGTCATAATCATAGTCATAATCATAGTCATAATCATAGTCATAGTCATAATCATAGTCATAGTCATAATCATAGTCATAGAATCAGAGTCATAGTCATAATCATAGTCATAATCATAGTCATAATCATAGGCATAGTCATAATCACAGTCATAATCATAATCATAGTCATAATCATAGGCATAGTCATAATCATAGTCATAATCACAATCATAGTCATAATCATAATCATAGTCATAATCACAGTCATAATCATAGGCATAGTCATAATCATAGTCATAATCATAATCATAGTCATAATCACAGTCATAATCATAATCATAGTCATAATCATAGTCATAGTCATAATCATAGTCATAGTCAGTCATAATCATAGTCATAATCATAGTCAGTCATAGTCATAGTCAGTCATAGTCATAGTCATAATCATAGTCATAGTCAGTCATAGTCATAGTCATAGTCATAGTCAATCAAAATCATAGTCATAATCATAGTCATAATCATAGTCATAATCATATATAGTCATATAGTCATAGTCATAATCTAGTCTAATCATAGTCAGTCATAATCATAGTCATAGTCTAGTCTAGTCATATAATCATTAGTCATAATCATAGTCATAGTCATAGTCATAGTCATTCATAGTCATAGTCATAATCATAGTCATAGTCATATCAAGTCATAGTCATAATCATAGTCATAATCATATATCATAGTCATAGTCCATAATCATAGTCATAATCATAATCATAGTCATATCATAGTCTCATATCAATCACTATCAAGTCATAATCATAGTCATAGTCATATCATAGTCATAGTCATAATCATAGTCATATATCATAGTCATAATCATAGTCATAATCATAATCATTCATAATCATAGTCATAGTCATAATCATAGTCATAGTCATAATCATAGTCATAATCATAATCATAATCATAATCATAGTCATATCATAATAATCATAATCTATCAAGTCTAATCATAGTCATATAAATCATAGTCATAATCATAGTCATTAAATCATAGTCATATAATCATACTATTAATCATAGTCATAATCATAGTCATATCATAATCATTAATCCATAGTCATAATATTAATCATAGTCTCATAATCATAGTAAACTATCATAATATCATACATATCATAATCATAGTCATAATCATAGTCATAATCATAGTCATAATCATAATCATAGTCATAATCATAGTCATAGTCATAATCATAAGTCATAATCATAATCATAGTCATAATCATAATCATAATCATAGTCATAATCATAGTCATAGTCATAATCAATATATCATAGTCATAATCATAGTCAAACATAGTCATAATCATAGTCATAATCATAATCATAGTCATAATCATAATCATAGTTCATAGTCATATCATCATAATCATAGTCATAATCATAATCATAGTCATAATCATAGTCATAGTCATATAATCATAATCATAGTTCATAGTCATAATCATAGTCATAATCATAGTCAATATATCATAATCATAGTCATAATCATAGTCATAATCATAGTCAATAATTCTCATAGATCAAAAATAGTCAATCATAATCATAGTCATATCATAATCATAGTCATAGTCATAATCATAAGTCATAGTCATCATATATCATAATCATAGTCATAATCATAGTCATATCATAGTCATAATCATAGTCATATCATATCATATCAATCATAATCATAATCTATCATAGTCATAGTCATATAGTCATAATCTAATCATAGTCATAATCATAAGTCATAATCATAATCATAGTCATAATCACTAATCATAGTCATAATCATATCATAATCATAATCATAGTCATATCATAGTCATAATCATAATCATAATCATAATCATAGTCATATCATAATTATAATCATAGTCATAATCATAATCATAAACATAATCATAATCATAATCATAGTCATAGTCATAATCATAGTCATAATCATAATCATAGTCATAGTCATAATCATAATCATAATCATAATCATAGTCATAATCATAATCATAGTCATAGTCATAGTCATAGTCATAGTCATGATCACAGTCATAATCATAATCATAGTCATAATCATAGTCATAATCATAATCATAGTCATAGTCATAATCATAGTCATAGTCATAGTCATAATCGTAATCATAATCATAGTCATAGTCATAATCATATCATAATCATAATCATAGTCATAATCACAATCATAATCATAGTCATAGTCATAATCATAATCATAATCATAGTCATAATCACAATCATAATCATAGTCATAGTCATAATCATAATCATAATCATAATCATAGTCATAATCATAATCATAATCATAATCATAGTCATAGTCATAGTCATAATCACAGTCATAATCATAATCATAGTCATAGTCATAATCATAATCATAATCATAATCATCTAGTCATAGTCATAATCATAATCATAATTATAATCATAGTCATAATCATAGTCATAGTCATAGGTCATAATCACAGTCATAATCATAATCATAGTCATAGTCATAATCATAGTCATAGTCATAATCATAGTCATAGTCATAGTCATAGTCGTAATCATAATCATAATCATAGTCATAATCATAATCATAGTCATAATCATAATCATAGTCATAATCATAATCATAGTCATAGTCATAATCATAGTCATAATCATAATCATAGTCATAATCATAATCATAGTCATAATCATAATCATAATCATAGTCATAATCATAATCATAGTCATAGTCATAGTCTTAATCATAGTCATAATCATAGTCATAATCATAATCATAGTCATAGTCATAGTCTTAATCATAGTCATAATCATAGTCATAATCATAGTCATAATCATAATCATAATCATAGTCATAGTCATAGTCATAATCATAGTCATAATCATAGTCATAATCATAATCATAATCATAATCATAATCATAGTCATAGTCATAGTCATAATCATAATCATAATCATAGTCATAGTCATAATCATAATCATAATCATAGTCATAGTCATAGTCATAATCATAATCATAATCATAATCATAGTCATAGTCATAATCATAATCATAATCATAGTCATAATCATAATCATAATCATAGTCATAGTCATAATCATAATCATAATCATAGTCATAATCATAGTCATAAGCACGCACACACATGCACACACATACACACACACACACACACACACACAGACACACACAGACACACACAGACACACACACACAGACACACACACACACACACACACACACACACACACACAGACACACAGACACACAACACACACACACACACACACACACAGACACACACACACACACACACAGACACACACACACACACACACAGACACACACACACACACACACAGACACACACACACACACACACACACACACACAGACACACACACACAGAGACACACACACACACACACACAGACACACACAGACACACACACACACACACACACAGACACACACACACACACACACACAGACACACACACATACACACAGGTGGAAAGGTTGTAATGTAATAGGCCTACCTTGACGTTGGGTATAGGTGTGGACAGGGAAGAGAGAGAGAGAGAGGAGAGAGAGAGAGGACAGAGACAGAGAGACAGAGAGAGAGACAGAGACAGAGAGACAGAGAGAGACAGAGAGACAGACAGACACACAGACATATAGACAGAGAGAGAGAGAGAGAGAGAGACAGAGAGACAGAGAGACAGAGAGACAGAGACAGAGACAGAGAGAGACACACACACAGACGAATATAGACAAAGAGAGAGACAGAGACAGAGACACAGAGAGAGACACACACATAGACAGACATATAGACAAAAGAGAGAGAGAGAGAGAAAAAGAGAGACACAGACAGACAGAGACACACACACAGACAGACATATAGACAGAGAGAGAGGAGAGAGAGACAGAGACAGGAAAGAGAGAGAGAGTGAGAGAGGGAGAAAAGAGAGAGAGAAAGAGAGAGAAAGAGAGAAAAAGAGAGAGAAACGGGAAAGAAGAAAGAGACAAGAAGAAGAGAGAGAGACAAGATAGAAAGAAGAGAGAGTGAAGATAGGAGAAAGGAGAGAGAGAAAGAGAGAGAAGAGGGAAAAGAGAAGAGAGACAAAGATAGAAAGAGGAGAGAGACAAAGATAGAAAGAGAGAGAGAGACAAAGATAAAAGGAGAGAGAGACAAAGATAGAAAGAGAGAGAGAGAGACAAAGATAGAAAGAGAGAGAGAGAGACAAGATAGAAAGAGAGAGAGAGAGCAAAGGAGAAAGCAGAGAGAAAGAGAGAGAGCAAGAGAGACAAGAGAGAGAGAGAGAAAAAGAGAGAGACAGAGAGAAGGAGAGAGAGAAAGAGAGAGAGGAGAGAAGAGAAGAAAGACAAGAGAGAGACAGAGACAGAGAAAGAGACGAGAGACGAGAAACAGAGAGAGACAGAACAGAGAGACAGAGAAAACAGAACAGAGACAGAGAAGACAGAGAGAGACAGAGACAGAAAAAGAGAGAGAGAAAGACAGAGAGAGACAGACAGAGAAGAGAGAGAGAGAGAGAGAGGGGAGAGAGAGAGAGAGAGATGGGAGGAGAGGAGGGAGACAGTTAACAATACGATGTGAGTGCTGATCACTGTCTCTTGTGATGGATGTTAACGATCTGCACGCGCATGCGCTGCACGTCTGTGGACAACAAAACTGTGTGGTTTGTGCTGTCCCCAGCCCTCTGCAGCGTGTGTAGACACCGGGCTACAGACCCAGTTACAGAACAGATATGTGTAGCTTGCCGCAGTGCAAAGTTCTATCTATCTATCTATCTATCTATCTATCTATGTATCTATGTATCTATGTATCTATCTGTTTATCTATCTATCTATCTATCTATATATCTAT
>JAPXFY010000032.1:376484-391484 GCA_030674185.1 Monoplex corrugatus | reverse complement strand
GCTGCTATCCGCACGCTGTTTACTGTCAACACACGTCACATCTCCCTTTCTTTAAGGAAACAAAATCAATTATTTTTCCTATCTTTCAGTCCATACGAAATAAATGTGTTTCCTACCTTTATCACAACATTAACTTAACAAACACTCATTCTCACGCACAGGGCCCAATCATTCATTCACCTCATTTTATCTCTGATCATTATACTATCCATCATCATCATGTCCATATTTCGCAATGCTTTCAGTTTATCTGATTGTGCTAGAGTCTTCAGTTTCATTCATATTTCAGGAAATCTGGCCTTTTGCTTTGTCTTCCAGATCTTGTTCTGTAAGGAGAACTAACTGGTTCGGGTTGTCCTGAGCTTGTTTGTTTGATAACTTCATCTGGCTCCTTGATGCTGGTTGTCTCAGACATTTTGATGACTGGTGACTGATCAGATGAGTTCTCACGGACAGACGATGCTGGCGTCCTGACATCTGTTCCAGTTCCAGTTTTCTTGTTATCTTCCAGCATCTGTTTTGATGGTACGATGATTTGCTGTTGCTTGCCCGATGTGTCGCTTTCCTGATGTCTTCCAGAAATCATCCTTCTCTGGACAAGTCGTTGAGGGTTGATTGTCTGCTGAAGCTCCATTTCTGTTGTGTCCGTAGCTGACGACGATTCCTTTTGTACTGACGTCCGTCCTCTGTGCGAATGTTGTATGACCGGATGTTCACCTGTTGGTCTACTTTGGCGCTGATCCACTTTTTGGATCCTGGAGGTTGGAATTTCACAATCTGTCCCGGGGTCAGTTCTGTCAGCTCTGCTGCGCTTCTGATGTAGTAGTGCGCTTGCTTCGTCGGTTGGTCCTCTGCCAAAAACAAAGATGTCATCATGAACCGCCACCACGCCTGGCAGTCCTGCCAGAGCGATGTCAATCCTCCTCTGGAATTCTTCTGGGGCTGGTGAAATACCAAAGGGCATTCGTTTCCATCGATATTTGCCAAAAGGCGTCTCAAATGTTGTCAGGTAGCTGCTGTCTTCGTCCAGTTCAACGTGCCCAAACCCGTTTTTCGCGTCCAGGTGTGTGAAGTATTTTGCATCTTTGAGGAGAGACAGTACGTCATCAATGGTTGGCATGGGGTACTCGTTTCTCCTGAGGGCTTTGTTCAGTGGCTTAGGGTCGATGCACAGTCTGACTTTCCCAATGCTCTTTGTTGTTACGACCAAACTGCTTATCCACTCCGTTGGCGTGTCTACTTTAGTGACCACGTCCAGTTTTTTCAACCTCTTCAGCTCGTCCTTCACTTTCTCTTGCACTGCTATCGGCCACTTTCTGCAAGGCATCTTCACTGGAGCAATACTGGGGTCTGTTTCTAGGTGTAATTTCCCTTCTAGTTTTCCTTCTCCTTCAAAGACATCGTTGTACTTTGTGAGCATATCTTTTGCATTTTCCTCCTCTTTCTGATTCGCCGCATATCGTTGCAATGTTCTCTTCATTGATCGTCAACAATTGCATGTGCTGTACAGCTTTCAGTCCCAGTACTGGCTTACAGTCCGTTTTGGTGATCGCGAAGTTGACTTTGTATTTCCTTCTGTTCTTGGGGTTTTTCACTCGCAGCACTATCTCCCCCACAGGCTTCATTTCTGTTCCGTTGAACATCACCAGCTTCCTCTTCGTCTCTTGCAGGTCAGACTTTCTTTCATCTCCTGTGACTTCTCTGTGCAGGCTCTCAGACATCACGTTTGTTGTTGCACCTGTGTCAAGAAGAAATGTTATCGGCATCTCATTTATCAGCATTTTTGCTCGTATGTTTCTCTCCTTTTTTCTGGTTTTGTCTTCGATCCCGAGGATTTCATTATCGCTTTCAGTGTCAGTCTCCTCTTCTTCGAAGTGCCGAACTCTTGTTTTATTTTGATTTTCCTTGGGTGTTCTGCAGCATGAAGCAAAGTGATTATTTCCTCCACAAGCTTTGCATTTTCTTCCAAATGCTGGACATTTCTCTTTTGCTCTTGGGTGCTTTCCACCACAATATCCGCATTTCTCTCTGTACTCTGGCTTGTTTCCTTTGCTATACTGCTTTGCTGTCTTCTTTTCTTTGAAAACTTGGACTTCCTGCGTGTCCTGCGTTTTTCTCATCATTTGGACGGTTTGATGTTGACTTGATTCATGCGCTCTGCACATATCAATACATGCAGTCAATGCCAACTGTCGCACTTCCAGTAATTTTGATCGCAGAGTCTCGTCATGTACACCCAGTACGATTTGATCTCTCAACAGTCTGTCTTCCAGTGTACCATAGTTACAGGTCTTGATCAGTCTCCGCAGTTCTGCTACAAACTGTTCGATAGATTCTCCTGCTGCTTGATGTCTGCAGTTGAATCTGAATGCTTCGTAAGTTTCATTGGTTGAACCCACACAGTATTCTTCGAATTTCTGGAGAACGGTGTCAATGTCATTTCTTTCAGCTTCATTAGCAAATGCCAATCCTTCATAGATGTCCATAGCATCCAGCCCGATGCAAGAAAGAAAAACTGGTTCTGTATGTTGAGTCTTCTTCTGTCTGTGTTGTCACAATTTCATAGCTGTCCCAAAGCCTCTTGAATTTCCTCCAGCTGCTCTGCAGGTTTCCTCCATTCACATCAAGTTTAGGAGGCAAGGGAATCTTGGCATGTCGTCGACTGTCTCTTCTCTCTTCTTGTTCATCTTCCATGGTTGAACTTTAGTCTTCAATATTCTGGATTTTTGTTGGAGTTCGTAATCACGATTCTGACACCATGTTTCGTTCTTTCTACAGCCAACTCGGAAGACAGGGCAATGCTTCTTCGTCTTTACTCGTCACTGTCTGATTCTCAACTGACTATATATACATTTCACAATGAACAGCAATCAGTTATCATTTAAACGAATATCATGCCGTGCTGCTATCCGCACGCTGTTTACTGTCAACACACGTCACAACCAGTCAGCCAGCCAGTCAGTCAGTCAGTCAGTCAGTCAGCCAGCCAGCCAGTCAGTCAGTTAGTTCAGAGACATGGATACAGAGATGGGCACCTCGGTCATCACTCTGTTCCTGCAGGCCTGCAATTATTGCAGTGGACTTTAGTCAGTCATCATCAGCAACATTGGGAAAATTATCTACTGATGGATAGGGTGGGGGCGTCAAAGGGTTAAGTTTCAACAGCTGGTTGATAGGGTGGGGGGAGTCAAAGGGTTAATGGTGACTTGGTGGTATGGCCCTGTGACTGAACAACTTCTGTCATGACTAAGGGGACATAATAATAGTAGTAGTAGTAGTAGTAGTAGTAGTAGTAATAGTAGTAGCTGAGGGCTGGCTCGTAGCCTAGGCCTTCTGGCTTTTTAACGCCCTATCTTTTTTGTTTTACGCTTTCTTCTTCGGGGTCCGAAAAGCATGCCTTAATATTCATACTTGAGCAAATCTGCTTCAGTCTATTTTTTAAAATAAAATTTTGAATTCTGCGTCATCGTCCAGGAAATTTTTGAATTTGTTAATGCTGTTAGTAAATTTAATTTCAAAAGGAATTTTATTCCACAATTTAACAATTCTGTTAGAAAAACAAAACGTTCTTGTGTTAGTATTTCTGTGTTTAACAAATATTTTACCTTCAGCATTCCTTGTTATACTAGCTTGTGGAAAGGAAAAAAATGTTTCAACTGATAGCTTATCCATCCCATTCATTATTTTGTATACCTGTATTAAATCCCCCCTAACCCTTCTACCTTTCAGTGAATGAAGTTTTAAAAACTTAAACCTTTCTTCATAATTCATATTTTTACACTCTATAAGCAACCTAGTTGCCCTTCTTTGTACATTTTCAATCATTTTTGACTGTCTTATCAAATACGAATTTCAAACAACACTTGCGTATTAATAATAGGCAATGAATGTCCTTAGTCAGCTGGGTCACAACAGCATTGCGGGGTCTCTATCGACTGAATGGTGACCCAATGCACGAAATAGGATTTTCGCCACAAAGATATTGCTGAAGGGTTTTTTTGGTGTGTGTAGGGGAGGGGGGAGGGAGAGAGAGGGAGAGAGAGAGGAGGAGAGAGAGGGAGAGAAAGAGACAGAGATGGAGACAGAAAGAGACAGAGAGAGAGAGAGAGAAAGAGAGAGACAGACAGACAAACAGACAGAGAGGCAGAGAGAAAGAGGGACAGAGAGAGAGAGAGTCATGGGAGAGAGGAACTGAAGAGAGAGACAGACAGACAGACAGACAGAAGAGAGGGGGTAAGAAGAAAACAGAGAAAGAGAGAGAAGGAGAGAGAGGGAGGGAGAGAGAGGCAAAGAGACAGAGAAAGAGAGGAGAAACAGAGAGACACGGAGGCAGATAAAGAGAGAAAGAGAGAGGGAGAGAGGAGAACAGAGAGAGAGAGAGAGACAGACAGACAGACAGACAGACAGAGAGACTGAGAGACAGAGGCGCGAGACAGAAAGAGACAAAGACAGAGAGCGAGAGTGAGAGAGAGAGAGACAGACAGAAAGAGAGAGAGACAGACAGACAGATAGAGAGACTGAGAGACAGACAGACAGACAGACAGACAGACAGACAGAGACAGAGACAGAGAGAGAGAGGGGGAAAGAGAAAGAGAGAGAGAGAGAGAGAGGAAAGAGAAAGAGAGAGAGAGAGAGAGGGAAAGAGAGAAAGAGAAAGAGGGAAAGAAAGAAAGAGAGAGAGAACTCAGAACTCAGAACTCAGAAAATGTTTATTGTACATCGGCCTTAGGCCACAATACATGCATGGGGAAGGGGAGGGGAGGAGATCAGGTTTTCTTATACATTCATACAAGTTATACTTTCAAACTGCAGTGAACTCTGTCACATTGTCCCCTTCTATCGTTTACCGTCACATAAGCTGGGATACATTCATCTTTGCATTTACAGTGGTCTTTTCATTTGTATTCTAGTCCATATTCCTTAACTGGCCAGCTAAGAATATTTGTCATTAACCGCATCTATATCATTCATCCAACTGTCAATTTTACAATAACTGGCTATCAGACAAACAAACCATTCAATTAGTGCACAGATCTGACGTTTCTTGTACCCTTCAGTGATCATACAGTTGATCAATATATTCAACCACAGGTACTTGACATAAACACTCAATCCATCAATCGATCAACCAAACAACCAATCAATCAAACAGTCAACCAATCAATTAACCAATCAATCAACTGATTTACCAGTTGATCAATCAAAGAATCCGCCATTCAGCCCGTGATTCAACTGACAAATCAGCTTTCAATTGACTGGGTCAGATGCATCATCCAACTGTACAATCGATATCACTTCAGTAACAATCACTTAACGTAATCAGTCCCTCTCTCAATCAATCAATCGATCAATCATTTAACCAGTTAATCAGTCATCCAGTGACTTAATCGACCAGATAACCTAGAATTTAACTGAGTTCAATATATCAATTTGCAATCGTTACTTCAAATAACGCGAATCAATCATCCATACATTCCATAATTCAATCACTGATCGATCAATAGCTAAAACCATCAATCTATAAATCGATCGGTCGGTGAGCCACCCATCGCCATCAATTAACAAATCATATAATCATTCCGTTGTCAGCTAATCATGCGTTCAGTTTATCAATTTATTCACCAGTGAATCTAAACCAATCAATGGAATTAATGTACAATGAAGTGAAACAAGAAATATATGACATAAGAGCAATTCGACCCCAAAACAGTCGGTTAATTGGGCGAAATTTTTAAAGGATTTAGTCAGCATGCCTATGTGCATACTGCTCTAATCAACAAATAGCCACCGAAGCCACAGCGTATCCAGATACGTTTTCCACGCCATGAATAGGAGAAAAAAATTGTTAAAAGGAGAAGAAAAGTAAATAGTTATGTAGATACTAGCACTAGAATTTCAGACAATAATTAATTTCAATTGTAAGAAAAAAAAAAAGTTTATTTGAATATGAAAGGGGTGCTCATATAGAGACACATGTGCATAGGTGCCTGTGTATTCACATTGACGTTGGTGTACTTATGTGCATATATAGGTGATAGTATCTACATTATGTATATGTGTGGGTACATATGTATATATATCTATGTATGTATATATGTATGAGTGATTATGTATGTGTGCGTGTATATAGATGTGTATGTGTGTATGTGCGTTTATACATAACCTTCAATTCAGTCTATGGCCTGAACCATTGCTAACCGCCGAAGATTGAGTTATCTCTGAACTAAAAGATGCACGAAATGCTAAATATGCGTTGAATGATCATTTGGTATTGTCTCAATGTCAATTGTTTTGGTAAATGAGTGACTGATCTGCGATTAGTCTGATTAATGGATTGGCATTATGAATGTCTGTTTTTGCCAATTAACCGAAAGAGAGAGAGAGAGAGAGAGAGAGAGAGAGAGAGAGAGAGATCCAGCATCACAATATAACAGCTTCATTGTATAAGAGAGCATGGATACTGCTTAGTCAACGGTACAGACAATAAGTCAGTTAATCTGTCTGGGTGTGACTGCTTTCACACAGACTTAACTTACATCTTAGCACACACAGAGACAGAGAGGGAGAGAGAGACAGAGAGAGGAGAGACAGAGACGGAGAGAGAGAGAGAGACAGAGAGAGGAGAGACAGAGACGGGAGAGAGAGAGAGAGACAGAGAGAGGAGAGACAGAGACGGAGAGAGAGAGAGAGACAGAGAGAGGAGAGGGCAGAGACGGAGGGAGAGAGAGAGACAGAGAGAGGAGAGACAGAGACGGAGAGAGAGAGGAGAGAGACAGAGAGAGGGGGAAAAAAAGAAAGATGATTATAAATGATAAGATTAAAACTGGCAGCCAAGGAGTATACATTAACAGTACAACAACAGGAAAGGTGTGTACATTAACAGTACAACAACAGGAAAGGTGTGTACATTAACAGTACAACAACAGGAAAGGTGTGTACATTAACAGTACAACAACAGGAAAGGTGTGTACATTAACAGTACAACAACAGGAAAGGTGTGTACATTAACAGTACAACAACAGGAAAGGTGTGTACATTAACAGTACAACAACAGGAAAGGTGTGTACATTAACAGTACAATAACAGTAAACAGTACAACAACAGGAAAGGTGTGTACATTAACAGTACAATAACAGTAAACAGTACAACAACAGGAAAGGTGTGTACATTAACAGTACAATAACAGTACAACAACAGGAAAGGTGTGTACATTAACAGTACAATAACAGTACAATAACAGGAAAGGTGTGTACATTAACAGTACAATAACAGTACAATAACAGGAAAGGTGTGTACATTAACGTACAATAACAGTACAACAACAGGAAACAGTTGTACATTAACAGTACAATAACAGTACAAAAACAGGAAAGGTGTGTACATTAACAGTACAATAACAGTACAACAACAGGAAAGGTGTGTACATTAACAGTACAATAACAGTACAACAACAGGAAAGGTGTGTACATTAACAGTACAATAACAGTACAACAAGAGGAAACAGTTGTACATTAACAGTACAACAACAGGAAAGGTGTGTACATTAACAGTACAATAACAGTCAATAACAGGAAAGGTGTGTACATTAACAGTGCAATAACAGTACAACAACAGGAAAGGTGTGTACATTAACAGTACAATAACAGTACAACAAGAGGAAACAGTTGTACATTAACAGTACAATAACAGTACAAAAACAGGAAAGGTGTGTACATTAACAGTACAATAACAGTACAACAAGAGGAAACAGTTGTACATTAACAGTACAATAACAGTACAATAACAGGAAAGGTGTGTACATTAACAGTACAATAACAGTCAATAACAGGAAAGGTGTGTACATTAACAGTACAATAACAGGAAAGGTGTGTACATTAACAGTACAATAACAGTACATTAACAGTACAATAACAGTACAAAAACAGGAAAGGTGTGTACAATAACAGTACATTAACAGTACAATAACAGTACAACAACAGGAAAGGTGTGTACAATAACAGTACAATAACAGTACAATAACAGTACATTAACAGTACAATAACAGTACAACAACAGGAAAGGTGTGTACATTAACAGTACAATAACAGTACAATAATAGGAAAGGGGTATACATTAACAGTACAATAACAGGAAAGGGGTGTACATTAACAGTACAATAACAGGAAAGGGGTGTACATTAACAGTACAATAACAGGAAAGGGGTGTACATTAACAGTACAATAACAGGAAAGGGGTGTACATTAACAGTACTATAACAGGAAAGGGGTGGACATTAACAGTACTATAACAGGAAAGGGGTGTACATTAACAGTACAATAACAGGAAAGGGGTGTACATTAACAGTACAATAACAGGAAAGGGGTGTACATTAACAGTACAATAACAGGAAAGGGGTGTACATTAACAGTACTATAACAGGAAAGGGGTGTACAATAACAGTACAACAATAGGAAAGGGGTGTACATTAACAGTACAACAACAGGAAAGGGGTGTACATTAACAGTACTATAACAGGAAAGGGGTGTACATTAACAGTACAACAACAGGAAAGGGGTGTACATTAACAGTACAACAACAGGAAAGGGGTGTACATTAACAGTACAACAACAGGAAAGGGGTGTACATTAACAGTACTATAACAGGAAAGGGGTGTACATTCACAGTACAATAACAGGAAAGGGGTGTACATTAACAGTACAATAACAGGAAAGGTGTGTACATTAACAGTACAATAACAGGAAAGGGGTGTACAATAACAGTACAACAACAGGAAAGGGATGTACAATAACAGTACAACAACAGGAAAGGGGTGTACAATAACAGTACAACAACAGGAAAGGGGTGTACAATAACAGTGCAATAACAGGAAAGGGGTGTACAATAACAGTACAACAACAGGAAAGGGATGTACAATAACAGTACAATAACAGGAAAGGGATGTACAATAACAGTACAATAACAGGAAAGGTGTGTACAATAACAGTACAATAACAGGAAAGAGGTGTACAATAACAGTACAACAACAGGAAAGGGATGTACAATAACAGTACAATAACAGGAAAGGTGTGTACAATAACAGTACAACAACAGGAAAGGGATGTACAATTAAAGTGCAACAACAGGAAAGGTGTGTACATTAACAGTACAATAACAGGAAAGGGGTGTACAATAACAGTACAATAACAGGAAAGGGGTGTACAATAGCAGTACAACAACAGGAAAGGGGTGTACATTAACAGTACAACAACAGGAAAGGGGTGGACATTAACAGTACAATAACAGTACAATAACAGTACAATAACAGGAAAGTGGTGTACATTAACAGTACAACAACAGGAAAGGGGTGGACATTAACAGTACAATAACAGGAAAGGGGTGTACATTAACAGTACAACAGCAGGAAACAGGTGTACATTAACAGTACAACAACAGGAAACAGGTGTACATTAACAGTACAACAACAGGAAACAGGTGTACATTAACACTACAATAACAGGAAAGGGGTGTACATTAACAGTACAACAGGAAAGGGGTGTACATTAACAGTACAACAGGAAAGGGGTGTACATTAACAGTACAACAGGAAAGGGGTGTACATTAACAGTACAATAACAGGAAAGTAGTGTTCATTGTATAATATACATGGTCGACTATCGTGGTCGATAAAGACCAACCCAGCACTTTATTTGTGTACCCTCATGTGGGATCTCAGGCCAAAGTCTGATGCACACAGTCTGCCGTATACTGGACACTCAGTGGAACGCTCTGTAGAGTTGGTTCTGGCCTTTATTGCAGCACGATTTTCCGCTTGGCTGCTTCGTCTTTCATTTTCCTAAGCTTCTGTTCCCTTGCGAATAGCTTGCCTCCATTCATACCTGTTTGTGGCCGTGATTTCCCATTGTTCTTCATCAATGTCACATTTCTGGTGGGATTTTTTTCAGGGTGTCTTTGAGGCGAAGCTTTGGCCGTTAGAAGTACAACATACCGGAATTTTGTTGTTGTTTTTTTTCAAGAGGGATTCATCACGCTTGGACAATTCCATATGCGCTCCACCCCAATCTGCCAGCAATTGTCCGGCAACCTGCTTAGTCTGCGCAAAACCTTATGCGCTGGGCAGGGTATTAAAAAAGGGGAAGGGAGAAGAAGAGATCTATGAAACATTGAGCTGACACCAGCAGAATGATGGAAATAGTCGGGTGGTCAGCAAACAGGCGCTGACCCTGCTCTCTGGCGTCTGCGTGCTCTTCTTACCTCCCACTGCTCCTCTCTCCTCTGCTCGGATGTCTTGATGGCCGAACTGATGGCAAGTTTCCAGCTGCTGCGGTCTGCTGCTACCACTTCGAAGCCTGCTGGTGCAATGCCACCCGCCTTGAGGTCCCGCTTGCACACATCTTTGTAGCGGAGTATGGGCCTTCCCGTGGGTCTGGAGCCAGTAGCAAGCTCGCCATACAAAATGTCTATATCAATATAAAATGCGGTCAACCAGTCAACCATCTGGTGTACTGACATGTTGGTGTATGCAGGCAACCCGTCTTAACCCGTCTTAACCCGTCTTTTACCTGACCGTCCCCCTACCCCCTGGCTCACTCATGAGATTGCCTGTGCAAAACGTGCCCGCCGCAGAGCAGAGCGCCGCTGGCGCAAATCCAAACTCACTGTACATAGGCAACTTTTCCAAGCCTCTAAAACAAAAGTATCCACCCTCATTGCATCTGCAAAAACAAACTATTTCCAAACCAAAATCCTGAATGCCTCTTCTTCAAAAGAATTCTTTACAACCATGAATCATCTCCTTGGCACACGAAAAGATTTACCTCTCCCAACAAAACACACAAATGAAGAACTCCCATCTGTATTCTCCAAGTATTTCACCACCAAAATACAAACTCTTCGTGACAGGCTTGACAGGACACCCTGTCAACCATGCCCACCTGACCCTTCCTTCTTTGGCACACCTCTTACTACTCTTACCCCAGTCTCACAAGAAGAAATTCTCAACACAATCAGATCCATGTCGTTCAAAACCTGCGAACTGGATCCTCTTCCAGGTTCTCTCTACGCCGACTGTCTTCCTACTCTCCTCCCATTCATCACTGACATCATCAACACTTCTCTCCAAACTGGAACTGTCCCAGATTCTTTCAAGTCTGCTATTGTTCACCCTCTCCTCAAGAAATACAATTTAGACCCAAATGAACTGAAAAATTACCGGCCTATTTCTAATCTCTCTTTCTTGTCAAAACTGCTTGAAAAAGTTGTCCTCAACCAACTGAACTCTCACCTGTCTGCCAACAATCTCCTCAATCCTTTCCAGTCAGCCTACCTCCAGTGCCATAGCACTGAAACTGCCTTGCTACACATTCTCAACAATCTCCTCCTTGCAACTGATACTGGCAAAGTCTCTCTCCTCACACTCCTTGATCTGTCTGCAGCCTTTGATACCATTGATCATGGTATTCTCCTTTCTAGACTTCATCATACTTTTGGCATCTCTGACATTGCACTCTCCTGGTTCACTTCTTATCTATCAAACAGAAAACAAACTGTTCTCATCAATGGCACTTACTCTCAACCTGCATACCTGACCTGTGGTGTTCCACAAGGATCTGTCCTTGGCCCTGTTCTTTTCACTCTTTACACCTCCCCCCTGTCCACCATCATCAACTCCCACTCTATAAAACACCACTTCTATGCTGATGACACCCTACTTCAAGACAGTGACTCACCTGACAATATACAGCGCCTCCTGACTCGCACCACTGAGTGTTACTCGGACATCAAAAATTGGATGACATACAACAAACTTCAGCTAAATGATGACAAGACAGAAGCTATCCTCCTTGGCACCCGGCAGAAACTTTCTCAGCTGCCTCCTCTTTCTCTCCCATTATGTAACACATCAGTCCCAATTTCTGATTCAGCTAAAAACCTTGGTGTCTGCATTGACTCTACCCTCTCCATGAACAACTTTGTTTCTCAAACTGCCAGATCTTGCTACTATCACCTCCATCGTAAAAGCCTTATCAGGAAGTATCTCTCTGTTGAAACAACTGCAAAACTCGTTCTCTCCTTCATAATGTCTCGCATTGACTATTGCAATTCACTCCTGTCCGGTCTTCCTGCCTCCACCACTCACATCCTACAGCGCATTCAAAACAATGCTGCACGCCTTGTACTCAAAAAGAAAAAAGCTGACCACATATCTCCTCTCCTGGCACAACTTCACAGGCACCCTGTATCAAAGCGCATACAGTACAAACTAGACATCATGTGCTACAAAAGCCTCAATAACGCAGCCCCCGATTACCTGTCAAGTCTACTTGAGATCTATGTTCCCTCACGTACCCTCCGCTCTGCCTCCGATCCTCTGACTTTTCGCTTTCCACGCACTAAGCTCAATACCTATGGTCCACGAGCCTTCTCTGTTTCTGGTCCACTCTCCTGGAACAAACTTCCTCTCTCAGTCCGTCAGCAACCTACTTTTGTCTCCTTCAAGTCCGCTCTCAAAACTCACCTTTTCTCCTCTGCCTAAAATCCTGACCTCACTCAATCCCCTCTGCAGCCTGTCTTCACTCGGAGGGGAATCACATTGCAATATATAATTGTATATAATATGCTCTATAATTTTCCATTGTTTTTGTTCTTTCTCCCGATTTATAGCCGTGTGTGTGGTGTGTGTGTGTGTGTGTGCGTGTGCGTGTGGTGTGTGTGTGTGTGTGTGTGTGTGCGTGGGTGCGTGTGTGTGCGTGCGTGGTGCGTGTGTGTGCGTGCGTGCGTGTGTGTGCGTGCGTGCGTGTGTGTGTTTCAGCGCTTAGATTTGATTTTATCAAGATTTTGCGCTATATAATATTGTAATTATTATTAATTATTTTATAACCAGTCAACCGTCTGGTAACTGACATGTTGCGTATGCAGTCACCAGTCAACATTGGTGCTGACTGTTGCTGTTTGCAGTCAACCAGTCACCATTGGTTGCACTGACATGTTGCTGTATGCAGTCAACCAGTCAACCATCTGGTACACTGACATGTTGATGTATGCAGTCAACCAGTCAACCATCTGGTACACTGACATGTTGCTGTATGCAGTCAACCAGTCAACCATCTGGTGTCACTGACATGTTGCTGTATGCAGTCAACCAGTCAACCATCTGGTGTACTGACATGTTGCTGTATGCAGTCAACCAGTCAACCATCTGGTCACTGACATGTTGATGTATGCAGTCAACCAGTCAACCATCTGGTACACTGACATGTTGCTGTATGCAGTCAACCAGTCAACCATCTGGTACACTGACATGTTGCTGTATGCAGTCAACCAGTCAACCATCTGGTACACTGACATGTTGCTGTATGCAGTCAACCAGTCAACCATCTGGTGTACTGACATGTTGTGACAGTCAAACCAAGTCAACATCTGTGACATGAAAGTTGCTGTACTGCAGCAACCAGTCAACCACGTACACAATTCTTCAGCAACCACAACCAACCAAGATAACAACATTTCAGATGCAGTCACAAACCACAACAACAATACATGTACTACAAATCTAACAACAACAAAAAACAAACAACACAACCAAACCAACCAACAAACCCAACCAAAAACCAAACAAACCAATCAACCAACCAACCAACCAACCAACCAACCAACCAACCACCAACCAACCAACAACCAAATCCAACCATACCAACCAACCAACCAACCATCCAACCAACCAACCAACCATCCAACCAACCAACCAACCAACCAACACCAACAACCAACCAACTTCCAACCAACCATCCAACCAACCAACCAACCAACCAACCATCCAACCAACCAACCAACCATCCAACCATCCAACCAACCAACCATCCAACCAACCATCCAACCAACCAACCAAACCATCCAACCAACCAACCAACCAATCAACCAACCAACCATCCAACCATCCAACCATCCAACCAACCAACCAACCATCCAACCACACAACCAAAACCAACCAACCACCAACCACCAACCAACCAACCACACCAACCACCAACCAACCAACCAACCAACCATCCAACCATCCAACCAACAACAACCATCCAACCAACCAACCACCACACCAACCATACCAACCAACCAAACAACCAATCAACCAACCAATCAACCAACCAACTCCACCAACCAACCAACCAACCAACCAACCAACCAACCAACCAACCACCACAACCAATCAACCAACCAATCAACCAACCAACCTTCCAATCAACCAACCAACCAACCAACCACCCAACCACCCAACCACCCAACCAACCAAAGACAACAACAACAACAACAACAAAAATATACAACCCCCCAAGCAGGAAACAATGAAAACCCCGGACGGACAAACAAACAAACAAACAAACAAACAAACAAACCCCAGACGGACGGACAACAAACAAACAACAAACAAACAAACAAACAAACAAACCCGGACGGACAAACAAACAAACCCGGACGGACAAACAAACAAACAAACAAACAAACCCAGGACGGACAAACAAACAATGAAATAAACAAACAACAACAAACAAACAACAAACAAACAAACAAACAAACAAACAACAAACCGGACGGACAAACAAACAAACCCGGACGGACAAACAAACAAACAAACAAACAAACAAACCGGACGGACAAACAAACAAACAAACAAACAAACCCGGACGGACAAACAAACAATGAACAACAAACAAACAAACAAACAAACAAACCCGGACGGACAAACAAACAAACAAACCCGGACGGACAAACAAACAAACCCGGACGGACAAACAAACAAACAAACAAACAACAAACAAACCCCGGACGGACAAACAAACAATGAAACAAACAAACAAACCCGGACGGACAAACAAACAAACAAACAAACAAACCGGACGGACAAACAAACAAACCCGGACGGACAAACAAAAAACAAACAAACAAACCCAGGACGGACAAACAAACAATGAAATAAACAAACAAACAAACAAACAAACAAACAAA
>JAPXFY010000032.1:366484-368984 GCA_030674185.1 Monoplex corrugatus | reverse complement strand
CGGGGGGCCGGGCCACATCCAGGTCATGACTCCTGGATGCCCTTCTGCTGTTGTCCATTTTTTTTTTTTTTCCCACGCCGGGGATCGAACCTGGGCGATTCTGCGCTTCAGAACTGCGGTACGCGGTTTTACCAATGTGCTAACGGGGCACACATCATCTGTAGGGAATTTAATCCTTATGAAGTTCACTTTTTTGGTTCCGCCTTGCCCAGATCCAGCTTGAGCTCCTTTCTGCTGCCTCTGCCATCGCTTTAAGGGCTCTAGTCCTCTTCTTCCCAGAAATGGCGAGTTGTTTCATGAGATCATAAGCGGAGGTGCCCACAAACCCTCTTGCCCCGACCTCTATGGCGAAGATTTTGACCCGCAGACCTGCTTTCTTCAGGGTGCTGGCAAGACCGGCGTATTTTTCGGTCTTGTAGATATGTGCTTCTTCCATTCTGCTTTCGTATGGCACAGTGAGTTCTATCAGAATCACTTGTTTCGAGGAGTCAGAGTGGAGAGCGATGTCTGGTCTCATGCCTGTCTTGCTGATGACATCTGGGTAATTTCTCCACTCTGGGAGGTCTGCTGTACACTCCCAGTCGACTGCTCCATCCAGAAGACCCTTTGGCAATGTGCTGGTTGTCATAGCACTTTCGGGCCAGACCTGTTTCCCTCCTGCTTTGTAGAACGTTGTCATAGCAATTGGTGCGTTTGGGGTCATGGTTTTTTCGCTAACCACATCTGTGATCACTTTCAGAACTTGGTTGTGCCTCCATGTATACCTTCCTTGGGCTAGCGCTACTTTGCAAGAGCTTAGGACATGTTCCACTGTTTGTTCTTCTGACAGAGCGGACATGCTGGGTCGTCTGATTTCCCCCATTTCACTAAGTTTGCATTCGAGGGGAGCAGGTCATATACAGATCTGAGGAGGAAGCTTATCCTTAGAGGAGCCATGTGCCACATATCGTTCCAGCTGAGACTTCTTTGGAGTGCACTGTCCCATGTTGTCCATTGCCCCTGTTGACCTTGCTGGACTGCCTTCTGCACTCTTTTGACATCTTCTTCTTCCTTCAACTCCTGTATGATCATGTCTCTTTTTTCCTTCCCTTTGGCTTTGGACCACCACTGCATTTTTGTTGCTCCCAGTCCCTGTCTGTTGGTTTGCGTGTGTCCAATTATTTCTTTGATGCTGAGGTTTCTCTTGGCATTGTTTACAGCCTCTTGGACTTTCCACTTTCTGCCAGTTCTCAGCTTTGGATGAACTGATCTCACGATATTGTCTTCCGATTCCTCCAGCATGCTCAACAGTCTTGCTTTTCCAACTTTGTATTCCTCCACTATGGATTTGAGAGGTAGCTTCAGCATTGCTTGACGACAGTAGAATGCAACATCAGTGAGACCAGGTGGGACACCGAGCCATTTTCTTGTGTATTTGTTGATTTTGGCTTCCATTGCTTCCACTGTGCTGGTGCAAATGTCATAGATTAGCAGTGGCCACAGCAGCTTTGGTATCAGCATGAACTGTAGACACCAGACTTTGTATTTGCCTGGCAGTCCGCAGTTATCTATTTTCTTCAGGCCTTCTTCTGCTGTTTGCTTGGTTTCACATCCCCTTTGTGTGTCTTTCAGGGAGTCATCATACCATCTTCCGAGACTTTTTACTGGCTCTTCTGTGACAGTGGGGATGGCTTGGTTGGCTACCATGAATTTGACTGAATCTGCCACTTTTCCTTTTCGCAGTGAGAGACTTCGGGATTTCTTAGGTTTGAACCTCATTCTTGAAGAGGCCACCAGCTCATCCAGCTGCTTTAAGATTTGGTGTGTCTCTTCCTCATCCGTGGACAAGACTGTTGTGTCATCCATGAAAGCTTTCAGAGGAGGCATCTGGTATCCATCTCCCAGATTCACTGGACCTGAAGTCTTCATTGCAGCTTTCAAGATGACTTCCATTGCCAACACGAACAGTATGGGAGAGATTGCACAGCCCATTGCAATGCCCACCGCTAGGTCTATCCAGTCCGTGGTGTATTTTTTGGTAGAGAACCGCATTGAGAACCCTTGGAAATACTTCCTCAGCATTGTTCGGATGTTTTCTGGGATGTGATACATTTCAAGAGCCAGCTGGATCATATCGTGTGGAACTGATCCATATGCATTCGCCAGATCAAGCCAAACTACGTCAGTGTCTCTCTTCTCTGTTCTTGCTTTTTGGATGGCATCCCAAATCAACGTGGCATGTTCCAAGCATCCAGGCATTCCTGGTATGCCTCCCTTTTGGACTGACATATCCAGATACTTGTTTTCAGTCAGGTATTTTGTCAATCTTGCTGCCATAACAGAGAAGAAGATTTTCCCCTCGACGTTCAGAAGTGATATTGGCCTGAACTGATTGATGCTGCTGGAGTTCTGCTCCTTCGGAATGTACACTCCTTCAGCTCTCATCCATTGGTCGCTGATCTTCTGGTTCCTCCATGCTGATCGAATCATCTTGTGGAGCCACTCGAGCACTTTTGGGCAT
>JAPXFY010000032.1:356484-358984 GCA_030674185.1 Monoplex corrugatus | reverse complement strand
GAATGGATAAGAGCTCAGACAACATTGCAGTTTCCTTTTGGCACGTGTTTGGGGATTTGCCGATTTGCAATGGGCGGCCCAAGGAAGACAATTTCCACACGAAATTGTCGAATCTTCAGCAGGGTCTCTCTGACGACGCAGGCAAGGTAGCGACAAAATTCGCTTTGCACGTGCAAGGCAAGCCCTTTTTGAACACTACTCCAGCCAAAGTTGCCCGCAGACGAGGATAAAAAGGACCCGTTCTTGGTTCGTTTTAACCATGCTTGCAAGACGACGGATGACGGATGAGCAGCGGGGGAGAGCCCTCGCTCTGCTTGATGAAGGCCTAGCGCAGCGGGAAGTTGCTAGACGACTTGAAGTGTCGCATTCCACAATCCAGAGACTGCTGGAGCGCTTCAATGAGACTGGAGCAGTCCAGGAAAGGCGTCACACGGGTCGACCCAGAGTAACGACAAGACAGCAAGACCGCTACCTTGCCCTCTCCGTCCTGAGGGAAAGGGCATCCACTGCGGTGACCTTGAGGGGTCAGCTGAGGGACGCAACAGGTGCTAACATCAGCTGTAGCATGGTGAGAAGATGGCTACATGAGGCAAACTTGAGGTCACGGAGACCGGCCGTCCGACCCGTGCTGTCACCGGTCAACAGAGTGCGCCGCATGACCTGGGCCAGGGAGCACGTGACCTGGACAAGGCAACAGTGGGCCCGGGTCTTGTTTTCGGATGAGTCCAGGTTCACCCTGACCTTTAACGATGGCCGGGCTCGGGTGTGGCGACGTCAAGGGGAGAGGTTCGCTGACGCCACTGTCCAAGAGCATAACCGGTACGGCGGCGGGTCGGTGATGGTGTGGGGTGGCATGAGCCGTGGTACCCGGACCCCCCTGCTCCCCATTGACGGCATCCTGAACAGGGTCCGGTACCGGGACGAGGTTCTGGCGGCCGTGGCACTGCCTGCGCTTGTGGACCTTGGTCAAGGCGCCATCTTCCAGGATGACAATGCACCTGCGCATCGAGCACGCCTTGTGACCGACTTCCTGGAGCAGCATGAAGTCGTCCGTATGGCCTGGCCAGCGTGCTCACCTGACCTGAACCCAATTGAACACCTCTGGGATGTGCTCGGGAGGCGCATCAGGGACAACCACCCCCCACCGGGCACCCTGGCCAGGCTGGTCGACATCCTGCAGATCGAGTGGGCGGCCATCCCTCAGGACACACTCCGTACCCTTGTGGGGTCGATGCATCGGCGCTGTGAAGCATGCATCCAGGCTCGGGGCGGACACACGCGATATTGAAAACAGATTGGCCAAATCTGACACTTTCTGTTTTTTGAAAAGGGGGGGTTGTTCCTTTAAATGCATGTGCTGTTCACTAATGGGTCATTGTGCTAATTTCTTTTTCCAAAACAGGTGTGGAAATGATGAAATAAAACATAGAATCAATTCTAAACATTGTCAATTATTTCAACTTAAAATTAGAGAGGAAGGAAGAAGTGGCCCTTAAATTATGATTAGGAATATATTACAATGTGATTCCCCTCCGAGCGTAGACAGGCTAAAGAGGGGATTGAGTGAGGTCAGGATTTTATGCAGAGGAGAAAAGGTGAGTTTTGAGAGCGGACTTGAAGGAGACAAAAGTAAGGTGCTTCAGGGAATCAGGTCTGATGACCGCAGGGAAAGACCTGCTGGCTGCTCGGAAAGACGGCGAACTCGGGATCCCGTTCGGGGCATGTCAGACCTTGCTGAACAGCAAAATGGGCTGTGTCTGGAGCATCACGCCTAGCCACTTTCCTTGGACGTTCAAACAACCCCTGCAGTTGGAGTAAGACAACATTAGGAGCTTCCGACTGCTAAGTGTCGAGACTATAGTAAGGGGAAAGATGCTGGCAGCTATGCCAGCTGGTGGCAGGGCGGGCTGCCCGTAAGAGAGATGAGGACCAGAATGGGGCGAGAGAGGGGTCTTCCATTCTGTCTTGGTCCAGAGGCTGGGCTGGACCTGGTTGGTGCATGTTGTGTGGCTGTGTCCCGGGGTTTGTCATCTCCCCACCTTGCCATTCGGTTTGTAAACAAGGTAACTGATGACTGGGTCTGAATGGGTCATGCAACGCATGGACAACCCCCCTTTGCTTGATAAAATGACTGTCGAGTGGCATCGGGATCTTGGGAGGTGAGTGAGTGTCCGGAGAGTGGCGAGGCATTGGTGCTGTGGGTCCGATCCGCACCCTCGTGGTGTTTCGTTTTAAACAGAGTTACTGAACTTGGTGAAGCCTTCAGCAATGAAGGAAGAGAGAAACACAATCCTATTAGACCATGAGGGGAAGTTGGGATATATGTATATATGATATAATGAGAGAAATGGAGGACAGATCAATCCATACGATTGTCCTGTGTATGGGTGGTTACTTCTTTTGACACAGCCGTGGACACAAGATCTGATATCTTGAGTTCAATCCCAGCCCGCAACATTAAACACTGCACTGGTCTGTTGGCTGTCCATCTGAATGTTTC
>JAPXFY010000032.1:348984-351484 GCA_030674185.1 Monoplex corrugatus | reverse complement strand
TGTCTGTCTGTCTGTCCCTCTGTTCGTCTGTCTGTCCCTCTGTTCGTCTGTCTGTCTGTCTGTCCCTCTGTTCGTCTGTCTGTCCCTCTGTTCGTCTGTCTGTCCCTCTGTTCGTCTGTCTGTCCCTCTGTTCGTCTGTCTGTCTGTCTGTCCCTCTGTTCGTCTGTCTGTCCCTCTGTTCGTCTGTCTGTCCCCTGTTCGTCTGTCTGTCTGTCTGTCCCTCTGTTCGTCTGTCTGTCCCTCTGTTCGTCTGTCTGTCTGTCTGTCCCTCTGTTCGTCTGTCTGTCTCTCTGTCTGTCTGTCCCTCTGTTCGTCTGTCTGTCTCTCTGTCCCTCTGTTCGTCTGTCTGTCTCTCTGTCCATGTCTTTGATTCTCTCCCACACACACTTATGCGCGCACGACTGCATGCAGAGTCGACCTTAAATAGTGAGCTTAGGTAAGTTTGCTTTGGGCCTAAGCAGACTTAGAAAAGACAATCTCTGGGCGTGGACACTCAAAAGGTAGGTAATCCTGCGCTGACGTATTTCCTCCCTTTACCAACATTTGGTTTCCGTTTGAGTTTTCATCATCATCATCATCATCATCATCATCATCATCATCATCATCATCATCATCATCATCATCATCATCATCATCATCATCATCATCATCATCATCATCATCATCGTCATCATCAGGTGCCCTGCCGCATGGCGTTGGCGACCATGGACTTCCAACCATCTCTATCTCTTGTTGTCCCCAGCATCTCCCCCACCCTCCTCATCCCCAGCCACTCTGCAAGTCCGTCCGGCATTCTCTCCCTGGGTCTACCTGGTGCTCTCTTTCCCTCCAGCTTTCCCGTTGTGACCAGGTGCTCCAAAAACCCCTTCCTCATAAAATGGCCTATAAATGTTGCTTGTCTTTACCTAATCTTCCTTATGAGTGATCTACTTGTGTCTACCTCCATGAAGACTGTCTCGTTTGTTTTCTTTGCTGTCCATGGAACTCTCAACATTCTTCTGAGAAACCACATCTCGGCTGCCTCAATCTTGTTCTGGTTTTGCTTGTTGACTGTCCACGCCTCGCATCCGTACAACAGTATTGGTTCTATATAACATTCAAGGATTCTCTTTCCGATGTTAATTGATAGGCATTTGTTGGTAAGAATGCTTGTCATCTTCTTGAATGCTGTTTTGGCTTGGCCGATTCTGCCAGCTATTTCCGATGTGCATCTGCCGTCTGATGAAATGACCGTTCCCAGGTATTTGAACTTATTAACCTGTGTCAAGGTTGTGCCATTTGCTGTTATTTTGCAGGAGGGGATTTCATGTTTTTTACTGATCACCACGACTTCAGTCTTCCGGCTGTTTAGTTCCAACCCCTTACCTTTGCTTTCTATTTCTAGTATATTCACAAGGTTTTGTAGGTCCCTTTCATTTTCTGCAATTAGCACGGTGTCATCTGCGTACCGAATGTTGTTTATCATTTTCCCTCCAACCAGGGTCCTCTTCTAGGTTTCTCATGATGTTTTCGCTGTATAGTGAAAACAGATCTGGTGACAAAACACAACCCTGTTTTCATTTTAGTTTCTCAAAATGACGTCTCCGTGTTCGGAATGAATTCCATATGCACTGACGTCACAGGTGCCATGTGATGGCTAAGGCACAACCCTTAAAGCTTCGCATAAACCCATGAGCTGGCCACATCCTGAGGTCCTACCTAACCTATGTTTTACCTAGTCTATATGTTATACTAGTATTGTTTCAGCCTTTCACTGGAATAATCTTGGTTACATGTAAATGACATGTGTATTGTGTAACTTACCTTCAGAAAAAGGAACTTGTACATAAAAAAAATTAAAAAATCAAAGGTCTGAATCACACACAACTGTCTATCCTGTATAAACTCGTCTCACATGTCAGACAACCCCCCCCCCCCCCCCACACACGTCAATGCCCAAAGCCATCGTCATCAACAAGGTGAAGACAATATTTTCTTAATCATAGATAAGTGAGTGAGTGAGTGGGGTGAGTGAGTAAGTGAGTGAGTGAGTGAGTGGGTGAGTGAGTGAGTGAGTGAGTAAGTGAGTGAGTAAGTGAGTGAGTGAGTGAGTGAAGTGAGTGGGTGAGTGAGTGAATGAGTGGGTGAGTGAGTGAGTGAGTGAGTGAGTGAGTGAGTGAGTGAGTGAGTGAGTGAGTGAGTGAGTGAGTGAGTGAGTGAGTGAGTAAGTGAGTGAGTGAGTAGTAAGTGAGTAAGTGAGTGAGTGAGTGAGTGAGTGAGTGAGTAAGTGAGTGGTATTGTAAAATCTGTCACTGGAACAATCTTGGTTACATGTAATAACGTGTGTATCTCCCTATCTTACCTTCACAGAAAAGAACAGATAGATAAATTAAATATTTAATCAAAGGTCTGAATCACAACACAACTAACCACTAAGAAATCGTTTACCAACAAGCACTCTTAGGACACCATAAGATACACTGTGAAACCATAGCCTGTGTCTTGTGCAGTGATCTGTCTA
>JAPXFY010000032.1:328984-331484 GCA_030674185.1 Monoplex corrugatus | reverse complement strand
CCACTCAATGTAAACCGATACTGTAAAGACTTAGACACCAATAGCTATGGACAATTATTGTTGAATATGTGTGCTGCCTTTGATTTGTCTATATTAAATGGAGTGTGTCATGGCGACCAGCAAGGTTGCTACACCTTCATATCTGACAATGGATGCAGTGTCAATGATTATTTTTTTGATTTCTTGTGATTTATATGCTTTATTGCATGATTGCTGTGAGCTAAAAGTAACTAATAGAATAGACTCTGATCATATGCCTGTGGAATTTTGCTTTCGTTTTGAGGAAGATGCACATGACAAAAATCAACAAGACCGAACCTTCAGATTGGAAAAGTTTGTGTGGTGTGATCATAATGCTGATGTTTATATTAACAACAATAATTCACAGGAGTTTCAAGATAGGATAAATAGAGCAATTAATATGATAGAGGTTGATATCAATCATGCCTTAGATGTATTTAATATGTGTATCAAGGATGCTGGTGAATGTATGAAAAAAGAGATAAAAGTGAATGAAAGGAAACCAAAAGATTGGTTTGACAATGAGTGTCATCAAAGTAAAAGGAATGTACGTAGATTACTTAATAAATTTACTCCACCCTTGGATAATGGAGATCGTGACCTGTATTGTAGGGCTAGACGAGAATACAAATACTTGTTAAAGACAAAAAGAAAACAATATAATAATGCGATATTACAGAATTAACTGATTCAGTAAAAAATCAAAAACAGTTTTGGGACAAAGTTCATAAAGAAGAAACAACCTGCTAACAGTATTGATGTCAATGCTTGGTTTGAACATTTCAAAACACTTTTAGATAAAGACATTGATAATAATAATGAACCACAGTTAGTATTAGAGGGAGAAGATGAGGAGGAGGAAGATTATTTAAACCGCCCTATATCAAAAGAAGAAGTATTGCTAGCAATCAGAAGGATAAAATATCGTAAAGCTGCAGGACCAGATGGAATAACAGGAGAATTGTTAAAACATGCATGTAGAAATGACTTGATTCTGAACTTCTTTGTTACATTCTTCAACTCTTTATTTAAAAGAGGCGTTTATCCAGAAAATTGGACAGAATCTATAGTCTTACCTCTCTACAAAAAAGGTAATTCAAATGACCCTAATAATTATACAGGAATTTCCTAATAATTATACAGGAATTTCACTAAATGACGCAAGCAGCAAAATGTATAGTACCATTATCAATCGAGGATTACAAGAATGGGTTGAAATGAATATCACCGGAGAATACCAAACAGGCTTCAAGCGTAATTACTCAACTATTGATCACATATATACTTTGATGGCCTTTGTTCAAAAACAGTTCTCTTTAAATCGCAAATTGTATGTTGCTTTCATAGACTTTGAAAAAGCCTTTGATTCTATTAATAGAAGTATTATGTGGTCTATTTTATTCAAAGCTGGTGTACATGGAAAATTGCTGAAATGTATTATGAGCATGTATGCGTGTGTGAAAGCCAGAGTTAGATGTGGAAGCAATATGTCTGACTATATTCATTGTACTTCTGGTGTGAAACAAGGTGATGTATGTAGTCCTGTCCTTTTTTCACTTTTTATTAATGAATTAACATTAGAAGTCGTGAGAAATGGAAGGCATGGTGCACAATTTACAAATGATATTTTAGAACTGCTCATTCTTCTTTTGGCTGATGATGTCGTTTTGCTATCTGAGACGGTTATAGGGTTACAAACGCAGTTGAATTCGTTGTATTCTGCTGCTGCTAAACTTAAATTGAAGGTTAATATGACAAAAAGCAATATTGTTGTGTTTAGAAAGGGAGGGTATTTAAGTATACAGGAAAGATGGTTGTATGGTGGGGTAATAATGCCTGTAGTAAATGTATATAAATATCTTGGGATCTATTTTTCAACTAAACTGAGTTTCAATGTAGCCTGTAAAGATCTTGCCAGCCGAGGTAAGCGTGCTCTACTTTGTATAATGCAAAAACTGTCAGCCCTAGAAAATAATTCATTTGAATTATTTATCAAGCTTTTTGATTCCCAAGTGCAACCAATTATACAATATGGGGCAGAAATTTGGGGTTTGTACAATGACGCTGTCTTCTGTGAAAATGTCCATCTTTTTGCATTGAAAAAGTTTTTAGGAGTTACAATGAAAACGCCAAATGACCTGGTTTATGGTGAAACTAATAGGTTTCCAATATATTTGAATTTTGTCATAACGAGTATTAAGTATTGGTTGAAAGAAACACAGATGAACAATTCTAGGTTGCCAAGGAAGGCTTATAATATGTTGTATGCGTTAGATGCTAGGGGAAAGTCAAACTGGGTATCTAAAGTAAGAATTAAGTTACATGAGTTAGGGTTTGGTTATGTCTGGTTAAATCAAGGTGTGGGAGATGTATTTTGTTTTATCCGAACACTTCGAGAAAGGCTTATTGACTGCAGGTGGCAGGAATGGACAAGTCATATCCAGGAGAAAGGCTTATTGACTGCAGGTGGCAGGAATGG
>JAPXFY010000032.1:308984-323984 GCA_030674185.1 Monoplex corrugatus | reverse complement strand
TTGGCCATGTGTCACGTACAAGAACACAGACATCATGCCAACCATTTTTCAAAGGGAAAACAGAGGCAAAAAGAGGACAGGCAGACCTCCAGTTTCATACATGGAGAACATAACCAACATCAGTGGCCTAAATATTCAAGAAATTGTCGACAAAAGTCAGGACATAGCCATGTGGAGGTGAGTGGTTATGTCACAGAGTGCAGCAGCCAACACTGAACCCATACAGAACTATGGCACAACACTGAACCCATACAGAACTAGGCACAACACTGAACCCATACAGAACTATGGCCAACACTGAACCCATACAGAACTACGGCACAACACTGAACCCATACAGAACTATCGGCCAACACTGAACCCATACAGAACTATGGCCAACACTGAACCCATACAGAACTACTGGCCAACACTGAACCCATACAGAACTAGGAATGACAACAAACACTGAACCCATACAGAACTACGGCCAACACTGAACCCATACAGAACTACGGCCAA
This sequence comes from Monoplex corrugatus, assembly GCA_030674185.1. NCBI lineage: Eukaryota > Metazoa > Mollusca > Gastropoda > Littorinimorpha > Ranellidae > Monoplex > Monoplex corrugatus. Next base: position 323,483 of record JAPXFY010000032.1, on the reverse strand, counting down.
CACTGAACCCATACAGAACTACGGCCAACACCATGAACCCATACAGAACTACGGCACAACATCTACAGCCAACACTGAACCCATACAGAACTACGGCACAACATCTACAGCTTGTGGGATATAGTCACCTGATAGAAATAGCCAGCAGAACTGGCCTAAGCTAAAGACAGCATTCAAGAAAATGAAAAAGCGTTCTTGCCAACAAATGCTTAACAATTGACACCAGGAAGAGAGTTCGTCAGTGTTATACAGAACCCATATTGGTTTACGGATTGAAGCGTGGACAGTCTACCAGCAAAGCCAGAACAAGATTGAGGCAGCCGAGATGTGGTTTCTAAGAAGAATGTTGATAGTTCCATGAGCAGCAAAGAAAACAAATGAGACAGTCTTGAAAGAGGCAAACACAAATAGAAAATTAATGGAGAAATTACGATAAGACAAGGAACTCCACCCTCAACCGTGACTGGGGCCGACACAACCTGCCATCGGTGTACTCCTCACTTATTCAGTCGCACTGTCGTGAGTTCGCTCACGGCAGTGCGCACTGAAGCCAGTTCTCAACCCAGCAGTTGCGCTGAAGAAGTCGGCCGGATCGCCGACGAAAGCTACCAGTAAGTAGCTATTTTGTCACTGAGAGACAGGTTCAGCCAGGTAGCCATTATACGATAAGACAACGCAGGGGGGAAAATCATGTCCACTGTGGAGCATTCTGATCGAAAGCCACACTGGGACTCAGGGAAGATACGTGCATTAGATCCAACACGACTCGGACGTCCAGTTTGCCTTCGATGTTCAGTAAGGAAATGCCCCCATAGTTGTTACAGTCACGTGTGTTGTCTCCCTTGTTCTTATACATGTAGAGGGTGACGATCTTTGCATCTCTCATGTCTTGTGGTACTGATCCTTCTCTCCAACACTAACAGAGAATATCGTGTAGATCTCGGTGGAACCTCCAGTGATTAAGAAAACATTGTCTTCACCTAGTTGATAGACAGCTGAGCATTTATGCATTGGCTGGATGGGGGGGGGGGGGGGGGGGGGGGGGCGTTTATACAGAATAGGTAGCTGTGTTGTGATTCAGACCTTTAATCATATTTATTTATTTTACTGTTACATATATGTTCTGTTTTGAAGGTAAGATAACATACACATCTACACATGTCCTCTTTTTACATAATAAAAATAAATAACCTAAAGACTTCTGTGAGGGTATAGAGAGGGTGTGTGGGTGTGTGGGTGCGTGCGTGTGCATGTGTATGTGTATGTTGTGTGTTGACTCCGCGCACATGCGTGTGTGTGTGCGTGCGGGTGTGGTGTTATGTGTGCGCGCGCGCGCGGTGTGTGTGTGTGTGTGTGTGTGTGTGTGTGTGTGCGTGTGTGTGTGTGCGTGTGTGTGTGTGTGTGTGTGGGTGTGTGTGTGGGTGGGGGGGGGGGTCGGCTGTTGCTTGTATATGTGTTTCTGTCGGCTGACTTAAAAAGTGTAACCTTGTCCTCTTAGTCTACATACTCATTTTATTGTATTTAACTCATTTTGATTTTAATGTGCATATCGCATTGCATCTTTAATCAAATTTTTCTATACCTACCAATGTTGTTTGTCAATGAGTATTGCCCTTTTTGTCCATTGTTAAAAGTCCTAACCAAGGCATCTGACTCTTATGATGTGCTTTTTTAACCGTATATTTTTAGAATTAGTCATAATCTTTGATATTGTGTTCGACAAAGAGGGAGGGGGAGAGAGAGTGAGAGGAAGGAGAGGGGAGAGAGGGGTGAAAGAGAGAGTGAGAGAGAGTAAGAGCATGTGTGTACATTTGTTTATGCGTTCTTGTTCCTGTATGTATTTTAATGTGAATGCCAAAACAATTTCCCATTGTGATGTTCTGGGCTAAATAAAATCTTGTATCTTGTATCTTGCTCTAGTGGTAGGCTCATAAAATACCAATATTAAGTATAGACTAGGTAAAACATAGTCAAAGTAGGGCCTCAGAACCTGGCCAGCTCACAGGTTTATGTGCAGGCTTAAGGCTTGTGCCATGATCACAATACACATGGCATCTGTGACGTCAGTGCATATGGAATTCGTTCCGAGCGCGGAGACGTCGTCTTGAGAAACTGAAACTGAAACTGAAATAGTGTAGGGGCTGCAGGAGGGTGTTACTGCAGTGCTTGATGAGGTCTGGGGGGATGCCATCATTACCAGCTGCTTTCCCACAGGCCTAGCTGCTAAACTGTTTTGCGAAATTCTAGTGTTGGTTTAGCATCTAGCTCCTCCATGATGGGCAGAGGTTCCGTGGCACCGAGGGCTGAGGTAGCAATGAAGTTGTCCCCGGAGTACAGCTCTGAGTAGTGTTCCACCAATCTCTGTTTCAGTTTCAGTATCTTAAGATGACGTCTCCGTGCTCGGAATGAATTCCATACTCACTAACGTCACAGGTACCACGTGATGGTCATGGCACAAGTCTTTAAGCCTGCACATAAACCCATGAGCTGGCCAGATCCTGAGGACCTGCCTACATGTAGACTATATCACCAATCTCTCCGTCTGCTTGCCTTTGTCAGTGATCACTTCCCTACTGGTGGATCCGAGGAAGACTCAAGAACCCACGGCAGTTGAAAATCGTGAAGAGCAGGGCAATCGCCCGGCTGTCCTGGTATAGAACAGTGGAGAGACAGGTTGATTTCCCAGGTCCCTCCCCTTGAAGGTCAATTAGTCATCTTGCCTTTAGAAGTATTGGTCTAAAAGACCGTGGCGCTGCAATGTGGCGACACCCGATCAAAAGGGAACACAGCCCACTTTCCACATGGTGAATCCACTGTCAGAAAAGAAATGAGTATGAAAATGGAAATTGAGTCATCCACTTAACAGAGTTGTACTCAATTTTGTCTTCAAACAGAAACAAGTTGAGTCATCCACTCAACAGAGTTTTACTCAATTTTGTCTTCCTTACCAACACCAAACAGAAACAAATTGAGTCATCCACTTAACAGAGTTTTACTCAATTTTGTCTTCAAACAGAAACAAGTTGAGTCATCCACTCAACAGAATTTTACTCAATTTTGTCTTCCTTACCAACACCAAACAGAAACAAATTGAGTCATCCACTTAACAGAGTTTTACTCAATTTTGTCTTCAAACAGAAACAAGTTGAGTCATCCACTCAACAGAATTTTACTCAATTTTGTCTTCCTTACCAACACCAAACAGAAACAAATTGAGTCATCCACTCAACAGTGTTTTACTCAATTTTGTCTTCCTTACCAATACAAAACAGAAACAAATTGAGTCATCCACTTAACAGAGTTGTACTCAGTTTTGTCTTCCTTTCCAACACCAAACAGAAACATGAATCAAATTGAATCGAAATAGATTTTATCCTAAGATTCGTAAATAAAACAATAGAAAAGATCACATTGAACAGAATTTGAATTTAATCAGTGTAGAGTTTGAAATAACTATTATGAATTGGTGTATACTGAAATAATGAAGCTGAAACTGAACTGATTTTACAATTTGTAATTGAATGAAAATTGAGTTTAATTTTGAATGACTTATTTCTTGGGGTCGATACTGTCTTTGACATTGTGGTTTCGTCGAGTTCCAGATGGTGTCTGTCTAATGAGTTATGGATCACAAACTTATCAGACGTATCATTTGAGAGAGAGAGAGGGGGGGGGGGGGAGAAAGAGAGAGAGAGAGAGAAAGAAAGAGAGAAAGAGAGAGAGAAATAGACGATGAGAGAAAGAGAAAGAGAGAGAGAGAAAAAGAGAGAGAAAGCGACAGAAAGAATGAGAGAGAGAAAGAGAGAGAGGGGGAAGAGAGAGAGAAAGAGACGATGAGAGAAAGAAAGAGAGAGAGAGAAAAAGAGAGAGAAAGCGACAGAAAGAATGAGAGAGAGAAAGAGAGAGAGGGGGAGAGAGAGAGAAATAGACGATGAGAGAAAGAGAAAGAGAGAGAGAGAAAAAGAGAGAGAAAGCGACAGAAAGAATGAGAGAGAGAAAGAGAGGAGAGGGGAAGAGAGAGAGAGAAAAGAAAGAGAGAAAGAGGAGAAAAAGAGAGACAGAGAAAAAAAGAGAGAGAGAAACAGATGGAAAGATGGGAGGGAGAAAGAGAGAAAGGGAGAGAGAGAGAGAGAAAGAGAGAAAGAGACAGACAGAAGATAGAGAGAGAGAGAAGAGAGGAAAAGAGAGAGAGAGAGAAGACGAAAGAAAGAGTAGAGAGAAAGAGAGAGAGAGGGACAGACAGACAAAAGAAGAGAGAGAGGAAGAGACAGGAAGGAGAAATAGAGACAGACAGACAGAGAAGAACAGAAACAGAAAGAAAGAGAGACAGACGAGACAGAGACAGAAACAGAGACAGACAATGAAAGAAATGGTGTGGGTAAGGTTTTAGAGAAGAGATGAGAAGTGGACCGGATGACCAGTCGAACGTTGACCTGTGTTTATAGAGTGCACACACTGTGGTCAGTGTGCAGACGTCAAGCTGTGAGGTGTGAGTGGTCAGTACCTGTGTGTCTGGTCAGTCAAGCCGTGGCTAAGCTGGTTAGTACGCTAGAACTCGGTCTGAGCGGACACTGGCCACTTACTTCACTACTCGCTGTGGTCAGCGACATAGCTTGTGCGACAACAACCACCACCACTACCACCACAACAACAACAGGAACAACAACAACAATGATAATAATAATAATGATAACAATGTTAACAACAATAATAATAATAATAATGACAATAATGATATAGCAATAGTAATAACACTGATAATAATGATAATAATAACAATGTTACAACAACAACAATATAACAATGTTAACAACAATAATAATAATAATGACAATAATGATAAGCAATAGTAATAAAAATTGATAATAACACTGATAATAATGATAACAATGTTAACAACAACAAACAATAATAATATGACAATAATGATATAGCAATAGTAATAACATTGATAATAAACACTGATAATAATGATAACAATGTTAACAACAACAACAATAATAATAATGACAATAATGATATAGCAATAGTAATAACATTGATATAATAACATGATAATAATGATAAAAATGTTAACAACAACAACAATAATAATAATGACAATAATGATATAGCAATAGTAATAACATTGATAATAACACTGATAATAATGATAACAATGTTAACAACAACAACAATAATAATATATGACAATAATGATATAGCAATAGTAATAACACTGATAATAATGATAACAATAATAACATGTTAACAACAATAAATAATAATATAATAATGACAATAATGATATAACAATAGTAATAACAATGAGAATAACACTGATAATAATGATAACAATAATAACAATGTTAACAACAACAATAATAATTATGACAATAATGATATAGCAATAGTAGTAACAATGATAATAACACTAATAATAATGATAATATAACAATAGTAAAAACAATGATAATAACACTAATAATAATGATAATATAACAATAGTAATAACAATGATAATAACACTAATAATAATGATAATATAACAACACCAGGAACATGAACAATAACAAGAGCAAGAACAAGAACAAGAACAACAACAACAGCAAGAACAACAACAACAATAATAATGATAATATAACAACAACAATAATAATAATAATGATATAACAATAATAATATCAATGATGATGACAATGATGATGATGATAATAATAATAGTAATGATAATAATAATAATAATAATAATAATAATAATAATAGTAATGATGATGATAATAATAATGATAATATAACATTAATGATGATGATGATGATGATAGTAGTAGTGATAATGATAATGATAATAATAATAATAATAATAACGTACTACTACTACTACTACCACTACTACTACTACTACTGTCTAGGATTGAGACTGCATGACTAGGCTGTACTCTACGCTTAATAGCATAAAATATCCTGGCGTCAACCAGGCCCGAGAGATACAGACACATACGGTGCTGGTCAGAAGATTTGAGCAACACCCTCAATGACGCATCCGTAAAGTAGATGTGACTGGACTGTGTGGTTCCAGTCTTCTCAACGAGCCCATAGCACGCCCAACTCTGGGTAGGAGCTGGTAAGAGCCGAAAAATCCCACAATGATTTTTGAAGGGATTGATGGGGATTCGAACCCACAACCTTCCAGTCGGTATTCCGTTGCGTTAACCACCACACCACGGCGACTGCTACGATAATAATAATTAATAATTACAATATTTATATACCGCAAAATCTTGATAAAATCAAATCTTAGAGCTGAAACAGACACACACACACACGCACGCCACACACACGCACACACACACACACACACACACACGCGCGCGCGCGCGCATGGCATATAATGGGGAGAAAGTATAAAAGCAATGGAAAATTATAGAGAGCATACATAACAAACAACTGTACAAATAGATATTGATATATGTATTGATTTTGTCATAAAACAATTGTACATAATCAACAAAAGTATAAAAGGATATTAACTTGTGTTGATTTTGTCCTACAATAAAAGTACATACATCTGTACAGACGAGTATTGACCTATAAGCGATCGTGTTCTAGAATAATCCTCACAACGACACAAGTCCAGGTGGATATTGACCTGTATTGATTTTGTCCTACAATATATAATAGTACATATTTACAACAGTTACTGTATGGACGGGTATTAACCTATAAAGAACATGTTGTAGAATAATGTTCATAACGACATGTTTAGGTGGGTATTTTACATGCAGCGATTTTGCTCCTAGAACGATCACACATACCCATAAATTAGCAAAAGGATACTGAACTATAGAGACTGTTCAATTCTGTTCATATTGTTTATGGCCCAGCCGACAACTACAGCCACATCAGGGCTAACACCACGTCAAAAACAACAAGAATCCGCTAAGACAAAAGACAGTTAAAAACCATGTTCACCGTTAATTTAACCTTGCAAGTCTGACGTATGGAGACTGAGTCCTTCTATAATCTATATAAAAGACAAAATTACAGTTTCAGTCTCTTAAAATGACGTCTCCGAGCTCGGAATGAATTCCATATGCGCTGATGTCACGCGTGTCATGTGATGGTTAAGCCTGTACATAAACCCATCAGCTGGTCAGGTCGTGAGGTCGTACCTAGCCCATGTCTTACCTAGCCTGTGTCTTACCTAGCCTGTATCTTACCTAGCCTATGTCTTACCTAGTCTTACCTAGCCTGTGTCTTACCTAGCCTATGTCTTACCTAGTCTTACCTAGCCTGTGTCTTACCTAGTCTTACCTAGCCTATGTCTTACCTAGTCTTACCTAGCCTGTGTCTTACCTAGCCTGTCTTACCTAGCCTGTCTTACCTAGCCTGTGTCTTACCTAGCCTATGTCTTACCTAGCCTGTGTCTTACCTAGCCAGTCTTACCTAGCCTGTGTCTTACCTAGCCTGTGTCTTACCTAGCCTGTGTCTTACCTAGCCTATGTCTTACCTAGCCTGTCTTACCTAGCCTGTCTTACCTAGCCTGTCTTACCTAGCCTGTGTCTTACCTAGCCTATGTCTTATTTAGCCTATGTCTTACCTAGCCTATGTTTTACCTAGCCTGTGTCTTACCTAGCCTGTGTCTTACCTAGCCTGTGTCTTACCTAGCCTGTATCTTACCTAGCCTGTGTCTTACCTAGCCTATGTCTTACCTAGCCTATGTCTTACCTAGCCCAACATTTCTTTTAATCTTACATGAAAACATTGTCAACAGCATCCTGAGTTCCCAGCTGGTCTCCCATTCAAGTATTAACCAGGACCGTCATTGCTTAACCCTTTGAGTCCCGCACCCTATCCACCACATGCAAGAACTTAACCCTTTGACTCCCGCACCCTATCCACCATACGCAAAAACTTAACCCTTTGACTCCTGCACCCTATCCACCATATGCAAAAACTTAACCTTTTGACTCCCGCACCCTATCTACCATATGCAAAAACTTAACCCTTTGACTCCCGCACCCTATCCACCATATGCAAAAACTTAACCCTTTGACTCCCGCACCCTATCTACCATATGCAAAAACTTAACCCTTTGACTCCCGCACCCTATCTACCATATGCAAAAACTTAACCCTTTGACTCCCACACCCTATCCACCATATGCAAAAACTTAACCCTTTGACTCCCGCACCCTATCTACCATATGCAAAAACTTAACCCTTTGACTCCCTCACCCTATCCACCAGATTCCTGCAGGAAACTGGTGGATAGGGTGAGGAAGTCAAAGGATCGAGTTATGGTTGACAATGCAGGATGCTGGTGGACAGGGTACAGGAGTCAAAGGGTTAAGTTTTTGCTTTGCTAGCATGGTTGACAATGCAGGAAGCTGGTGGACAGGGTGCAGGAGTCAAAGGGTTAACTACGGTGACCGGATGACAAATGTACACATCTACATGTATATAAACTGTAGAGATGACATCCTAGAAAATTCCTAAAAAACCAGAAACCTACAGATGGATAATATCTGTAGACACCACATTCTACAATAATCACACACATAACAACAATACAGATGTACCCTGTACAGATCACATTCTACAATAATCACACACATAACAACAATACAGATGTACCCTGTACAGATCACATTCTACAATAATCACACGCATAACAACAGTACAGATGTACTCTGTACAGATCACATTCTACAATAATCACACACATAACAACAATACAGATGTACTCTGTACAGATCACATTCTACAATAATCACACACATAACAACAATACAGATGTACCCTGAACAGATCACATTCTACAATAATCACACGCATAACAACAGTACAGATGTACTCTGTACAGATCACATTCTACAATAATCACACACATAACAACAATACAGATGTACTCTGTACAGATCACATTCTACAATAATCACACACATAACAACAACAGTACAGATGTACTCTGTACAGATCATATTCTACAATAATCACACACATAACAACAACAGTACAGATGTACTCTGTACAGATCATATTCTACAATAATCACACACACATAACAACAACAGTACAGATGTACTCTGTACAGATCATATTCTACAATAATCACAAACACATAACAACAACAGTACAGATGTACTCAGTACAGATCATATTCTACAATAATCACACACACATAACAACAACAATACAAAAGGATATTCACCTGTACAGACCATAGTCTACAATAATCACACACATAACAACAACAGTACAAAAGGATATTCACCTGTACAGACCATAGTCTACAATAATCACACACATAACAACAACAGTACAAAAGGATATTCACCTGTACAGACCATAGTCTACAATAATCACACACATAACAACAACAGTACAAAAGGATATTCACCTGTACAGACCACAGTCTACAATAATCACACACATAACAACAACAGTACAAAAGGATATTCACCTGTACAGACCACGTTCTACAATAATCACACACATAACAACAACAGTACAAAAGGATATTCACCTGTACAGACCATAGTCTACAATAATCACACACATAACAACAACAGTACAAAAGGATATTCACCTGTACAGACCACAGTAATAATTACAATATTTATATAGCGCAAAATCTTGATAAAATCAAATCTAAGCGCTGAAGCAGACACACACGCAGGCACGCACGCTCGCACACACACGCACGCACACATACAGACACACACACACACACACACAAAACACACACACACACAAACACACACACCCACACACACGCATGGCTATAAATGGGGAGAAAGAATAAAAGCAATAAAAGCAAGAATAAAAGCAATGGAAAATTATAGAGAGCATAGCATACAATTATAGGTAGAAAGAAACTCTAGGGAGAGCTAGACAACAGAAGGTCTTCAGAGAAGTAACCCCCTTTAGACAAGTGTTTCGGCCCTGAATTCCTTACACTCTCGGGGGGCCGGGCCACATCCAGGTCATGACTCCTGGATGCCCTTCTGCTGTTGTCTATTTTTTATTTATTTTTTCCCACGCCGGGGATCGAACCTGGGCGATTCTGCGCTTCAGAACTGCGGTACGCGGTTTTACCAATGTGCTAACGGGGCACACATCATCTGTAGGGAATTTAATCCTTATGAAGTTCACTTTTTTGGTTCCTCCTTGCCCAGATCCAGCTTGAGCTCCTTTCTGCTGCCTCTGCCATCGCTTTAAGGGCTCTAGTCCTCTTCTTCCCAGAAATGGCGAGTTGTTTCATGAGATCATAAGCGGAGGTGCCCACAAACCCTCTTGCCCCGACCTCTATGGCGAAGATTTTGACCCGCAGACCTGCTTTCTTCAGGGTGCTGGCAAGACCGGCGTATTTTTCGGTCTTGTAGATATGTGCTTCTTCCATTCTGCTTTCGTATGGCACAGTGAGTTCTATCAGAATCACTTGTTTCGAGGAGTCAGAGTGGAGAGCGATGTCTGGTCTCATGCCTGTCTTGCTGATGACATCTGGGTAATTTCTCCACTCTGGGAGGTCTGCTGTACACTCCCAGTCGACTGCTCCATCCAGAAGACCCTTTGGCAATGTGCTGGTTGTCATAGCCCTTTCGGGCCAGACCTGTTTCCCTCCTGCTTTGTAGAACGTTGTCATAGCAATTGGTGCGTTTGGGGTCATGGTTTTTTCGCTAACCACATCTGTGATCACTTTCAGAACTTGGTTGTGCCTCCATGTATACCTTCCTTGGGCTAGCGCTACTTTGCAAGAGCTTAGGACATGTTCCACTGTTTGTTTCTTCTGACAGAGCGGACATGCTGGGTCGTCTGCTTTCCCCCATTTCACTAAGTTTGCATTCGAGGGGAGCAGGTCATATACAGATCTGAGGAGGAAGCTTATCCTTAGAGGAGCCATGTGCCACATATCGTTCCAGCTGAGACTTCTTTGGAGTGCACTGTCCCATGTTGTCCATTGCCCCTGTTGACCTTGCTGGACTGCCTTCTGCACTCTTTTGACATCTTCTTCTTCCTTCAACTCCTGTATGATCATGTCTCTTTTTTCCTTCCCTTTGGCTTTGGACCACCACTGCATTTTTGTTGCTCCCAGTCCCTGTCTGTTGGTTTGCGTGTGTCCAATTATTTCTTTGATGCTGAGGTTTCTCTTGGCATTGTTTACAGCCTCTTGGACTTTCCACTTTCTGCCAGTTCTCAGCTTTGGATGAACTGCTCTCACGATATTGTCCTCCGATTCCTCCAACATGCTCAACAGTCTTGCTTTTCCAACTTTGTATTCCTCCACTATGGATTTCAGAGGTAGCTTCAGCATTGCTTGACGGCAGTAGAATGCAACATCAGTGAGACCAGGTGGGACACCGAGCCATTTTCTTGTGTATTTGTTGATTTTGGCTTCCATTGCTTCCACTGTGCTGGTGCAAATGTCATAGATTAGCAGTGGCCACAGCAGCTTTGGTATCAGCATGAACTGTAGACACCAGACTTTGTATTTGCCTGGCAGTCCGCAGTTATCTATTTTCTTCAGGCCTTCTTCTGCTGTTTGCTTGGTTTCACATCCCCTTTGTGTGTCTTTCAGGGAGTCATCATACCATCTTCCGAGACTTTTTACTGGCTCTTCCGTGACAGTGGGGATGGCTTGGTTGGCTACCATGAATTTGACTGAATCTGCCACTTTTCCTTTTCGCAGTGAGAGACTTCGGGATTTCTTAGGTTTGAACCTCATTCTTGAAGAGGCCACCAGCTCATCCAGCTGCTTTAAGATTTGGTGTGTCTCTTCCTCATCCGTGGACAAGACTGTTGTGTCATCCATGAAAGCTTTCAGAGGAGGCATCTGGTATCCATCTCCCAGATTCACTGGACCTGAACTCTTCATTGCAGCTTTCAAGATGACTTCCATTGCCAACACGAACAGTATGGGAGAGATTGCACAGCCCATTGCAATGCCCACCTCTAGGTCTATCCAGTCCGTGGTGTATTCTTTGGTAGAGAACCGCATTGAGAACCCTTGGAAATACTTCCTCAGCATTGTTCGGATGTTTTCTGGGATGTGATACATTTCAAGAGCCAGCTGGATCATATCGTGTGGAACTGATCCATATGCATTCGCCAGATCAAGCCAAACTACGTCAATGTCTCTCTTCTCTGTTCTTGCTTTTTGGATGGCATCCCAAATCAACGTGGCATGTTCCAAGCATCCAGGCATTCCTGGTATGCCTCCCTTTTGGACTGACATATCCAGATACTTGTTTTCAGTCAGGTATTTTGTCAATCTTGCTGCCATAACAGAGAAGAAGATTTTCCCCTCGACGTTCAGAAGTGATATTGGCCTGAACTGATTGATGCTGCTGGAGTTCTGCTCCTTCGGAATGTACACTCCTTCAGCTCTCATCCATTGGTCGCTGATCTTCTGGTTCCTCCATGCTGATCGAATCATCTTGTGGAGCCACTCGAGCACTTTTGGGCATTTCTTGTAGAGCAGGTATGGTATTCCGTTTGGTCCAGGTGCTGACTTGGCTCTGGCTTTCTTTACTACGTTCTTCACTTCATCCAGTGTTGGTGGTTTGTTATTGAATTTTCCTTCTGGCGCTGCAGGCCAAACCAGATTTTGGATTTCAAGTGGTGCCTCGCGCTGAGAATCGGAATATGTTTCCCTGAGATGCTGCTCTAGGGTTTCCTTGCCCACTGTGAGAGTCCCTGATTTGGGTTGTTCAAACAGCTTTCTTGCAAAGTCAAAGGGATCTTTGAAGAAACGATCTTGAGTCTTCTTCTTTTTGCTCTTTCTTCGCCTTGCTGATTCCACTTTGCTGAGAGCATTGTGTTTGGCCTTCAGATCTTTCCAGAGTTCCAGGAGCCCTTGCTTCTCGAATTCTGAGGCAGTTTTCATTCGCTTTTTAAGCTTCCTTTTCTCCCTCCGGATGCTCTCCATCTGTTGCTGTCTTCTGGATTTCTGGGGAGGCGTTTTTGTCTTTGGCTGCTTCACTCCATAAGTGTCCCTGCAGATAGAGTATATGATGTCTCCGTATGTGTCAAGTTTGTGTTCCAGCGTACTGTTCCCTATTAGCGCATTCAGCTTAAGGACAAGTTCCTCATCTAATTTCTCCCATTGTTCTTTTGCACCGGCAGGCGGCAAATTGAGTTTTCCACGTTTGGCGTTAAGAGCTTGTGCAAACTCCGCATCAGAACCGTCAGCGTGGATGTCCTTGGCACTATGGTTTAATTCCTGGCCTTGGTCATCCAACGTCTCACCTGCTATCGCAGTGCGCTGCTGCTGGTTCGTATTATATATTATAACCATGTGATTCCCTCCGAGCGGAGACAGGCTGCAGAGGGGAGGGTTGAGTGAGGTTAGGATTTTATGCAGGAGAGAAAAGGTGAGTTTTGAGAGCGGACTTGAAGGAGACAAAAGTAGGTTGCTGACGGACTGAGAGAGGAAGTTTGTTCCAGGAGAGTGGACCAGAAACAGAGAAGGCTCGTGGACCATAGGTATTGAGCTTAGTGCGTGGAAAGCGAAGAGTCAAAGGATCAGAGGCAGAGCGGAGGGTACGTGAGGGAACATAGATCTCAAGTAGGCTTGACAGGTAATCGGGGGCTGCGTTATTGAGGCTTTTGTAGCACATGGTGTCTAGTTTGTACTGTATGCGCTTTGATACAGGGAGCCAGTGAAGTTGTGCCAGGAGAGGAGATATGTGGTCAGCTTTTTTCTTTTTGAGTACAAGGCGTGCAGCATTGTTTTGAATGCGCTGTAGGATGTGAATGGTGGAGGCAGGAAGACCAGACAGGAGTGAATTGCAATAGTCAATGCGAGACATTATGAAGGAGAGAACGAGTTTTGCAGTTGTTTCGACAGAGAGATACTTCCTGATCAGCTTTATACGATGGAGATGATAGTAGCAGGATCTGGCAGTTTGAGAAACAAAGTTGTTCATGGAGAGGGTAGAGTCAATGCAGACACCAAGGTTTTTAGCTGAATCAGAAATTGGGACTGATGTGTTACATAATGGGAGAGAAAGAGGAGGCAGCTGAGAAAGTTTCTGACGGGTGCCAATGAGGATAGCTTCTGTTTTGTCGTCATTAAGCTGAAGTCTATTGTGTGTCATCCAGTTCTTAATGTCCGAGTAACACTCAGTGGTGCGAGTCAACAGGCGCTGTATATTATCAGGTGAGTCACTGTCTTGAAGTTGGGTGTCATCAGCATAGAAGTGGTGTTTTATAGAATGGGAGTTGGTGATGGTGGACAGGGAGGAGGTGTAAAGAGTGAAAAGAACAGGGCCAAGGACAGATCCTTGTGGAACACCACAGGTCAGGTATGCAGGTTGAGAGTAAGTGCCATTGATGAGAACGGTTTGTTTTCTGTTTGATAGGTATGAAGTGAACCAAGACAGAGCAATGTCAGAGATGCCAAAAGTATGATGAAGTCTAGAAAGGAGAATACCATGATCAATGGTATCAAAGGCTGCAGACAGATCAAGGAGTGTGAGGAGAGAGACTTTGCCAGTATCAGTTGCAAGGAGGAGAT